>JAJOZX010002876.1:177500-325000 GCA_023014485.1 Bathynomus jamesi | reverse complement strand
ATTGCGGCGAAGAGAGCGGTATTGAAGATCGTCAGTAAGAAGCGGGGAAATGATGAGACGAAAAGCCTTTGATTCTACCAGTCAAGTAGAGTTGTGTGGGTTGAGTCACCCCACACATGAAAAGTGTACTCCATACAGGAACGGACAAGACCCCTGTACAGAGATAGCAACTGAGTAGGGGGTGAAGAAACTGCGGAGCCGATACACCATATCTAATCTCTTAGAAGTTGTTTTATAAAGAGAGTATGTGTGATCTTTTCAGGAAAGATCACAAGAAAAGGAAATACAAAGAATGTTGAGAAAAGAGAAAGAATTGAGTTGTGTTGTTGTTGTTGAAGGTAAGTGGATAGTCGTGTGGAAGATTGTGACGAATAGACAGATGAAGGAATTGAGTTTTTAAGGCATTGAAAGTCACAAGGTTTACTCTACCCCAGCCAGAGATAGTAGAAAGATCAGAGGTCAGGTACACCAGAACTGTCCTACTCGAATTATAGAGTAACTATTGAGAGGGACGCTTTGTGAAGCGGGTGGAAAAGTGAAGAACGAAGGGTGGAATCATCAACATAGGAGGAGCGGATAGGACAGGAAGTGCGACTTCATAGATCATTGATAAACAAAAAGAAAAGAGTGGGTGACAGGACAGACCCTTGAGGAACAACACTATTCATAGATTTAGGGGAAGAACAGTCATACAGAGATGTTTGTTTATTTTTTGTGAGGTAACAGTTTAGGTACCTAAGAGCATTAAAAAAAAAGTTATATAAAAAACCTAAGAACATTTTAACTGTTAGAAAAAGAAGAAGATAAATTAATTCTTTTTAACTTTTTACAGTTGACTGAAATAAACTGTAATGAACTTCAAAATAGAAAAAGTTAATAACTATAATAATACTTATTATTATTATTAAAATAACCTTATACACTAATAATTATATATAATTTAATACTTTAATGAGTGAACGCAAAACCGTCATAATAAAATAGACATGTTTATGTTCATAATTTTTGCATGCAATATGATATAATGAAAGGACAAATCTTAAAGTGAATATTAATTTGTCATACAATATTGTCAATTTTGCACTTAAAATAAAAAATACATTTTTTAAGTTAACCACAAGTTATTCTACACCTAGTACATATATATATATATACGGTATATAATTTTTTTTCAGACCCACTGCTACGAGACAAATGTTTTTCAGAAAAACGATATCTAAATTTTAGTATGATAAACATTTTTATGATAATATTTTGACATCATTTTCATTTACTGAAACTTTGAGAATAAAAACTATTTCCTCGCTTCCGAGTCGAGGAGAAATGTATGTCCAATCAGCAAGTAGTAATACTGCTACTGATTTAATGTAACCAATCAGGTCTAAGAAATTAGCACTGTGGAAGAAGTTGTGGGCGTGGTTTTAATGGTAACAAATGATACCACCGAGTGCGAATAGAATAATATATGTTAGTCAATGCGTGAAACCAGTTACTTCATTTAGGTATTACTAACGTAACCTAACCTAATCTAACCTAACGTAACCTAACCTAATCTAACCTAACGTAACCTAACCTAGTTGGTTAGGCTAAGTTAGTAATGCGTAATGTGCAATTAGGTAAAATAACTAGTTTCACAGATTGACTAATATATACAGGATGTTTCATAAGTCCGGTCTCATGTAAGAAAATTGATTTAAATTAAATTTACAAAAGTAATACATTAGAACTAAAGACCGCCTTTTCCTGAGGAGTGTAACTCACTTCCATATTAGCTATTGCAACTAAAAAAGGTCCCAAAACAAGACACTAATTTGAACATCTGTTTTAGTTCTAATGTATTGATTTTGTAAATTTAATTTAAAATAAATTTTCCTATGAGACCCGAATTATGGGACACCCTGTATATATATCATGGGACACCCTGTCCTGTATATTTTTTAAGGGCTACGTCATTGCCATGTCACAACACCGATTCCTGTAGATGACCAAAAGCTATTAATAGTGGTGTTCCTCAAGGGTATGTCTTGTCACCTACTCTTTTCCTTTTATTTATCAGTGATCTATTAAACCGCACTTCCTGTCCTAGCCACTCCTATGCCGATGATTCCACACTTTACTTCTCCACCTGCTTCACAAAGCGTCCCTCTCAACAGTCACGTCATGCTTCGCACAGGACAGTTATGTGGCACCTGACCTCTGATCTTTCTACCGTCTCTGACTGGGGCAGAGAAAACGTTGTGGTTTTCAATGCCTCAAAAACTCAGTTTCTTCATCTGTCTACGCGTCCCAATCTTTCACACGACCATCCACTTACCTGAAACAATACAATGCACAACTCGATCCTTCCTCTTTTCTTAACATTCTTTGTGTTTCCTTTTCTCGTGATCTTTCCTGGAAAGATCACATATTATACTCTCTTTCTAAAAACAGCTTCTAAGAGGTTAGGTGTGATGTACTGGCTCCGCAGTTTCTTCACCCCTACTCAGTTGCTGTCTCTGTACAGGGGTCTTGTCCGTCCCTGTATGGAGTACGCTTCTCACGTGTGAGGTGGCTCAACCCACACAACTCTACTTGACAGGGTGGAATCAAAGGCTTTTCGTCTCATCATTTTCCCGCTTCTTACTGACGATCTTCAATAACTCTCTCTTCGCCGCAATGTTGCCTCACTCTCTCTTTACTATTGCTATTATAACGGACACTGCTCTTCTGAACTCTCTAACTGCATATCACCTCCTTTAAGAAGAACACGCAGTACCAGACTTTCAACACAATCTCATTCCTTTTCTGTCCAACTCTTTAACGCAAGGGTCAACTCTGGAACAATCTTCCTGAATCCGTCTTTCTGACCGCGTTTTTGCGGTCATTCGCCCTTGGCTCCTCCTACCTGCATAATATATATATATATATATATATATATATATATATATATATATATATATATGCAGGAAGGAAGGGTCAAACGGGAATCATGAAAAAGAAGAACTTTAGTATTTGCCATTTACTAATGCTTATTCAGACCATAGTGGGTTTAATATCTCAGAAGGGTTCCTTGATCCATGCACAGTCTGTGTATTACATAAAAGTTATCTCACGGGACCATTCTGAGCTCCATCACATTAAACAGTCGTGTTAAGTGCCTCGAAAAGTGGACGCTCAATGTTGCCGGTTGAGGTTTAAGTTTTGGATTTTGGCTAAAAATACAATAGTTACCCTTTTTCTTTGATATGAACTCAATCCATCGTAAATGCAACGGATTTCTTGCGTATATTTGAGGTTCTGAATGTAGTTGTTTAGGTTAGCTTTAAACCCTACACCCTGTCTCAAAACTGGGTCCTGTCTGTTTAGCTGCGTGGAACAATGGGGTAAAGCGACACCGGGTCTACGTAGTAGTTGGATGGGTGACTGTTCTCCATGTCCAGATGATGTAGCGACCCGTGGTTCAGATTAAAGAATATATATATATATATATATATATATATATATATATATATATATATATATATATATATAATGATGCAAATCCACAAAGAAAAAGAAAATATTATTCTAAGGCGTTTCGTGTATTCAGCAGTACACCTCGTCAGGGAATGACGAATACACTGCTGAATACACGAAAGGCCTTGGAATAATTTTTCTTTTTTTTTCTTTTTCCTTGTGGATTTGCATCATTCATTCATTTCACGTGTTTAAGTGTGGAATTCATCCCATATATATATATATATATATATATATATATATATATATATATATATTTTATACTAATTGCACTTAGTAAACAAAACTTTAATATGTACGTAAGTAAACTTGTAAAACCAACATTTAATAGTCATTTTATGTTAATTGTTCAAAATGTTCACCATTTATACGCAAACATGCGGCTTCTCTTGATATAGAGTTTCCTGGGTTGCGGATAGGTCGTCGTGGAACAGCTACTGAATATCCTCGAAGGTCACCTGATCTTACTTACACCTTTGGACTTCTATCTGTGGGGTCATCTGAAGAACAAAGTGTATGGTACTAACCCTCAAAATGTGCAACACTTACGGGAAGAGATTGTTTGGGAAGTATGCAAAATCTCTACTAATATGAACACTCTGTACCAGTCTGTTTTGGGGCGTTGCGCCGCGTATTTGCGTATAAATGGTGGACATTTTGAACATTTAACATAAAATGACTTAAATATTGGCTTTACACGTTTACTTACGTACATATCAAAGTTTTTGTTTATTAAGTGCAATTAGAATCCAAAATAAATAATTTCAAAACGTGCCTACATTATTTTGAAGCGTTCTGTGTATACAGTACTATATAGTTTCATGTATGTTATTAATACGCGCATAAATATATATACCGGGTGATTACAAATTATCTTCCCAATTTTAAACAGTTATTAGGAAAAAACTAACAAAGCTACAGCGAAAAGCAAGATATACAATTAAAGAAGAACCCAAAAAGTTTTATTTACAAGCTACTGAAGTTCAGTTCAAATATGAGCTCTTTTTGTAGCTCTGCAGACATCAAAGTGGTATTCTGCTTCCCTCTATACATTTTGTAGCGTATCATACTGAACTTTTCTAACAGCCTCACGTATCCTTTCCTTCAAATGTTCCAAAGTTGTTGCCATTGGTGGAACAAAAACTTCATTTTTGACATAGCCCCAGAGGAAGAAGTCAAGGGGGGGTTAGATCGGGCGAACGAGCCAGCCAAGGAATGGGCCCCCCATTGCCCATTCAGAAATGTTGTAACTCATTGTGGAAATTGGGTGGTGCACCATCTTGCTGAAACCGCACATCAGCTTTGTCCTTTAGCTGCTGGGCATCAGCCACAGTTGTAGCATATGATAATGCATATCGTGGTAAATGATACCGTTGTTTGTTCAGCAAAGAAGAATGGACCGTACATTTTCTCAGCGGCAAGAGCACAAAACATGTTAACTTTAGGGCTATCTCTAACGTGTTCAATATTACAAATAAAAATTCCCTGAAATATTAACTTTTTTGTATAGCTTGCTTTTCGCTATAGCGTTGTTAGTTTTTTCATAATAAATGTTTAAAATCGAGAAGATCATTTGTAATCACCCGGTGGTGTGTGTGTGTGTGTGATATATATATATATATATATATATATATATATATATATATATATATATAGAAACCTAAACTAATTGTTTAACATTACACGAATGTTAATTATTTATTATGAAATGTCTTTTATATAAAAATACTTTCACCGCGAGGTTTGTGTGTGCAATGTTCATGTGCCATATTTATTTTTTCAGTGCCATTACAACCTTAAACTTGGCACTCATTATGCCTTGCTTTCGTAGCTCTAAATATATTATAATTCAATTTTGTTTTTATTTTAGTACACTGAACTTGTATAGGAATCTCTCTCTCTCTCTCTCTCTCTCTCTCTCTCTCTCTCTCTCTCTCATTCCTAAAAGCCTACTTTTTGTAGATTTGTTCTACCCACTCTATATTCTTCTGTTCTTCCTAAATCGAAAGGTTAAAATTAACATGTTAATTACCTTTGCTATTTGTGTTTACAGAATGATTCATGAGTAAATTTGGTGTTAATATTTGGATTAATTATCATCATTATTTCAATTTTATGCGCTCGTATCACGATGTTAAAACACACACGTGTGTATCTCTGCATAAGCAAAGTACCGACTTTTGATTCAATATGTTGAAAAGCAAATTATATAACTCGGCTTAATCTCACTTCAGTGCCATTAAACCGAAAAGGGTGGAGCAAGTTAATTGAAAAGAATTGAGGGTTCCAACAGTGTTTTCTGTAAAGTCCCTGAATTGTGAGGTACCAGTTAACATATCCTAACCTAATCTAGTCTAACTTAATGTAACTTATCCTATAGCGTATTTTAACCTAATTAGACCTATTTTTTAACAATATAAAATGTTCTTACATATTTTGTATAAAATGTTTAATGTTCTGAGATAGAACAAGTGTTGGACTCAAATAATTACATCTACACATCTGTGACTTAACACGCACACATGTATATTCCCAATGCTCGAAAACACGTGTTAATCGTTAATACCTTAACCGTATGTGCGAAGATAGGTTAATCACAAGGAAAAAGAAAAAGAAAAAAAATCATGGAATCATTTTTCTTTTTCCTTGTGAGTTTACATCATTCATTGATTTCACGTGTTTAATTGTGAAATTCATCATATATATATATATATGTGTGTGTGTGTGTGTGTGTGTGTGTGTGTGTGTGTGTATATATATATAATATTATATATATATATATACATTTATGTTACATGGAATCTGTGTAATTAGGGATTTCATGTAAAGTTAAGTCGTGATATTTTCATTAAACCTACGGGAAAATTATTGAATGCCCGGTTAGGTCAACTGTACGCCCTTGACGATTGGTTAGGTTGTGATATTTTCGTTAAAACTAATGAAAATATCACGACTTAACCTCACATGAAATCCCTGAACACTTAGGAATTTCATGAAATCCCCAGTTACACAGATTCCATGTAATATATATATATATATATATATTATAATATATATATATATATATATATATATATATAATATATATATATGGAATACAGTAGACAAAAATATTGTTAAAGCAATAAAAATTAAAAGACAAAATTCTATGAAAATAAAAGTAAACCTCATCTTACCTGTTAATGAGAAGAATTCACCTGGTTAACACTGAAGTAACTCTTACGTGCTGTTGTGGTTGTCTCCGATCTCAACACAATGTCAGACTGAACTGAGACCATGAAGAAGGCGGAGCATCAGTTTTATAGTCTGTGGGAGGGGAAGTCTTCCGATTTGGCCCTATTCTCGAGTCATTATATTGTGCCGGATGACGTCTGACCAAATCGTAATATTCCTAGTAATCCAAAGTGATATGCAATATATATATATATATATATATATATATATATATATATATATATATATATATATGGGGTGGCTGAAACAGTTATATATATATATATATATATATATATATATAAATTTATTTATATATACCTCAGCATATATACGCTGAAGATCTTGAGACACAATAACACGTTATAATGTTATAATAATGTTATAATGTTTCAGACCAACAAAGACCCTGGGATCCACTCATGGCTGGTCTACCTAACTGTGAATTGTGTATTGTGCATGTCCTCCGTGGTGGCGGAGGGGACCTACAATTTTACGAGTGTTCCGAACCACAAAGAACATAAGAACATAAGAAATTTTTATAATGGGCACACTAGGGGCCACGTCGGCCCATTGAGGTGGTTCTACTATGTAAAAACTGCCTGTACATTGGCAAAACTAATTTTTACAAAACTAAATAATTATCAATTTAAAACTAATTAATTATCAATTTAAAACTAAAGATAGAATCTCTGGATCGAGAGGATCAAGTCATAATAGACTACTATCCACAAATATGTTACACTCTATATCTATTTATAACCGACATGCAAATATATCAGATCTAAAGAATCCAGTCAATTTCATTACGGTATCCATCAATACCAGTACCTTGCCAACCAAAAATAAGTCACGGTCCATATCAATTGCGGACCAAGTCACAATTTACAACCATATACATTACAATATATATACTTAGGAGGAAAAGTGTAGGTGTGGCTGTAAAGACTGTACAGTAATGTAGAAATGTGTGTGTGTGTGTGTGCACCCATTGTGGGTCTCCCATTTAAAGGTGTTTGTGGGGCAAGTGAAGATCATGAGTTTTTCAATACCTCACAGTACTATTGGGGGCACCGCTGGGCAGAGGAATCTCTTTAAATGGGGTGTGTAAGGACAGAGAGTATCCCCTAACCCAAGATGCTGCCTCCCTATATCCCACAGCACTTGTAAAACGATGTTTTCTTAAATTTGTTCTACATCTTGGCTTAAATAATTTCATACTATGACCTCCAGTCTGGTTATTGTGAGCTTTAATGAAAAGAGAATCAAAATCTATCTTATCCAACCCTTAATTTCACTACCTTAAACTATACCCAGTCTTCAACATATGCGTCTAATCGATTTTTAAACATGTTTATAGACGTGCTACTAATTACTTCTACCGGCAAACTATTCCAGCTATTTACTATTCTATGCGTAAAAAAGTTTTTGGCAACTGCTGTCTCGAACCTTCTATTTGTCAATTTACATCCGTTATTTCCAGTCCTATTATATTGAGATACTTCGAAAAAGCTATCTCTATCTACGTTATCGAACCCATTCATAATTTTGAAAACCTGGATTAGATCACCCCTTACCCTCCTAGTCTCGAGTGTAGTCAATTTTAACTCTTTAAGCCTATCCTCGTACGACTTTGACTTAAGCGACGGAATCATCTTAGTTGCTCGTCTTTGAACTCTTTCGATTTTGTCTATATCTTTGCGGATATGCGGATTCCAAAATTGGATCGCGTACTCCAAATGGGGTCTAACTAATGATTTATAAAGAGGAACTATAATATCGCGCGATTTGTACTCAAAATTCCGAGCTATAAAACCTAACACTTTGTTCGCTTTATTGACCGCTGCTGTACTTTGTTTCGCTACTTTTAAATCACCAGTGACTGTAACTCCTAAATCTTTTTCCTGCTCTACGCTTATCAACTCTTTCCCTGACATACTATACGCAAAATTACCGTTACGCGAACCTATATGCAAAATTTTGCGCTTATCGACGTTAAATTTCATTTGCCATGTGACTGACCAATCAACGATTTTATTCAGATCATTCTGGATTTTACCTCTATCTTCGTCATTAATCGCCCTACCACCCAGCTTCGTGTCATCCGCAAACTTTGAAACTGTACTGACTAGGCCGACATCTAAATCGTTAATATATATAAGAAAAAGCAAGGAGCCCAATACAGAACCCTGAGGAACGCGACTCGCTACATTAGCCCAACACGACTCCGCTCCATCAACGACCACCCTCTGTTTCCTACCTCGCAACCACTCTTCTATCCAATTTATTACTATACCCCTGATTTCATGAGCCTTAGTTTTCTCAATGAGTCTTTTGTGCGGTACGGTGTCAAACGCTTTTTGAAAATCTAAATACACTACATCAACCGCCCGATGACTATCGTAAACGTCAACCACGCTTTGCAAAAATCCTGAAAGATTAGTTAAGCAAGATTTGTTTCGCCTAAAACCGTGCTGCGTATTTCTAATTAAGTTATGCAATTCTAAGTGTTCGACTATACGATCCCTAATTATTGATTCCAGTAGCTTACCTACAACAGACGTTAAACTGATTGGCCTGTAATTTCCCGCCTCACCTTTATCGCCTTTCTTAAAGATAGGTGTTATGTTTGCTAACTTAAAATTATCTGGTACGCACCCCTCAGAAATAGACGCATTAAAAATCTTTGTTAGCGGCACAACAATGCTATCTTTTAATTCTTTTAGTTGTATGGGATATATGGAATCCGGCCCCGGTGATTTACGCGTTTTCATTTTATCAATATAGCACATTACCTCCCCTTCACTAACCACAATATTATCCAAAATATTACCATTATCAAAAGGTATTATGTCTATGACCGTAGGGATATTCGTTACATCTTCTATATAAAAACTGAAGTAAAGAATTCGTTTAGCAAGGTAGCCATTTTCTTGTTTTCAGAAACTAGATCTCCGTTAATATTTTTCAACGGCCCCAAGACACTTTTTACTGGATTTCTATTGTTGACGTATTGAAAGAATCGCTTGGGGTTTTCTTTACCGTCACGAGCTATGGAGATTTCGCGCTTGGACTTTTTTATTACACTTTTCGCTTCACGCCTTAGAGATATGTAGTTGTTTCGTAACCATAAATTGTCTTTATCGCACTTATGTTGCTGTTTCTGTTCGGAACTTCCGCAGTCAAGAGTCGTGGCACAAATTTGGCTGACACACGACGCATCCCCAAATTCTCTCTGAGTATCGTGTGGCATAATCCTATCGAAATGTCCATTTCGTCCGCGACTTCCCTGACTGTCAGTCTATGGTTCCCTCGAATCATTTCACGAACACAAGCAACAGTGTCATCAGTTCTTGAAGTGGAAGGTCGTCCCACCCTTGCATCGTCCTCCGTCGACGTTCGGCCTTCCTTAAAGCGCTTGTGCCACTCAAAAGTGGTTGTCCGACTTAAGACGTCATTGCCAAATGCTGTGTTCAGCATGGCATGGGTGTCAGAAGCAGTCTTGCCCAGCTTAACGCAAAATTTTATTCACACACGTTGTTCTTTAACAGTAGCCATTATTCAAATGCACAAAATGCGACAAAACACACAAAATGACTTCACAAAACAGTACATATCGAGAGAACAAAATACGATATCAACAAGCGGTAACCGTCTTTGAACACAGACTGAGTCGCACTGCAACATGCATCACATGACGCGCATGTAGCATAATCAGTTCTGGAACTTTTTGAACACACCTCATATATATATATATATATATATATATATATATATATATATATATATATATATATATACTACTGACTACTGTGCAAAAGACTTAGACATTTTACATTTTTCCACTCTTATATAAGGCATAAGGAAACTAAAATTTTGTATTCAATTTAAATACACCTTTAGTAAAGGAAAATTAAATTGAAATAATCATATTTATACGGAACGTACCTTCATATAAACTCTATAACAATCTTTAATTCACATTGATCAGAATCTTCAAAACATTGTGATCACAACAAATCAAAGCAAACTGTACACGAGCAGCTTATATTCAGTATTGTAGTAGCTAATCCCTCACATTGATGAAACAGTGTAATGTTTTCATTGTTACTAAAATAATTTTTTACCCCTTCTACAGATCCATTAACCTTCAGGTTATATTTTATACTACTAAATGAAGATCTACTAGGATCAACTGTTTGATTTAAACAAAATGGCTAAAATTTCAGTTGAAGACAGCCACAGAACTGTTCCTGTATAAAGAAGGAAAAACATTGATTAAAATAGTTCGCATCACTCGATTTTCAAGGCGTGATGTCTGAAGCATTATCAACAAGTACATCTTTTGTAATTGACAAACCCAGGACTGGAAGACCGAAAAAGCTGTCTAACAAGGATGAGCAATACCTGAAGATATTATCTTTAATTAAGGAATAGAAAGAAGACAAGTGTTCAATTGGCGACAGAACTGAAAGAAGGCCCTGTTGTCGTTGTCTATCCATCAACAATATGAAGGTCACTTTTGAAGTCAGGACTTGAAGGATGTGATGCAGTAAGAAAACTTCTATTAAGGAAGGGGAACAATGCTAAAAGGCTAAAATATTCAAAAGAAAACAGAAATTGGACTATGTAACAATGGCCAAAGGTGCTTTGGATGGACGAGTCAAAGTTTCAATTATCTGGATGTAATCGAAGGCAGTATGCGAGACGACGAACAGCTGAAACCTATAAAGAGCTTTGCTTGAAGCCAACAGTTAAGCATGGAGGAGATTCAATTCAAGTTTGGGAGTGTATCTCTTCGAGTGGTGTTGAAAAATTACTGAAAATTGATAGTACTCGTATATTGAATGGGGTAAAAACAAATTTTGATCCACTTACTGGTACAAGACTTATTTGTCCAAACTTTATCTTACAGCAAAATAATTATTTTATTTATATTTCATGAAATGTGTATTTGCATTGACTACAAAGTTTTAGTGTCCTTGTACATCAAAGCAGTATATATTGTTTGTGTATATATATATATATATATATATATATATATATATATATATATATATATATATATATATATATATATATAATACTGAACGTGACTACAGTCACAAAGCTTTCATCTTTTCGCATTTATGAATTATCTTGAACGTTCGCAACAAATCACTAAAAGATTCATTGCCATATTCTTCATAAGTAAAGGGGTTAAAATGAAGGGAGAGAGTGGGGTAGGGCGAGAGGGACAAGCCCCTAACCACCCTTTAGTTTGTTTTTCTTTTTGTTAGTTTAAGATATTATAGGGTAATTTATATTACAAAAGATGCGTAACTCTAGATGTTACTCGTTTTTTATGCGGTTGCGTTACTTTTATGTTGGGAAATATCCCCTCGAGCCTTCCATCTCCCTAACTCTCTTTCTCACCCTCAAAAAAAGAAAAAGAAAAAGAAAATATATATATATGTTAGGCGCCTCGGTAATGTAGTGGTTAGCGTCCCTGATTATGAATCCGTCGGCTGCGGGATCGAGACCTGGTGACGGTGACGGCAGGCGGCGCGCAGCAAAACCCAGCTGTTCATCCTTTCACGCAATAAAAGTTGTTTGGTAGATAAGTGGGTACCCTGGGTAACCTAGTGGTTAAGACACTGGGCTGCTGGTGGGACGTGGCTCGGATTCCACGTTAAACTATGGGTCTAAGGTGGAGCGACAAGCTTGACCTTCGTCAGAATGAACAATTCTTTGCGGAAGCAAAACCAAGGTTAACCAAGGTTATACATCAGGTTCTTGTAATTAAATTTTTAAACCATTTGTGTTTCTTCGAAAAAACCAAACTCTTCCTACTCCTCAATATATATATATATATATATATATATATATATACACAGTATAGCTTTGTGGTTAAATGATTAAAGCATTTGTGTTGCTTCATTGAGGAAACCAAAATATTTCTCCTGATAAATTATGCATACCCGGAACTACAAAACGGGGAATGTCCGCAGTACAAACTACATAGTACAAACTAATGATACAAGATTATGAAAATGACCCTCGATTGAATTGATAACACAAAACATTGGCGATTCTAGTGCCGATGAAACACGTACGGAAGTCTTTAGTATGTTAATCCTCCATATACTTAGCAATAATGCTGCGAGCTGCTCATAATGAGTGTACGAGTAGAGCGATGCTTTGAAAACCTGAAACCTTTACTTTCTATCTACAATATCTACTACAGTATCTACAATATCTACTACAGTATATATACATATACACAATCTATGTTCAAAATACTTTTTAATATACTCTTTATATATATATATACACAAACTCAGAATGGTCCCCTGAGAAACTTATATGTGTATATATATATATATATATATATATATATATATATAATTATAGTAGGCATTTTATTAGTTTCCTTTCAGAAGTTGACCTCAAAATGAGATCTGTTTCGCAGTAATTCGTATTAATTACCGATGTCAAAACTTTCTTTATCCTCAAACCATTTCCTTTAAGATTCTTTCGCAAAAAAGCTTTCCTGTAACGGTTTTGTGGCAAAACTTTCATTTTCCTTTTCTCAGAGTTACTCGATGACGTCTTGTGGAATTACATACTCTATTTTATAGATCACATCTTGTTTGAATGTAATTATTGCATAAATAGTATTTGGGAAATATGCCCCTGTGCACGCACACGCACATGTGTATATATATATATATATATATATATATATATATATATATATATAAAACCTTGGTTTTGCTTCTGCCGAATTGTTCATTCTGACGAAGGTCAAGCTTGTTGCTCCACCTTAGACCGACAGCTTAACGTGGAATCCAAACCACGGCCCAACACGGATGGTCAGAAATTACAAAATCCTTGCCCGGACTCGATCTCACGACCCCCCCGATCAACAGCTCAGCGCCTTAACCACTGGACTACCCAGGGTACCCATTTATCTACCAACCAATTTTTATTGTATGGAAGGATGAACAGCTGGGTTTGCTGCGCGCCGCCTGCCGTCACCGGGAATCGTACCCGGGGCCGGTGAATTCATAGTCAGCGATGTTAACCACCACACCAATTTTTAGTGCTTTGCTCTCGTTATACGATCAACATTACGTAGAGTGTATTTCAATATAAAGAGTTATTTAGCATTTCTTACACGTTTGCCATTAAAATTTGATTAAAATGATTTGGTTTGATTCCTCATTCCACAGGAAAAGCTTTATTGCAACAAATACATGATTCACTATTTGAGAACCAATCCATATGGTTGATTAAATGATGCAAATCTTGCACTAACATTTAAGTTTGTTTGCAATTGAATTGCAAGCATGGTTCATGCAAGCCTTGTTTGTGTTATATGTGTTACAGACAAAGTATGAAATTCAGGTATTCTATACAATACCTAGGCATTCTATATATTGTCGTATGGTTTTTAGGCAAAGTATGAAATGAATATTGCATTACAGTTAGGTTAGGTTAATTGAATCAATTAATTATCAACTGTATACCCTTGACGATTGGTTAGGTTAAGTCGTGATATTTTCGTTAGTTTTGACAGTAAACGAAAATATCATGACTTAACCTAACCAATCGTCAAGGGCGTACAGTTGACCTAACCGGGCATTCAATTAACCTTCATTAACATTTATTTCATACTTTGCCATTCGGCAATGTATAGAATGCCTAGGTATTGTATAGAATACCTGACTTTCATACTTTGCCTGTAACATATGTTTGAAATACATTTAGATTGAACATCAAATATTTATATTATCATCGTACTTGCTAGTAACTAAGAGATATTTTTTTTCTGAATATCTTCCAGCAAAGATCTAAGCAGATGAAAATTGCTTGTTAAAATCTTAGTGTTTATTTTGTGACTGAAAAAGCTAAATTTAGAATTATCGGCAAATATTAGTATAAAGTTGAAGATAAAAGCTCAGAAAATTGTATATCCTGTATGTGATTCTCGTTGGGAGATTTAAACAATCACACATTGTTTGAAAGCAAGCACACACACACACACACACACACACACACGAATGTTTCAGTGTTTATAATTTTATTATTTATTTATTGATTTATTATTTTATTTTATTTATTGATTTATTATTTTATTTTATTTATTTATTTATTTTTGGGGGCAAACGTCAAGGTTCGAATCTTCCGAGAGTGAAGTAATGAAATGTTATATATATTATAAGTTGATATAGGACCTCGAAAGTCGGTTTTTCGGGATCTTTTCGTTCTACCCCAGCAACAATTTCTAGTGTAGTTTTACTTGCTGAATTCAATAATATGTATTTTATTTTGGAGAAAGTATTCGTGCTTTAATTAGTTATGGTTATAATTATTAATTTTTTTCTCTCTTTTGTAGATATTGTTTTGGATGATAAATGGAATTTCATAAACATAGTTAAGGAAATAACGTTCTACCCCAGTCTTCTTTAGTTAACCTTATAAGGCTAACTAACGAAAATATCACGACCTAACCTACCAATCGTCAAGGGCGTATAGTTGATTTAGCTAAACAAAGGAACGAGAGACATTGGGGAACATCTAGAAATATGATAGATTCTTATTTATGTAAATTTCTGTGGAGGAGAAGACAAAAAGGAAAGGGTGCTGGTTAAGTATGCAGTCTACCATCCGAGTTCTGGTTAAGTGTGCGGTCTACCATCCGAGTTCTGGTTAAGTGTGCGGTCTACCATCCGAGTTCTGGTTAAGTGTGCGGTCTACCATCCGAGTTCTGGTTAAGTGTGCGGTCTACCATCTGAGTTTTGACAGAATATTTTCGTTAAAACTAACGAAAATATCACGACTTAACCTAACCAATTATCAAGGGCGTACAGTTGATCTATTAGTAAATAGTAAATACTATTCCAGAAACAAACAATGTTATAATTAATAATAATAGATCAACTGTACGCCCTTGATAATTGGTTAGGTTAAGTCGTGATATTTTCGTTAGTTTATATTCTGTCAAAACTCAGATGGTCGACCGCATACTTAACCAGCACCAAGGAAAGGACATTTTTATTGAAATCTTAAATGCAATCTCTACTTTTAAATAAAATAAACGCACTATAACTCTTTTGTTATTAATTTCTCCAAAATAAGATATATATTATTGAATTCAGCAACTAAAACTACAGTAGAAAATAATATATAATTTCATTTTTTGTTGCTGGGGTAGAACTGAAAAGAGCCGTTTTTCGTTTGTGTTGGGTTCATACATATATGGTCAAGAATCATGGAACTGAATCATCTCATTTTAGAAATGCGTATAAACACGCTTTATAATTTCTTTACATACCCACCCATCTGGGTATAAACAATTAATCATCTGGGTATAATAAACATCTTACACGACTGTCCAAGTTTGGGGACAATGTTTTTTATTCGCATACATCAAAGAATTAACTAAAAAACCAGCATATACAAAAATATAAAATAATTATTTAACTATTTGGAATTAAACTGGTTTTTGCTCTCTCGTCTCAGCTTTGTCGTAATGTACACAAAAAGTAGTATATGAAAAATTGCGCTGCCGCTGTTGGTTGTTGGTCTTTTGGAGTGTCGGAATGTCGTAAAATTTAAGCTACATTAACGTTGTGAATGGAGTTTAATAGATAGATAGACGTATAAATAGACAGATAAGTAAAACGCGATGTATAATATTAAGTTATAATTTAAAACTGTGACAATATATTGTGTGACTAAATACGAGTAGACGATCCTTTTCATTTGTTCACTCCGAAACTAAAATAAAAATCGAAAATTTTGTTCAATGCGGTTCTCTCCGTATTTAACTCAGTTTGGGTGACGGCTCAATCTGATCCTGATCAGTAGAAATCATTGATCACAGGGCGTCTCGCGATGAAAGTTACTCTTTCATCCCTGCGATCAGTTATCTTAAATGACCAAATAAAGAGCAGTGAATCCTTTGGGAGGAGAAACTAAAGTAAATGGCCTTGTCAGAGTTCCTCAACCTTTAATCGAAGAGCTAAAAAAATTATCTAAACTTTCAAAAACCAAAAGGAGTCATCATCAGGGTTACAGAAGCGAAGTATCATTTTGTGGTCGTGGAACGTGATTGAAGAAATGTGGAATGAAGCCTTGAATGACAGACTCTCCAAGTTTGGCGCCACTTTGTTCTTAAGCCCTCCAGGAATAAACCCTGAGAATTGCGTGTGATTTTACAGCTTCTTAAGAGAGGATGTTTTTTTCTGCCTCTCGCGTCATCGGATGCCGCTTGCATGAACATCTACTCGCCTGTTTCAGAAGCGTCAAACCGACCGTTTATATGAGAATTCGACGTAGAAAGCATCGGAGAAACTGGAAGACACAGAGGGATTGTGAAACACCCGAAATGTAATGCCATTTTTAATTTGCCTTTGGTTCACCAAAAAAAAGGTGCTTCTTTGTCTTCGTATCCTGGTCGCATTGGCAGATGCGACCAGTCAGTGACTTTCCGCTGATCAGGACCAGACTTAACCGCCACTGAATGTGAAATATGAAAAAACAGTATTAAATAATTTTTAATTGGTGTAATAAGTTTTCCATGCACATATAAGAAAGTACTTATTTAAAACGACCAAAATACACAATTAGCTAGCTAAGTACTAAAATGGTTGAAATGACCATTCATTTGGAGTAGTTATCGAGCATTTTGTCTGTCACAAACAAATATTTTTTGTTCTGTGTGAAAATAGTTTTTGGCTGTACGGGACGGAGGCAGTTTTTGTGAGTTTATGTGAGACGCCAGATAATGAATGTGTTATATTGCCAGATTTTTGGGACTTTTTATGCGGTTGTGTGAGCATATCATTCTCGAATTTGGTCGACTCATCGTCTTGACGGCTTTCTAGTTAATTTTGAGAACTTCTTCCTGCAGTTCGAGACTTAACCCAATTAATAAACTGGTGATGTACCGATTCCAAAATTTAGCCGATGCCTATGCCGATTCCATGAAAAACTACCGATGCCGATTCTTTGCCAGATATTAAAAAAATCAATTCCCTTCATAAATTTTACTAATCTAATATGAAAACTCTCAATTTTCCTATTTTTAAATTTCAAATTTATTTAAATGCTTTTCCTTAGCTCACTCCACCATATATATACAGTACCAGAATTTGTTACTCATACGTATACCATAGCTAAAATTATGTTAAAAACTTTTATTACTCAGTAAAATGATAAAATAATTTTATTTTAGTTTAACAAACTGAATACCAATATTATAAACTGTTTTTCCTTATGTTGAAGGTATTTTCTTTCTTCAACAATGTCAACAGCAAAATTTTTCATTAAAATTTCAAGTCCCTGGTGGCCAATTTCAATAAAAAAAAAAATGGAAATACAATTTGGGTTTATGAAATACTTAAAATAAAGTAAACATAAGATGGTTTAATATATAAATTATAAAGTACAACTTAATATAGAATTAGTATTAATATAGTGTAGATTACAATAGTTTATAATATTTAGGGAGCTAGTTAGAGAAAATGTAAATTTATGGGTAACTTAACTTATTAAGCTTTGCCTTTTTCGTGACTCTAAAATATTTTTATATAATTACACTTTGAAATGAGTAGAAATTATCATAAGTAGTGGTTTTTCTATGTTCAATTTTCTATAAATACAGATTTTGTTTTATAATGAACATTTAAAAATTTCAAAGAATCGGTGAGAGAATCGGCTAAATTTGGTCGATGCCGATGCCCAAAAAATGGCCGATTCTGCCGGTGCCGATGCCAATTAATCGGTACATTACTATAATAAACCAATACTACAGGGGTCAGAAGTATATAGGCCTAATTAATAAGGGCTAAACTAGATCAAAGTTAATTAATTTTTTTCTTTGAACATTAAAATTATAAAGTTTTGACTCGTCTCGAGAGAATCTAATTACAAATGAACGTCAGATTGACACGCATGCTTTATTTACTCATTATGAGGACAAAAAAAACGCAGAAAATAATGAGTTACTGTCTGTCATACGAGTAGAAGTTTATTTTATCACATTGACTGGATCGCGTGAAAACAACTCAAACTTATTATGTCAATTCTTCTCATTATAATTTTCGTCTCTTACCCTGTAATTATGGAATTGAAGTAACTTACATAACTCTATTTATTTTGTATTTTGAATCATTTTTTTCTTGTTTTCATTTCTCAATTTCATCGTGAAATTTGGTTTCTCCGAAAAGGAAACTGAGAAAGATGTTAACTCACTTTACAGTACATTGCGTCTTGTCGCGTCAGTAGTAAAAAAATTTTACTGCAGTCTTTCTCGGTATTCGCGAATAGTTATACTCAAAAGCAAATTATATGAAGGTCACTCTGAAAATACAGACCAATTGTATATTTATAATACAAATCCATACACAGACTTACACGGCTAAAATAAACAACCATAAAAGTACATGACAAGAAACGGGTATATTTTTCTTGTTAATAAAATGATTTGTCGAAATAATTATTGAATAATTTGAGGAGTAACGGTTAAATAAAATATATACTTATCATTAAGCTTATCATTATTAGATGATATATATATATATATATATATATATATATATATATATATATATATATATATATACTTTAAATTTCCCCACACAAATGTACAAAATTAGAAAATATCAAAGATGGCTACTGATTCACACTTAAAAATACGTGGATGGGAAATATATGTCAATTGAAATCATTTCCTGAATGCTTCATTCTGTTTCAGATTAATTAATAAGCAGAAAACGGGAAATGACTCATTAAAATCAGTAAAACCACACACCTTGAACAATTGCAACTGTACAATTGGGGAGTGTATCGTTGAATGAAACTCATACTGTATTTTTATACTTACTGTAGGTATATTAGGTGCATCTAGTATTCTAGTAATATACAGTATTAGACTGTGTAATATTGCAGCAGAGTAAATCGCATTAACAGACTAGGAAATAGAAACATAAAAATTAATTGCTGAACTAGAAAACATGGCCATAGAAGCACTTGGGAATGAATTCACAAGAAAACAGTATACATCTAGTAAATAATATAGGATTGGGCCGATTAGCAAGCAGCAGCTGATTAAATAATTGGCAATTAACAGCCAAGAAAAGAGGAACATAAAAATGTATTGGTAATTAGTTACTGAACAAATGAACATGGACATACACTAAGCACTTGGGAATAAATTCACAGGAAAACAAAACACATCTAGTAAATAATGTCTTGGAATGTCATGTTTTTTTTTAACGTAGCATACACGCTATCGTTTTGCGTATTTTGAGGCCGTTCAGTACACGTCTTTATTTGATCTAAAACGACAAAACAGTCGACGACAACATCGTACACGTTTTACTTTGGACTGTTTAGACATGCGATGCACTTGGAATCGTTTAAATATTTTTAAACCAAGGTCTTTCTTTGCGGTTCGATGCACTGAACTTCTTTTTTCAGCACCGGTGCGATTAGCAGTTCTCCGTACACTCAAACTTGATCGGGGATTGTCTTCTTGGATGCAGATAAGTTCACTTACAGATTCGGTGTTTGCCGGGTCCTTGTTGTACGCAGTTGTTTACTTCCTGTCTTTCGTGCACGAGTTCCCGTTTCACGAATATTTTCCAACAAACGCGCTACACTACGTACAGACCAATGTATATTAGGACACTGTTTTACTATTCCTTTACCACTGAAACTGTTTCCTTGTGAAGAAGTATGATGGCAATGTTGTCTTCCTCGGTTAAACGTGCCATAACAACTCGCATAAAATAACAATTAACATTCTTCCTTCGCTCGCTGCCAAATCAAAACTGACGGCAATACCGTCTAGGCCTAGGCCTACTTCACTTACTAGCCGTCTACAAACCATAACAATGCACGAACTAGCCTAACCTAGTCTTACCCTGAACCAACGAGTGACCCCAAAGTTGACCACAATATTACGACTTACCTCTTCAGTGATATAAATTTAGCAATTTTTCTACTTTCGTATTGTTAACTACAAATTTTGATAACTATTGTTCAGTCTGAATTTGTAAAAAGACTACTCATCCAATTTAATTAAACTACCTTTTATCTTAAGGATAATATAAGAGGTTTAATATGATTTCCGTGCGTGTGCTTCAAAAGTCACTTCAGATTTTCAGAGGTTAAAGGGATCACGATACCATGAAATTTGGTTTGTACAGACCAATTTCATCGTGCGGAAGGCAATAATGCAAAGGATTTCGGCTTATGATATCATGGTGTCACGAGATGTCATTTCCAAAGGCATGTTTTTATGGTTTGCAGTTAATGGTTACCCATTCGTGGCTGCTATTATCTCCAGACGCTATAACACATTTCATACCGATGGCCGAAACATACCAGGGGGCTACGAAGCGGACTTCTTCTTGTATAACTTCAATTCATGACACGTGATGGGTTATTGCGGTAGGCGAGATATACATGATAATCATCATAATATGATAAACACAACGTACAGTTTCTGGAAATAAGTTCGCCTAGAAATCTAAAACTTCTAAAAAGCATGAAGAATTACCAATTATTAATGATCGGATTTTGCTTTTGAAATCTTACTACCGCCACCAAAGGGAATAAAATTCCTCCAAAATAGAAGCGTACTAATTAGTAATGTGTTATGCTTTTTATAATTTTGTTTCTAGTCGAACTTTATTCCAAACTTTACGTTTTCCGCATGGTTAAATTTACGACCTCTAAATTCCCGAAGTGACTTTTGAAACACACTTTATACAAAATTAAATCTGTTTTACATTCATAGCGAGTTGGAACACCTCAAGAATTCTATGACTGAAAAAAAAAATCCTATTTTTAAACGCATCACGGCGATCCTGCTGTTACCATAGAAACCGAATCTAAATACAGCTTAGGTGTCTGTAAAAGAAATATTTAATATCTGATTTGTTGGTTAAGAAAAATTTATTATTTCTGATGTAATTTCTCTTCTTCTTCTTCATTTCATACAATTAATGAAGTGAATTCTGGCGACCATTTTGTGTTCTGAAAATTACAGTATTTTCACTCAGTCATATAAATCAAGATGATTGACACAGTATAGAGAGAGAGAGAGAGAGAGAGAAGAGAGAGAGCATTAAATACAGCAACAAACCAAACATGAATCACAAACTATAACACCAAATAAAATACATACACAATATTCATCACAAATCCTCATAAAAAAACACAGCAGAGGAGTCAGCTTCTAATTTAAAAAAATTAAAAAATCACTTTTAACTTTTAGCGTTTTCCCACAAAAAAACATAATTAAAAACAAATGTTTAAAATCTGTTTTCTTTGTTTTGAAGTTAAAAAATTAAAATTAAAATCGTAAAAATTAAATAAGAAATAAAATTAATTAAAATTCACTTTGCTTTCGCGCGCGCAGCAAAATAAAATCTTAAAATTTTATTTTATTTTTTGTCCTCGCGACTCTTCCTCATTTTTTTGAGTTGTCAGACAAATTTATTTCACGATTAATCAATTCAGTTTAATAAATGGTAAACAGTTAATGTTTTTATTTGTAAGTCATTTGCAGATATACAACAACAGTATACATCTAATACACACACACACACACACAGTATTCAACACTCAAGACACATCACCTACAGATTAAGTTTTAGATAAGAAAAGGGGGTTTTAATAGTTTTCACAAAGCATCCATTCGGGATACGAGCAACTCGCAACATCATTGCCAAGTATATATAGGGTCAGCGTACTAACGAGACTGCTGTACGTAGCGACGCACGACTGAAGGAAACCATACTTTGTTTTATCTTTGAAGGAGTGCCCTATCCGGAAAAAAGTTCGCCTAGAAACATATCATTTCTAAAAAGCATAAAAAGTTGCTAATCAATAAAGAGTTACCAATATCACCAATTAGTAATTTTTTATGCATTTTAGAAATTTTATACTTCTATAGAGGCGAACTTTTTTCCGAAACTGTACAATCGATTACAAAAATCTCATTGTGAAACTCCATCCTTCTCACCAATATTTATTGGTAAGAAACTCATATATATATATATATATATGAGGGGTCGCGAGTCTTAAAGTACCTAAGCGCCACCACAAGCGGAAACGTGTTTTTGATGGATATCACTATTTTCACCCTTCCTCTATCGCGTGGTTTGGGTTATAATGACCTTACGACACTAGAAGTATGGTTGAAAACCTTATGAAGCGAACTACTTTTTTCACCTCTATCGCCATCCAAAAGTTCACCCAAAGTTCGACATAATAAGAAAATAAAAAAATTAAAAAAATATATATATAAAATAAAAAATATGAAAATATATATAGTGGACCTAGTTTTAGCCGTTTAAGGTGATAATGATTTAATTGTATGCAACGATTGATTAATGCAATGACTGACTGATTACTTAATGAAAGGCTACTTGAGTAGATCCACCATACTATTGGCAGTGACCGAAATGGCAGCGAGGTCACCAGCTTTGGTTTACGCCCAAAGCAAATTAAGTTAAGGTTATAAAAGACACCTTATGTTTTGTGTAGTTTAATTAAGAACATATTTATATTAATTTTCACAGTGAAAATACAATGGTAAGACTGACTAGAAAGCTTAACAATTCGATAATGACCTTTGAAATATGCGCTCGTTTATGTGAGGCTTAATTGTATACAAAATGGGACACCTTTGAAATGCGCTCGTTTATGTGAGGCTTAATGTTATACAAAATGGGACATAACCTGAAATATGAGATGGTGAATACAAAATTAATGCATGCACGTAATAATATAACAAATAGGTTATGTAATACGCCGATTAGGGAAACTACAGATTATGCATAAATGATCTGTGAAAGAGGCCTATTAATGACAACGTGAACGCGTACGTTTTGGTACTCTAAATAGAATAAGCCTCGGTACTTTATTTTGTACAATGAAACCGTTACTTATTCACGGTGGTATAACAAAGAATTGACAGTAATTAATTGGCAGTTTATGTTATGCTTATGGCATAGGCTTAGCTAATAAGATGAAATGTTAATAGCTTAATTGAGGTAATAGTAATACGTAATGTACAGTACTCATCGATGGTATGTAATGGCATGCAACATAGAACATTGAATGGGCCTAATAATTGCTATAAAGAATGCACGTGCGTTTGGTACATTGAATGGAAAACACGACACTGATTAAGTAGGCTAAATGATTGCATGGATGCACATAGAATAATTGATGTGGCCTAATAATAATGAATTGAAATGCTTGCACAAATATCATTTATATATAAGAACATTATGTGATGTTAAGTGATTACGTCAAGAGAATATCTATTTAAACACATAAATATATGAATTGAACCTAATGACGGATGATACGCGGAAATAACGGTATAAAAATGACACTTGAATTGGATGACAGGCCTACCGTTCGGCCTAATGATAGTTGAGGGAATATACACGGTATATGAAATAGGCCTGCAGTAGAGAAAAATGGTCTACTGCGTTATTAACGGGAGTCAATGGGAATGTTTAATTACTCACTTTGGGAGAGTAGCCTGCTGTTCGGCGGTAGGCTAATGTAGGCTTCAAGAGCACTTAGGATAGGGGGTACTTATCTTATGGTGACGTAACCTTTGTTGAAGGCGGGTTGAAGACAAACCTATTACGCAGATTCTAGTTGTCGTTGTCCGTTAAGCCTCTTGAGATGATGGATGTAGGCTTCGTGGAGGCCTGAGGTGATGTTACTTCTCGAGGTGCAGGCTGGCCTTGTGATATTGCAGGCGTAGGCCTGTGGTGCGGAAGATATCTCGAGGAACGTGGAGAAACTTGAAGGCCGACCCGGCAAACCGCAGGCCCGAAGTGATTCCGGTTGGGCCTCGTTGGATTGCTTCTGCAGGTGGTCTTTAGATCTTACGTGAAGACAAATTGTAGGCCCTGAAGAAAGTAGCGGCCGTGGCCCCCGGCCAGGGGGCCGGAAAGCGGTTGGTGGACGTTCGATGGTGAGCGTACGGGTGAGTGAGAGTGAGTATAAGTGGAAGCTCCTTTTATACCGTAGGCCTGTGACGTAGACTTCATGCCAATTATTTAAGACGCCTTGTAAACGCGTCCTTGGGTTGATAAAAACTTACTTTCGCGCCTTGGGAAAGAACAGACTTTCCATTGTTTGTTAGCCCACGTGTGTTCCAAACTGTTTTATGGTAGCGTGGAAAGAAAGTATGTCTGTCGATTTGTTGGTCTATTTCTTGTCGATCCGCTACATATATTCCAAAAACTCATCAACATCTTCATTAGCATACTTAGAACTCTAATTTAGCCAAAACTGAACGTTCTAGCTCAATTAATAACAGAGATACTATTGCGAGAATATTGCTGAACTTTGGAGGCGATTTCTGGCGAATTTTAATTTTGGCGCTTAGGTACCTTAAGACGCTGGACCCCTCATATATATATATATATATATATATATATATATATATATATAATATATACCGTCGGTGATACAATGTGCTCTTCCCATGACAACTGAAAACCATTCGCGAAAGAAATATTTGTTTTCATCTTTTTTTTTCCTTTTCTTTTGCGATAAGGTGGTGAGTTTGTCATTTGTATATGACGTATAAAGCAGTAATACCAACCTTAACCCTTAACCGCCTGAATTATTTTTTCAAGAAAAAAATATTTTTATTGACATTGCTAATAATGCTAATGCTAATAATGCTAATGCTAATAATGCAATGCTAATAATTTCAAATCACAGCGAGAAAATGGTTATCTGGCAACTAAAACTGAGTTGGCTGAAAAAAGCCACCTCGGCATAAGTAAAGAAACTTAAATGGTTTTAGATATGTTTATACGTTAATGTAGGTGTCCGTAAAAGGACACTACGGCGGTTAATGAAGGTAATATGAAGGTAATTAATTAGGTAATAGGTAATATGAATATGAAGTATTTTAGCTGTAATAATTTATAAATATCTATAATTTAATGTATAAAATTAGGACAAATTTAATTATAATAAAACGCACGGATGTTCATTGTTATTATAAATCTGTAGAAATAGAGTAATTTAGGCAACGTTAATGAATCTTTATAGTGATTTATAAATGTTTTAGAAGTAAAAGGTGTGAATTACATCTACTGTACCAAGAAATTATTGTTAGAATATATGCCACTCAGCCCATTGAATTAATTTTCTTTTGTTCCTGCTACTTCTACTGAGGTTTGGAATATTATTGGTAGATTAAAAAATAAAAAATAAAAAATAAAAAAAAAACATTCATAGCATTCCTGTGCCTATATTGAAGTTTGTTGAAGATTAGATATCTGTAACTTTGGCTAAAATTATCACTCATAGGTCATAGCACTGGTATGCATATGAAATGTTTTTGTCTGCTGTGAGGGTTTTTTCAACTCATATTATATAATTCGACCATGCTGAATTCGAAAATGACATTGGTTTTCCTCAATCAGGTCAGGTTTTTTCTCTATTGGCCATTTATTATAAGTCCAATTTTATCCCCAAATTTATTATAAGAACACTCGTGAAAAATGAAAACATTGTGTGAATAAATACTTTTATTCATACAATGAATATGGAAAAAAGTTTATTGAGGAAGGAATGAAGTTTTTTGGCTTTCCGTCTGTGTTTTTCTTCGGGCACGTCTCGCTTCAAACACCAGCAATAGTCCGCCAGCATATTGATATCCCAGTTTCCCTGGTACCTCTCTTCCATTATTTTGATATCTTGGTGAAATCGTTCACCCTGTTCCTCACTATAATCCCCGCAATTTTCAGGAAAATAGTCCAAGTGGGACCACAAAAAGTGCATTTTTATGAACATGCGCGACCCATGAGCTTTGAAAGCTTCCATCAAGTTTTCGACAACGGACTCGTATTCTGGACTTCTACGCTTGCCAAGAAAATCAGTGACAACTGATTTGAATGCCTGCCAGGCATTCTTCTCAGTTGGAGTCATTGCGTTTTCGAACTGAGTATCCTTGATCAAAGTTCGAATTTGAGGACCATCAAAAACCCCAGCATTTAGTTTAGCATCAGATATATGAGGAAATTTACTCTCGAGATATCGGAATGCTGAACCCTCCTTATTCATTGATTTGATGAAATTTTTCATCAAGCCCAGCTTAATATGAAGTGGTGGGAGCAAAATTTTTGTTGGTGGTACAAGGGGCACTGAAACGACATTATGCGACCCAAGTTCAAAATTCTCTCTGGATGCCCATTCACGCTGTGCATAGTGCTTCTCATCCGCTCGGCTATCCCATTTGCAGAGGAAACATGGGTATTTCGTGTATCCCCCTTGCATTCCCAATACAAATGCCACAATCTGAAAAAAAATGAAAATATTTAAAGGATTTAGAGAATTTGTTCTATCAGATAAAAAAATCTATGCATTGGACTGTATCACTTCTGTGGGGAAGTTAAGTGTTCTTATACGCTCTCAAATAACCTTTGGAAAAACAACATAGTCAATAGCAATAGTTTACTTATGATATTAGTATTACCTTCAAATCTCCACAGATCCTCCAGTTATGTTGGTCGTATACGAGAGCATCCAGTAAAATTTTCATGTTATCGTAGCTCTCAGTAAGTTGTACGGAATGTGCTACAGGGACTGATGCAACCCTATTCCCAATGTTGAGAAGTACTGCTTTCAAACTTCGTTTAGACGAGTCTATAAATAGCCTCCATTCTGATGCGTTATATGGCAGGCCCAAGGATTCGATTAGCCCCTCAACATTGCAGCAGTACACTAAGGAAGAGGTATTTTCGTGCACTGCAAAAAACTTGCGGAATTCTTCCTCTCGTTTCCTATACCAGGAGAATGTTGTTCCCGGAGCCAGCAAGTTGTCCTCTCGAAGTCGTGAGCCCAAGATCTCGGCAGCTAATTTGGAAAGTCCTAAATCCCTGGTAAGATCATTAAGTTTGGCCCCGAAGGGACAATATGAATGAAAAAGAAAGAAAATATACAATCATTGTAAATGTAACTTGTATAACAATGTGTGTGTAAATGCATTTTCTATAACAATATGTATATGTAAATGTATGATTACCATTATGGTGAATATTATGCTATATATGGTGAATATTACATTATGGTGAATATTATGTCAAGTTTCATACGAGGATTTCAAAATATTTAAGAAAAATAAATTTATAAGCCCACCTTGGAGGTTTGTCATGCAGAAATAGCAATCTGTCACGTGATCCTTTCCTTCTCTCCAAATCATGGGAATTCCAAAAGGCAAAGATTTCGCTCTGCCTTTGCTCCATCTTCTCAAATTTTCAATGCACGTCTTGCAGCACATATGAGGGGCGAAATTTTTGTCCTGGTCCCCTAGCTTAATTCCAAAGTATGCTCTATACATTGTCTTCACAAATTTAGTGATTTGGGACTGGTTATTTGGCATGGTAACCGTCCCACATATGTAGCAGAATCTATTGGGATCATTTTTACGCGCTCTATTCATTATGAAATATTTTATCTATATGCCTGAAAAGTAAAAAAAGATATTATACAAGTGAAACAAGTGATGATAGATGTTACTGTTCCAATTCCGCTTTGACAAAATCACGAAAAATTCTATTTTACTTATGAGGCCATAGCCGGATAACCTGAGCTGATTGAGAAAAATGGATTGCAGATTCGAAATCAGCAGGAAAATCTCTATAAGAATCACTTACATAACCCTTGACAGCAAAATTGATGCATACCAGTGTACAGTGTAGTATTTCCAATGGAATATTTCCCATGAATGCTAAAAATTGGTTGTATAACGCCCCTTTTTAAGGGAGTGATCCTATACTAGCAGCTAATTACAGGCCGGTGTGTTCATTATCTGTGTTCAGTAAAGTATTTGAAAAATTTGTAAAAAGTAGAGTGCAGCAATATTTTGAATCTTACAGTTCATTATCTCCAAATCAATTTGGTTTCCGTAATAATAAAACAACGGAAATAGCTATTTTAATTTTTATGGAAAATGCAAATATAGCTAAAGAGAACAAAGCAATAATGAAATCAATATTTATGGATCTGAGTAAGGCGTCTGATGCAATAGACCATAATATTCTACTTAATAAATTATATTGTTACCGCTTTAGAGGAGCAGTCAGTGATGGTTTAAAAGTGATTTGTCCAATAGATATAATTCTGTATCTGTAAATAAGGTCTGTTAAACTGAAACACTTGTCAGACATGGTGTATGTACCACAGGGCTTAGTTTTGGGTCCACTGTTATTTTTATTATATATAAATGACTTTCCACGCTCATCTGATATACTTAACTTCGTAATGTTTGCGGATGATACAACTGTTTTTTTCTTGCAACGATGTTAATTCAGTTAAGAATATATTTAAATCACAATTTATCAATGTAATAATGAAATGGTTGACCTCCAATAAACTCTTTCTAAATATCTGTAAAACAAATTTCATGATTTTTACCAATAAACGGAATGGGTATCTTGATGAACTAATTGTTGCTGAAATCACTACAAAGGAGTGTGCTGTGACAAAATTTCTTTATGTAATGTAAAGACGTCAACCTTGAAGTATGAAAATCCGTGGGATTTCTCATTCTCCCACGATTTTATTATTAATATTATTAATATTATTAATATTATTATTATTATACTTAAAATCCGTGAGAGTTTACATGTCTGGGAATGCTAGACAAGAATTTGCAATGGAGTGTTCATGTAAATTATATTTTAAAAAAGATTTCAAGGAGCGTTACTATAATGTTTAAACTTAGAAAAAGTAGTTCCTAAACAGGTTTTATTAACTTTGAATCATACTCTTGTTCTTCCTTATATAACGTACCGCACCCTTGTTTGGGGGAAACTTCACTAACAACACTTTAAACACTATCTTTGTCATTCAAAAACGAGCAACGAGGTTATTATCTGATGTTGATTTCCATGATCATTCTAGTGCATTATTTAAAGAGCTAAAACTACTGAAGCTCAAAGATGTAATCAAAGTGGCACATTTTATTTTTATTTACGAGTGTAAGAACAAAATCATTAACCTACAATGGGTAAATAAATATTTTGTAACTCATCAAGAAATCCACTCATATCAGACCAGATATGTTATTCTTCAATTTAGATTGTCTTAATCTCAAAAATTACCCATTTTCATTGGATTGAAACTATGGAATGATTTAAATGCTGATATAAAAAATATTGCGAGCGTTTAAAACAAAGTTTAAATCTCGATTAATAATGGCATACTAATAAAAATCTAGGCTTAAATGTACATTACTATTAGTTATTCATTTCTCGTGTATAATCTAGGATTAAATGTACTGTACATTATGCTTAAGGAACATTAATTTTTCTGCCTTTTCTGCTGCCAGTCTGTTTCTCTTTTCATCATATATTAATCCAGCACTGCTAAATAATCTCTCGCTTGGTACGTTTGTTGGAGGACAGGCTAAATGTTTCCTCGCAAGTTTACTCAAGTATGGATAGATATTCTGCGTATTTTTCCACCAACTAATAGGATTGTCACGTGCAGCCAGGCGTTTTTCTTGGTGATAGCTCTCGATCATTTTTACTACATCTTTTGACATCGCGTAGGTCTCGTCATTGCTGCTTGACTCAAGAAACTGAGAGACAGATTCTGTGATAGATTTGCTTGTTGAAGGTGTTGGTTCTGTCACTGAAACTTTTATTCTTTTGGTGGGTGGCGAAGCGACAGATTCAAGAGATTGAAGCTCTTCAACTGCTTTGCCAAGTGATGATTTAACTCGTTCTAATGTACTAGGTGAAAATAACTTAGCTTTGTAACGTAGATCTAAGTAGGTTGCAAGAGAGTAACTTCATACAAGAACAGCCTCTCGTCTTGTCGCTTGCATCACTTTTGCGCACAATGAACTAGTTCTATTAATATAGTAGAATTTGATAATTTCCGCTTATTAATGACATTTTATCTCAATGGTCCACATCCGCACGACATCCGCAGTCCAAAGTGCGGATGCGGGTGCGAGAAAATGTGCGGATGTTCCGCGGATGCGACCTACATCACTAGTAATTACTAATTCTTATTCATGAGTTATGTATTACTAATAATTAATAATAACTATATATATATTTTTTTTTTTTTTTATTAAGAGCCCAGTAAAGCCTAAAGCTTAAGGGCAAAATTAAATAGAAAAACAGTCCAATTTCACACTTATTTATGTTAAAACAAAAACATCATTTGTTTTTTTGCTGTATTATTTAAAATATAGTAAATTGTTCTCAGACATTCTCGCTTCATTTTAATATAATATTTTATTATTATATCAGAAAATTTCAGATTACACACTTGTAGTAACATATTAATTAAGACGAAATATATTATTTTTTATCCGTTGCAACGTCAAAGGTCGTAGGATAGGAAGGACCTAAAATTGAACCTGGATTCAGAACCAAGGATGGCTACAGAATCTCCCATTCAACCACATACTAGGCCCAATGTCGCTTCACTTCGCTGATCTTACTAGAAGCGGTTTGAAGACGTGGGTGAGTCATTTATGCTTCCCATTTTTAAATACTAACTAAAGATGAACCCTACGGGCCCATTTAGCTAGGCCTGCGGTGCTGGGACCTTTGGCCCCAGTAATTGGAGGCCTACGGCCCCATCTAATTTCGGACAACTCTTTATACAAACAGGGAAAAGGAATTGGAAAAAAAAATCCGGTTTCAAATAATTGTATTTCCTTATTCTGACATAAACATCAACTCTAACATACATCTAACATCAACACCACATTCTAATAATCATCACCATTTTAAATAGTCTGTGGACACTTCTAAAAAATCCATCCACGTTTGTGAAATCGAAAAAAGTCATTCAGTCAATAAAACTATAGAAAAGAACGTAGCCATGAAAATCTTAAGCTTCACATCCGAACCCATTGTGTCAAGATTTGTGAAGCTGCATTTAAAATCTAAGCTTTCGCTGCTTTAATAATTTCTTTTCAAAATCTTCGGTATGAAATTATTCACTGACTTTTTCAGTATGAAATTATTTACTGCGACTTTTTCCACGGATAGATAGAGACCGTAAATAGACAGAATGAGCTCCATTATAGTAAAGATACCATTCCTTCTAAAAGACCTGCATGTAGATCGTTTTTTAGGATTTTTAATACTACTGAAATGCATTATATGATAACTATTATTATTTTATATAATAAATGTATCCGTATATTTTGTTATATGATAAATGTATGGGTATATTTTAAATTGGGAAGCATAAAATCCAAGCCCGGATAAAGGGGGAGGGTTGGTGTCAGGAAGGGCATCCGGCCGTAAAAACCCACGCCACAACCAAATGAGATGAGTCAAGAACCAAGATGGAGGCGACCCCATATAAAAATGGGATTAATTATGCTGAGGAAGAAGAAGAAATGCTCACCCACGTTTTCAAACACCTTACAGTGAAATCAGCCGAGTGAAGCGACATTGGATCTGGTAAGTGGTTGAATAGGAGACCACTGTACTGTTTTTCGATTTTGTAGCTATCCTTGGTACTTAATGTAGGTTCAGTTCTAGGTCCTTTCAATCGTACAACTTTTGGTATTGTAACGGATAAAAAATAATGACTAACAAAGCTTATCTCTTCTTAATATTTTACTGCAGGTGTGTAATCTGAAATTTTCTAACATATCATAATTATTAACGTAATATTACATTAAACTGAAGAGTGTCTGGAAAATATATTTTATTTCAAATAATACAACAAAGGAAAAAAAGGTTTCTTTCGATAGTTTTCTTGTAGACGTAATTCACACCTTTGTTTCTAAAACGTTGCTTAATTATAGATATTTATGAATTATTACAGCTAAAATACCTCATATTACTGACTCCTACATTTAATGTTGGTACTATTGCTTTATACGTCATACACAAATGCCAGACTCGTAAAAGTTGCCATGGAAACTGAGCACATTGTAAAAGCAGTAAAAGAAATGGGCTCTATATATTTTATAATATTTGGAGGAACAAAACTTCTGTCACCGAATATATATTATATAATGTGTGTGTGTGTGTGTGTGTGTGTATTTCGTCCCTTTTTCTGAAACAAAATTTGAAGTTCAAAAATATAACCCAAGTGTGTGTATGCCAAGCACATAACTAAAATTACTGTATATATTTTGTGTTATTGGAGCACCTCCTTATGACGTCATTCCACTTTCATCTGCAGATAATTTTTTTTTGGCTGTTGACAGAAAATTATTTTTGATCATGTAAACAACACTTCAAAAATTCTTCTCACCTTACTGCTATTCAGTATTCATTAGAAACTTATTTTCAGCACATTTTACCCTTTGATATATATATATATATATAATCATGCGGGTTGCTTCTACAAAGCTTCAATTTAATATTTAGGAGAAATCCAATGACAAGAAGGAGAGTAAATGCCATGAAAAGGTGTCTTCTTTAATGCTCAACGTTTCGAGCATACGCTCATTTCAGGCTAAACAATGACAAAAAATGACAATATGAAGTTAAAATCAATAAATAAATGAATGAAAACATAAGACAAAATAATTACTATAAAACCTATTCTTAGAAGCAAAATTTAAAAAGACTAAAAGAAGAGGGTTGAATTCAAAGTTATAAAAGAAGTTTACATATAAAAATACGAGAAATTTAAAAAACTATTTTTAAAATTATATATAGTAAATTTGAAATTAATACAATGGGATAATTAACACTACTAACCTTTCATTACTGGTTCCGAGGCACAAGTAATTAAAACAAAGCAAAGGGAAAAATACTATGGGTTGGGTGGTTGGAAAGTTATGAGTTGGGGGGAGGGATTATAAAAAATTTAGAGGGACAGCTGAAGAATCAACGTTTAGAGAAGGGGTCAATGTTTTAATATAAAGGGATTCCAAAATTCTAAGTAAGTTGGGACAAGGATTACAGCCAAGAATTTTAAAATTATCTAGAGTGACATCTGTTTTACATTTAATACTATGTTCCCGGATACTAGAGGCTTCTTTTTTATTTAAAGTTTTACCTGTTTCATTCATTTATTTATTGATTTTAACTTCATATTGTCATTTTTTGTCATTGTTTAGCCTGAAGATGAGCGTATTGCTCGAAACGTTGCGCATTAAAGAAGACACTTTTCATGGCATTTACTCTCCTTCTTGTCATTGGATTTCTCCTAAATATATATATATATATATATATATATATATATATATGTGTGTGTGTGTGTGTGTTGGTGTGTGTGTGCACACCTTTCCTTTCAACCTTTCAGCTGCTTCGTGCAATAATTCCTCATTTCGCGGAAGTCAGGCTTCTTGCCCCTCCTCTTGAGTTGGCCTAGTGAAGTAAAGAGTTTGTTTCTTGCGCTCTCCACTCAACATAGACGGGTACTCCCGGCTCATTTGGAATCGTTCTGAGCCAGGCGTCTAGCCTTCTTTTGAAGATATCCACCGCTACACCACTGGTGTTCTTTAGTTTCTTGGGCAGCTGGTTGAACAGTCTTGGTTCTCTCTCAACAAAACTATTTTCCTTCAGGGTTGAGGATGTTCTCCGTCTAGCCTTCAATTTGGGAACACGATACATTCTTCCTTTCCTACTTTCCACTGTTGTTTGAATGGTTATAGGGTTCAAAGTAAGAATAGGGACGAGTTCTTCCATTATTTTCCAAGTGTAAATATGGTGTACCTTTCTCCTCTTCTTTCCAGCGAATATAAATTTAATTCACGTAACCTTTCCCAATAATTTAGTTCTTTACATCCATTAATCTTGGATGCGAAGCTTCTCTGAATCCTTTCTAGTTTACTAATGTCTTCTTTTTTTATATGGGGACGTTAAAACCGAGCAATACCCCAACTTGGTTATGATCACTGTTTTCAACAGAAGAATCACTATATTCCTATCCCTTCTTTTAAAACTTCTGAGTATCTGTTCAGTTATTCTCTTTGCTCTGTTTACTGCTATCTTATTTTGTGTTTCAAATTTCGCGTTATCAGTCATTACAACTCCCAAATCTTTTGCTTCAGAGTTTCTCTGAATTTCCTGTCCATTTGGAGTACAGTATTCCATGGATTTTAGGTCCTCCCTTCTTCCGTACCTTAATAGTTGAAAAATTTCAGTGTTGAATTCCATATTACTGCCTTCAGACCAATTGTAGATTCTGTTCATGTCTGTTTGTAGAGATCCTATATCCTCTGGGTTTCTTATTTTTCTACTAATTTTTATACCATCGGCAAAGGATGTTACTGTGCTGTCATTCGTAACTTCCTCATCTATATCATTTAGCATGATTATGAAGAGTAATGGAGCTAATATTGTCCCTTGTGGTACTGAACTAAGGACCTTTAACTCTGACGAATATATTCCTTGAACTGTAACGACTTGCTGCTGCTCACTTAGGAAGTTATATATCCATTTTCCTACTTTTCCCGTTATTTCCATATATTTTACTTTATGTGCTATGATTACATAGTCATACGTGTCGAACGCCTTGGCAAAGTCTGTGCATATCACATCATAGTTTTCATTATTTTCGGGTGCATCAATAATTATAATGTTATAGTGTTCCATTAGTTATGATAAGTATGATCTTCCTAACCGGAATCCATGTTGGTTATCCAATACATTTTTTCAATATATTTTCAATACATTTTTCCTCTAACTATTCTTTCAAATAATTTGGTGAAATGAAATGTAAGCGACACTGGCCTATAGTTTTTAGCTTCGGATCGATCTCCTCTATATACTGGAACTATGTTCGCTCTCTTCAGGCTGCTCGGTATTTCTCCCGTGTCTACTGATCGTCTCCATATCCAATATAGGGGTTTAGCGTTTTCAGTCTTGCAGTTTTTTATTAGCGTGGCATTCCATTTGTCCGGGCCTGCTGCCGGGTGTGTCTTTAGTTTCTCTATAACTCGTGTGATATCATCCGTTGTGAAGTCAAAGTCCGTTATACTTTCCTCTTGTAATTCTTCTTCAAAGAACGCGTTTCCGTCGCATATTAGTTTATCAGTTTTGGAGATACTGAAAGATGAGTCATACTGAGCTCTTAAAATGTCAGATACTTCCCTTAGATCATCGGTTAAAACATTGCTTTAATTATTCAAAGGTCCGATAGTCGCGTGATTTTCGTCTTCCTATACCGTATAATTATATTCAATGGGAAATAATCACTGAAACTCGTAACCCGATGTAAAATATATTTATATATTGAACCACATCATAAATATTCAAAATGTCTCCGATTCAGTTCAAAGTATGCGAATATAATTAATTAAAGTAATTTATTAATTTGTGGAATTCCCATTGGGTACAGGCTTTTTGGGCATCGATAAGTGGTGTACCAAAATTTTTTACCGATTTTGGGAGATTTTTCTGTAATTTTGGCAGATGACATCTGTGTAGCAATGTTTGATAAGTTAAAATCGGACGATGGCCTGGAAACTCACCCGATTTAAATCCATGCGAGAATCTGGGTGCAGTCGTCAAACAACGAGCTTAAGTAGCTTTCTGTAATATTCGAAGAGACCAAAACCAAAATTCAAGGAAACGTTGGTCAGAGTACTCGAGAAAGCTTGCAAAGCATCGAGACTGACAAAGATTTGTAAAGTTAATTTTTGCGACCCTTTCAAAATCGTGTTAAATTGGTGTTGGAAGCGCGGAAAAAGAATATTGGTCGTTATTAAAGTTTGTCACATTTAATTAGTCAAAATATTTTTTTCTTAATACCCCCCAAACCTGTAAAGAATTTCGTTATGCCCTTTTGATTGGAAATGCACAGGGAAAATACTTGCTTCCACCAACCAAGAGATTTTATGACCATTCTAAATGCTTAAATCAACCTAAGTTTGTTACCAGAAATATAATTATGGTTTGTTCAGTCATCGAAAGGATGAATCCGGTTAAACTTGCGATTTGGATTGGTTGTCAACCAGGTTTGCTGGTTGTTGCAACCAAGTTTTTTTCTTTTGTACTTATAAATTAATATTATATGAAACTTACATCCATTTAATAGAACAAGGCATTTCATCGGGATATATACTTATTTCGTTGACACATTCTGTCGACACTGATAAACTAACCCAACCTAACCATTGCTAACATAACTTAATCTAACTCTCCAAAACTTGTCAATTAAATGTCACGTGGAGAGGAGGACATTAACTAGATTATATGCAAAGAAAATATTAAATGTAAAATTATAGACATGGTGCAGCTGGTATAGGAAATATGAGGCTTAACTGTCGACTGCCGCATATTACATGTAAACAGATCAATCTTGTTTACGCGTCTTTGACGTCACTTGCGGGAGAATTACGGTTAGCAGCAAAAAATTAAAGCTTGTGTTTATTCATTATAATAATAATTGCCAGTTATATTTACGAATTAAAAGTCTTCTCAAACATTCCACACTGAAGCTCAAATCATCTTTCTTTGGATTTGTTTGTTCGAGCTACAGTTTATAGTGAATAATGCGATAATTACCATAAATGTTTTGTATATCTATACGCATGTTTGCCCGTACTTTGTATTTCCAAACAAAATCTTTTAACAATACACCGATATATTTCTAAACCAGTTAACCGGCTTAGCAACAAAGGCAGAAGTTAAACACTAGTATCATAGAGAAGGTATTAAGAAAATAATGTGACAAATGTAGAGTGTGTGTGTGTGTGTGTGTGTGTGTGTGTGTGTGTGTGTGTGTTATAATTACAATGGATTACTAACGTTAAATCTAATCACTTTGCATACTTCACGATACAGTACTCGCTCAGTTATCCATGAGGGAGGGGTGGTCCATGACCACGGATAACCCAATTTCACGGTTAATTCGGTACACCTTGCCGGTGGGTGGGTGGGTGGTTGGTGCAGCCGCTGTGCCCGCCACCTGACTGGCCTCCCACTTCGCGCGCCACCACACACGGTATTTGTCTATTACAGTATAAAATACAATTAAGTAGTTTGTTTGGCTGGCGGGAAGGCAGCCGCGGATGTAAACACCGAGGCAAATCACGGTTAGCTCAGTATCATGATGACGGATAAGTGCACACTGGTCACAATTAGTAAGTCACGGTTAACTCGATTTACAGATGAGTGAATCACGAATAACCACACGAGTACTGTTTTGTTAAAATGTAAGTAGCACAACTGTATCTGGGTTTTATGATAATTATAACTAATTTTGATAGGGTTTAACTTGCAGAATTGTGTAGTATATATATATATAGTTTTCATAAATTATCTTTACCAATTCATTTAAATTTCGATTGGATTTGATAATAAAAACCCACTCTAATAGACAGAATTTATGGAAATAAACTCTGTCTATTAGAGTGGGTTTTTATTATCATATTGTGACTTTCACGTAGAAAAGTGAAGTTTTTTTGCATTCGATTGGATTTGTAGATAAATTATGAACATTTCATATATATATATATATATATATATATATACTTTGCAGATAGCTGGTGAAGGAAGCTATATTTTTGGGACCTCTTTGCGAGTGACCCGTTGCCCACGTCGGGCTAGCATCATGAAAAAGAAAAGACTACAGTATTTGTCATTTACCATTACTTTTTCGGACTACAGGGTGTCCCGTAAGTCTGGACCCATAGGGAAAAATAATAAAATTACAAAATGGTCCAAAAATTTATTACATAATCTGTTCAAAGTGTCCGCCGTTGTGTCGCACACATAGTTGAAGACGCAATCTCCACTGCGACAGCACTTTCTGAATCACAGTCGCAGAAATTTCTTGACACGCCTCCACAATGCGTGCTTTAAGGTGGAAAATGTTTTGAAGTTTGACCTCGTACACTTTGGTTTTCAAGTGGCCCCACAAATAAAAATCATAATAAAAAATAATAAAAAAATAATAATAATAAAATAATAATAATAACAATAAAAAAATATATTATAAATCCCTATGGGTCCAGACTTACGGGACACCCTGTATAGTGGACTTAATTTTCCTAGAAGAGTTCCTTGTTCCATGCACGGTCTGTGTGTATCACGTATCATATATATATATATATATATATATATATATATATATATATATATTATGCACGAAGACTGAAGTAAAACGTGCAGCACAGAGGAAGGACCAAGGTTAAGAATAGTTGACAGTTTTCCATAATACAATTGACTAGCCTAGGCCTTGCGACTTGGAATGCATATCCAACACATCTAAGTGAGGTGAAAACCTGATAAATAAAATCAATGGTTTTTTTTTCTGGCAGTACGCAATGGTACGCAGTACCGGGCACCTTTTTAAAAAAAATTTAAAATCTGTTATTTCCACCCTACCCCCTCCTTGGAGTCGTCAAATCTGAGTATCGGTACCTTTTTCTTAGGAAAAAAGCACTGAATAAAATACACTCCACCCACTAGTCCAATATTTAACTATATTTATAAATTTATTTACAATTTCTATTTACAAAAACTACTTATTTCATGGCACAAAAGACTATTTAGAATTTATTGATCATTTTATTTTTTTTTAAATAAAGCAAAAAAAAATTTTTTTCACAATTCTTAACTTTTACCCAAGAAGGATTCATCCTCGCGTCGCGGAGCAACGTCCCGAATACGACATCTTACCACCAGTCTTACCACCAGTCCAGGAACTCAAACTCTTTTCTTTCAAGTGTAGCTTTTGAACGAAACTCCTTGTATCTCTCGCTTTCATCAGAAAATGCACTGATAACTCTTCAGTAAATTGCATCAGGGGAAACTACAATAATCGTAGACTGATTTTGTACAAAGACTGAAGTAAAATGTTTCCGAGATGGTGTGATGGTAAGATGCCGTACTCGGGACGTTGATCTGCGACGCGGGGACGAACTTTTCTCTGTTCTGCACGTTTTACTTGTCTTCATATAAAATCAATCTACGGTTAGTTATTGTAGTTTTCTATTATATATATATACATATATATATATTACATAATTACACTGTACTGCAGTGCAATGTTAACTGACATAGATGAGGACGTTACCAGAGACAGCACAGTAACATCGTTTGCGGATGACACAAAGATCAGTAGAAAAATAAGAAACCCAGAAGATATAGGATCTCTACAAACTGACATAAACAGAATCTACAAGTGGGCGGAAGACAACAATATGAAGTTTAACACCGGGAAATTTCGGCTGTTACGGTACGGAAAAAGAGAAGACCTAAAATCCATGGAATATTATACCCCAAATGGACAGGAAATTCAGAGAAATTCTAGAGCAAAAGATTTAGGGGTTGCAATGACAGATGAAGCGAAATTTGAAACACAAAATAAGATAGCAGTAAACACAGCAAAGAGAATAACGGGGCAGATATTGAGAACTTTTAAACGAAGGGATAGGAATGTAATGATTACTGAAAACCCTGATCATACCCAAATTGGAATACTGCTCGGTCCTAACATCCCCATATAAAAAAAGAAGACATTAGACAACTGGAAGGGATCCAGAGAAACTTCACAGCCAAGATCAACGGGTGCAAAGAACTAAATTACTGGGAAAGGTTACGCGAACTAGCCCTATATTTTCTGGAAAGAAGAGAGAGATACAGCATTATTTACACTTGAAAAATAATGGAGAAACTAGTCCCTAATCTTACTCTGAACCCTATAACTCCCCAAACAACGGTGGAAAGTAGAAATGGTAGACTGTGTCGTATTCCCAAATTAAAGGCGAGACAGGGAACATCCTTAACCCTGAAAGAAAATAGTTTTGTGGTGAGAGGACCAAAACTGTTTAATCAGCTGCCCAAAGACCTAAGAAACACGACGGGAGTTGCAGTGAACATCTTCAAAAGAAGATTAGACGCCTGGCTCAGAACAATCCCCGATGAGCCGGGCTATGTGAGGTGGAGAGCACAAGAAACCAACTCACTACTTCACCAGGCCAACTCGAGAGGAAGGGCGACAAGCTTGACGTTCGCGAAATGAGAAATCATCGCGCGGAACCTTTGTAAGGTTGTAAGGTAAGGTTATTATAATAATAATAGGTATCTTGTATAAAGTAATGTAGTGCGTATTTTGTATCTTCCTTTCTTTAAAAATTTGAAAAGTTTCGTGGTTCGTGTATCAATAACACGTTCTGTGGGTTTTTCTTTCTCTCGCCTCCCCCCTATATATAGGGGCTATACATATACACACACTTAGGGGGTCATTCAAAAACCACATGGTCCTTTTTTGGGTGGTTTTCAAACCCGTTCCCCCCTTGTGGTCATTTGTGGCCAATGACTTAAACCCCCCTCCAAAACCACGTGGTCTTCTGATGTCACCCCCACCCCTTCTTAATCTTATGTAAATTAAAATGAAAATTAAAATAAAGCAAATTAAAAATAATCAGATTAAAAGTATGGCGAATTTGTGTTTCATGAACGTTAAAGATTCGAATCTTCTAGGTAGGGGTTCTATTAAAAAGATGCGAGAATGCGCTCTTTTATCGTATACAACAATTATTTTTTCGAATTTCACTCGCGTTAGGATTTTAATTAAAAAACTCGAAATGGAATTACAACTACTTCATGCTGTCTCATGATTTTACACACCCAGTTTTTGTTTTATTTTATTTTAGGTTAGGTTAACCTAACCTAACGTAACCAAAACTGAACCCTAAAAAACATCTCCCTCAACAAAGTAGTAGCTATTTTGCGTGTAGGAGGAAAGTAATACAAAAGATAACACCGAATAGGAATAAACATAACTCTTAGCTATATAAATATATACACTGTATATATCTAAACCCTTATGAGCCCAACCTCTCCCCAGAATTAGTGTGTTTGAATTTTTTTGCCCATAACTGAAAAAAAAATTAAAATCCAATTCTGTTCCTTTCCCATTTTAACATTTATGTTTGAAATGCTCGTAAGCGTTCAATACATTATTAGACAAATCAATTTTAACTTTACCTCTACAATTAGGTTTTGCTACTCGCGTGGTTTTAGGACATCATTATCGATACATACAGTGTTTTCTCTCGTTATTGAAAGTAGAAAAGAAAGGGTGTTCGAATTTTTATGAGGGGTGGGGTAAAAGCCAAGGGAGGAGACCGTGAGGGCGAAGGTGGGCTGTGTTGTATGCATGGCACCATAGTAAAAAGTTGAAAATGTTTTACGACCCATTTATTAAACTTATGTTTTAAAATCATGACACAAATTAAAGTTTTTGTCTTTTCATTTTCACTTTGATCCACAGCATATAAAACAGTTATAAATAAATTAAGTGTTTTGTTAGTGGTCCGAGATATACTGTTCAGAAACAGAGGAAAAGTGCAAGTATTGTTAAATGTATCAAAGTATCAAATAATATTACACAACTAAATTTCCAATTCACAATTAAATTAAATTTTTTTCCCAGCTGGAAAACGACTAAATTGGCAACACTACACGTGAATAGTTGACCGCTAGTAGGTGTTGGGAAGCTCAGGGGTTGCAGGGAAATCCCTGGGTATATAATATATATAACACAACAGACACCAAGTAAAGAAAAAAAAATTCACAAAATGTGAAATTTGAGTTTACAATAGTTATTCCCATTAATATATTTTCTCTCACTAGTGAATCAAAACAAAGAAAACAACTATTCAAGGTGAGTGACTATTTTAAAGATATAAAATTCAAAATTTTAATTCGGAAAAAGAATACAATTTACACAAAGTTTTACAATAGTTTTCAATAGTTTTCTGTACAATCCACTTATCCGATATGACATTAATATATTTAAGGTATTATAATCTGAATATGCCGTTGTAAGCATGGAAGCTTTTTAGGCAAAATTAATGGGATTTAGTTTATTTATTATATAAGGGGAGTAAAATAGCAAGTAACAGTAAGAGTAGGTGTAATTAACAATTAATAATAAGAAATGTATCTAATATTAATAATAATAATAATAAACAAAAGATAAAAATTTACAAAAGTGACATAGTGTTTGAATATTTTACAGAATTTTAAATAAAATTATTAATTATATACCACATTTATTAGAAAATAAATAATATATATTTCAAGCAAATATTCTTCATTTTATAAAAATATGGCTTATTTAGATAACTTTAGATATATTACAGTAATATTAATACCCCAATTTACGTGAGAGATGCGTTCCTGAACCTTCCGCGTAAACTGGGGGAACTATAACATATAATTCAATGTGCTAAGTACGGGACCCCCCCCAACCCGAAGACACCCCAAAAATAAAATAAAATACAATAATAATAATAATAATAAAATGTTAAGTTTAGAGGCGTAAATTAAACTCGAAAAAGTTTAGGGGCGTAAATTATGACACTAACGAAAATATCACGACTTAACCTTCACCAACTAGTTAGGTTAATTGAATGTAATTCAATGTGCTAAGTACGGGACCCCCCCAACCCGAAGACACCCCAAAAATAAAATAAAATACAATAATAATAATAATAATAAATGTTAAGTTTAGAGGCGTAAATTAAACTCGAAAAAGTTTAGGGGCGTAAATTATGACACTAACGAAAATATCACGACTTAACCTTCACCAACTAGTTAGGTTAATTGAATGCCCGATTAGGTCAACTGTACGCCCTTGATGATTGGTTAGGTTAAGTCGTGATATTTTCGTTAGTAACAATTTTGACAGAATATTTTAATTAAAACAAACAAACAAACAAACAAACACTTTATTTCAGACTCAACAGGTACAGACCTTATACAAAAGGTCCATAGAAGATTGAGAGATAGTTTTCTGGAGCACTGACTAAGTAGGCCAGTGAATCACTGTGCATAATAAATATACAATTGCCTACCCCAAACTAACTGAAAAAAAAAAAAATTGGGGTACCATAAAGGAAAAGATCCCAAACTACTGCTCATCCCTACATTTTATTTGCCTTATTTGTAGCCTCGATTTTACGTACCTAAAACGAAAGATCGCCCTGTAATTTTTATAAAGAAACTTTTATGCTGTAAAACAAATACCAACAATTTTGTATGTTCAAAACAAAAAATAATGGTTTAAAACAATTAGACAGCTGTTATAGACGATACAATAATTTACGCCCCTAAACTTTTTCAAGTTTAATTATGACTCTAAACTTAACATTTACCAATAATAATTATCTGCCAGAAAATAATATTAATTAAATAAATAAATAAATACATAAACTCATCTGTAGAAAAAGTAAAAATTAGTAAAAACATGTAATAAAAAAAATAACACTCGCCATTAAGGTCTCTCGGAGCTGGCTTTTTAACCACCAGTGCCTTATCTCCGTCGTCGCGTTTTTTTTATATTTTTTTTAATTTTTGTATTTATTTAACAAAAAATGAATATTTTTTGGACCAAATTAATCCGAAACCGCACAAATGGGGGGTTACTGTAAATTTGTTTGGTATCAGTTACGTCTTCACAACGTGATATTACGTAAACTTTAGATACAACGTTGTCTCAACGTCTCAAGGATAGAATTTGGTCCAACAAAGGCGCCCTATTTGAAATAGTAGTAGAATAATGTAATACGAAACTATATGCTATGGATATAAAACCTTATGTGCAGACAACGTCTATGCTACGTAAAAAAAATTACGTCAGAAGTTTACTTGTACGTCACGTGTTTACAATGTTGTATCAACATTGCAATATAAAGTTTAAGTTTCACGTTGTGACTACATCAGTCCAACGTCAATTTCTGATATGACCAAAATTCAACCAGGATGCAACGTTGTATTTACGTTGTGTGTTTGCTGGGTATTAAGTCGCACTCCCTGTCCTATCCATTCCTATGCCCATGATTCCACTCTTCACTTATCCACCCGCTTCACAAAGCGTCCCTCTCAACAGTCACTTCATGCTTCGCGTAGGACGGCTATGTGACACCTGAACTCTGATCTTTCTGCCATCTCTGATTGGGGCAGAGAAAACCTTGTGTTTTCAATGCCTCAAAAACTCGGTTCCTCCATCTATCTACTCGTCACAATCTTTCACTCGACTATCTCCCCTCACCTTCAACAGTACACAACTCAATCTTTCCTCTTCTCTTAACATTCTTGGAGTTTCCTTTTCTTGTGATCTTTCTTGGACAGATCACATATACTCTTTCCAAAACAGCTTCTAAGAGTTTAGGTGTGCTGTACCACCTCCGCAATTTCTTCACTCCTACTCAGTTGTTGTCTCTGTACAGGTATCTTATCTGTCCCTGTATAGGGTACGCTTGTCATGTGTAAGGTGGTTCAACCCACACAGCCCTACTTGACCGGGTGGAATCAAAGGCTTTTTGTCTCATCAATTTCCTGCCTCTAACTGACTGTCTTCAATCTCTCTCTCTTCACCTCAATGTTGCCTCACTCTCTCTTTACTATCACTATTATAACGGACACTGCTCTTCTGAACTCTCTAATGCATGCCCCTTCATTTAAGGAGAGCACGCAGTACCAGACTTTCGACTCATTCTTTTTCTGTCCAGCTCTCTAACGCAAAGTTTAATCGGTATTTTCAATCTTTCATCTACTCAACTGGCGAACTCTGGAACAAACAAACAAACACTTTATTTCGGACTCAACAGGTGCAAACATTATACAAGAGGTCCATAGAAGATTAAGAGATAGTTGTCTGGAGCACTGACTAAGTAGGCCAGTGAATCACTGTATATAATGAACATACAATTGTCTACACCAATGCTTCCAGATTTGAAATTTATAAAATGTATCGGAGATCAATCCACTAACCATGGCTTCTATTATCTTATTGACTGACTCACCAAGCCTAGGGATAAATCTAAATACAAAATTGTGAATGACACTGGCACAGTTAGGCACCTTATTGACTACAAACAGCACACTGACACGAGGAGCACCATTTACAAATTTTGAAGTCCTTAATAAACTCCAAAAAATATTATTATATGCAACATATAATTTCCTCAAATTATACATCCTGTAGTTTCACCACAAATGAGCTGTATACACTGGAGTACAAAAAGTTTTGAAGAAAATCAACTTAACATCTAATGTACACATATGAAATTTTCTAACCAAAGTATTTCCCTGAGCATATAATTGTCTACATTGCCTTAGAATACCACAGTCATCTGAAAGACTATCCGTTAGTATGTCAGTTTATCTTTCCCCCTGTCTGTGGACTCCAACTTTCACATGCAGTGTGTTCAGACGTCTTGAAAACCCTGGATCTTGATTTTGGCTCTCTTCTTTTTTTTGTTTTATTTTTTGTTTTTTCCCTTCTATTCCAGATGGAGAAAGTTTTTTACTTCCGGGGTTAAACCTTAACCCTAAGGAATTTTTAGGTACAGCCTAGTACTAGGCGTAAGATAGAGGTGCTGTATCGTAATATCTCCCCTACAACTTCTCCAGATGTCACACTTATGGGCAGTTGGTTCAGGAACTCTGCTGTGGATTTCTTTACTGCCCCTGTTGCCCCACTACTATTGGGATGATCTCAGGTTCCACATTCCACATTCTCTTTGTTTCGTGTTTGAGTCTCTGGTATTTTAAACCTTTTCCCTTTCATAGTTCGCCACATTCCAGTCTGCTGGGACTCCTACTTCCACCAAGAGGCACTTGTTTCCCTCCTTCTCTCTCACAACTATGCCTGGTCTGCATCCTGATACCCTGATGTCAGTTGGTATCTCGTGATCATATAGGAGCAGCACTTTGTCATTGTCCTCTATTCCTTGTGGAATATGTTCCCAGTGTTTTTCTGTTTCTAGTCTTATTTCATATTTCTTACACAGCTTGAAGTGGATTAGCTTGCAGACTGCATTGTGTCTGTCTGTGTGGTTTCCTCTGTGCAGGAGTATTTCACACCCCGATAGTATGTGACTCACAGTCTCTGGACTCTTTGAGCACAATCTGCACATCTCACTTTCATTTCTGCCCTCAATATTCCTTTTGAACCAGTTTGTCCGTAGTGCCTGGTCTTGTGTTGCCATCACCAGCCGTTCATCTTCTGGTCTCAGTGCCCCTCTTACCAGGAACTCCACGGTTTTATCCTTCTCTATGTATGCTCTGTTAAGCACGTCCTCTTTGTATACTTTGCTGAGCTTGTGCTCTTCCCAGTTCTTCTCCTTTTCTTCTGATCTTTTCTTGTTATACCTTCTTTTGATGATGCTTATCTTTTCCATGAGAGGTTTATTTGCAATGTCTTCAAGCTGTTCAGGTCCTATGCCAGCATCTACTAGATAATCATTTGCCTTTTTTGAGAATGATGTTGTTTGAGGCTTTTCACGTTCATGGTCTCTTACAAATCTGACTAGCCTTCCTTCTCCTTCCTTTATGTACTGTGCTAATCCTATTGTTGTGGCTTTGTGCACTTGGTCAATTAGCGCAAGCCCTAATCTACCGACCCTCCTCGGCAGGTATAGCCTTGGTGTGCATTGGTTTTTATATATGACCTTATGCGCATGGAGCAATTTTCTGGTGATCGTATCCAGTTTGTTGATTTCTTGCTGGGTCCAGTTGATTATGCCAAAACTGTATGACAGTACAGGTACCGCCAGTAAATTTATAGATAGGATCTTATTTTTACTGTTTAGGTGAGATTTTAGGATTAGCTTTATCCTTTTTGAATATTCTTTCCGCAGTCTTTCCTTCATGATATCATTTTCCATCTTTTCAGATTCCTCCATCCCCAGATATTTATATGTAGCCTCTTGCTCTAGTTCTTCTATCACGATATTGTCCGCCCTGATGTTTTCTGATTCACACCTTTTGCTTTTCTTTAGTGTGACAATGGCACATTTCTCAAGACCAAACTCCATCTGGATGTCATCTGAGAATTTTTTGACCTCCCTGACCTCTTCTGTTAGCTCACTTTTGTTTGGGGCATACAGTTTTAGGTCATCCATGTAAAATAAGTGAGATATTTCCGGGCTGTTCTTTTTCCTTGGTCTTATTACGTAGCCTTTTTTTAGGTTATTTATTAGTTGGCTGAGTGGGTTTAGCGCCAGTACAAACAAAAGAGGGGATATTGAATCACCCTGGTAGAACCCTCTCTTGATTCTCACACTGTTCACCTCTAAAGTTCCCTTACTATGATGGAGAGTTAGGTCTGTTTCCCATCGTGTCATAGCTGTTTCTAAGAAGATCCTGATGGTAGAGTGGATCTTGTATAGTCTCAATACTTCTTTCACTCAGGAGTGGAGTACACTGTCATACGTCTTTTTGTAGTCAATCCATGCCATGCTGATGTTTCTCTGTTTCTTTCTGCTGTTCTCCAATATAGCCCTGTTGATTAACAGCTGGTCTTTTGTCCCATATGTTTTTCTGCTGCATCCTTTTTGTTCTGGGTTTATGATGTTGTTTTCTTCTGCATGGCTGTAGATCCTGTCAGCCAGGGCCGTTTCTAGCCATTAGGGGGCCCTAAGCAGTATACCCATTTGAGGCCCCACCCCTCCATCCACCAACTCACGCCTTACTACATCACCTCAGCACACACATACAAAAAATGGCTGTGTTAATAAAAAACAATTATGAAACAATTTTAATGAAACATTTATGTCCAAAACAACAAATATGTACTTTCAGAAGACAAAGAAAAAATACTCTTCATGAAATTCCTGAAAATTAGCTTATACATTATTTAGAATAAATGACACAGAACTATGTATAAAAAAATAATGGAATTATCAACTACCAAACAATTACTAACTCTACGATACAATCGTGTAATAGCTAACGGTTATACAGAACAGTTTGTATCTTCATAATTTTTGCCTCCTAGATTTTTTCTGGGCGAAATCATCAATAACATCATCATATGAAATCTCCCTGCAAACGTCCTGGTTGATGCTTATGATGCCAAGGCCACTGAGGCAATCCTGCCCCATTGATGATCTGAGGTAGTTCTTGATTAGCTTCATCTTAGAGAAGCTCCTCTCGGCTGACGCTACTGTCACAGGTAGAGTGCAAGCAATTCTTAGTGCAACCCAGAGATTGGGGTATAGTTCCTCCAGTTGCTTCTGATGAAATGCCTGTGTGTGGTGTTTGAAGCTGAACAGAAGATGGGCCACTTGTTGGTTCATCAGGCTCTACTTCTACTGGTGTTTGAGGTTGCATAGAAGATGGTCCTGCTGTTGGCTCATGATGCTCATCAGGCTTTGCTGAGGATGGCTTTTCCAAATATTTCAGTAGTGCTCCTGAGAACATAACATTACATATTCTGTTAGATTTTGCTAAAATACTCTTTCTTATCTTGTTTGATAATTAACTGATCTGTGAGAACAGAATTTGAGGTGATGTGATCCATTAAATTTCACATTTCGAAATATTATAAATATTACAGAGACTAGCTTACTCTACAAGATTCCTGAGCACTTGCCTAGCTTGATGGTCTACCTAACCTAGTTGCCTGAACTGTAATCATAAGAATATACAAGTGGCACATCTCACCTGTGCTACTGGAAAGCTTCTCCTCCTCTATTTTCTTCTTTTTCCGTTTTTCAGCTCCTGATGGATAATGTCGTTTCATTTTCCAAGATGCACGAAGTTACATCTAGTTAACCACAACTAATCTGCTAAATAGTAATAATGATAATAATAATGATGATGATAATAATAATAATAATGTTTTACAATACTAGAAAAATTAAGCATAGAATAAAGTTAAATAATTTGGAAATAAGGTCTCACAATAGTTATTTACACATAACGACCAAAACGTTTCGTTTGTCTCCGTTTTATCACATTTGTCTCATACAAAAACTTTAATTAATACGACAATAATAATAATAATAATAATAATAACAATATTAATAATAACTTCAGCTATATTCCTATTCTTGCCCACTGAGCTATGACCTGGGAGCCTGTCTAGGGGCCCCCTAGTAGCAGCGGGGCCCTAAGCGGGGCTTAGTCTGCTGATGTGGCGGCTCGTCGGTAGGCACTGCGGAACTGCAGTACCCCTAAATTTTTTATTTACAATTGAAATAATCAAGAACAATATAAGGATGAGCTCACTGAATAACTTTTTCAAAAACTTTTGAAACTTTTATTCATTGCTCAATGCTCATCCTTTTATTTCAGTAATTATTTCAACCCATTCTTAGAGACAGCACCCCTAGAATTTTTAGTCACGAGCCGCCACTGCATGGGATTTTGATAGTAATGTTGTTTTTCCTTTTGTCAACCATTCTGGTGCTTCTTCTTCTGCTGTTACTATCTTGTTGAAGCACCTTGTTAGTTTTCCATTTAGTGATGTTAGCTTTTTCAACCAGAAGTTCTTAATCATGTCTGGGCCTGGTGCTTTCCAGTTGCTGCTACTTTTTATTTTCTCCTCGACTTCTTTCACGGTTATTCTGTCCATGTCCATCTCTGAGATGTTTCTCACCTTTTCGCTGTTGTAAAGGCTCCCAATCCATTCTGCACCATCATTATGGTTGACTTCGTTGAAGTTTGTTCTCGTAGATGTTCTTCCAGAAATGCTCCACTTTGTCTTTTTCAGGTGGTCTTTTTACGTTTATCTGGGCATTCTTTAACTCTCTAAATAGTTTTGTTGGGTTGTCTTCAAACATCTCATTTTGTTTCTTTTCTCTATCTAAGCGTATATATCTTGCCAATCTTCTTGCCTTTGCCGACAGGTCTAGCTTTTTCCTGGCAATGCTTTGTCTGATCTTTCTTTCATTGTCCAGTGTATGTTTATAAAGCTGCGACGCCCCTTAGCTGCATAATAGCCAATAATAAACAAGGACTATAAATAAAATAAACTCTCTCGAAACATAACAGACGAACTTAAACCTTTAAGTAAAAATTTATTAGCAGAAAGAACATTCATTTGATTCATGTCTACGATTTGAGACTTTGTCTTGATTCTGGAATACTCTCCAGAAAAAAGTGGGTGAGGAAATTTATTGCTGAACACTATTTCGGAATAAAAATTGGAACCTGTTAGGCACGTGTCCATCGTTTCGAAAGCGTTCATATCACCTAGGATAATCTCGGACAAGTGTCCGAGGGTGCCCAGGTTCGGTGTGAATCGGCTCAACGTCAAAGTCAATTTTCTGAGACAGCGAGTGAGCGAATTGTATCACAGCTGATATGGTAATATTTATAAGATTACGTGTTAAAAGTCTACGTCTTGCAGCTTAAAAGTTTAGACCTTAACTTTACGCCACGTTGCCTGAGTCAGAGTGGACGTGTATTTAATTGGATAGTAAATAATAAAGAAATCCTATTTATACTTTAAAGTTGTTTCACTTTTTGTAGAGTGCGATCTGTGCATCTTTCTTCCAGGTTTCTCTTTAATATTTGGGCAAAGCCAGTTTACAACATTGGCCACAGTTTGTGGTAAATGCCCTTATATAATGAAAAGCCTTCAAAATTTGGCTGGTATTGGTTTTACAATTGACAATCCCAAATAATTGTGAAGCTGGAGTATTTATTTTATTTGGCCCTTAAGCTTTAAGTCTTATTGGGCTCTTATTAAAAATAAACCGGTAGTTATTAATTAATAATAAATAAATAAGTATTATTAATAGTTAAAGTATGTATTGATCTTAAATTATTATCCTAAATTATCACCAATTTTATTAATAGTATTAATTTTAGTGGAGATTATACAAGGTTAGGTGGTTGCTTTAGATTGGTTAATTATCCTCTTAAAAAAACTGGTCTCCTTAAAACTTAATATTTACCCAAATTCTGAAGCATGTATTAAAGAAATTACAATTTTGTTGAATTTATATCAAGATCTAAGGATAATTTGCCAAATTTTGGAGACTGGCAGCCTATTACCCTGTCAGTGGTGTAACTATCGACCCTAGATTTATAGGCTTAAAGCCATAATCACATGATAGCAAGTGATATAGCCTGATGATTTGATCTCCAATTGATCTGTTTAGAATTATGTGTAGGTCTATCATTTATCTGACAAGAACATAAGCTGTGTCAGGCTACCTCAAAGCCACCAGCCAGACTGCAAAATCTGCAAAATTCTTGTACAATAGCCTACACCTATTTTTTTATAGCAAAATTCTAGATTTCCAATTTGTGGAAGTCTCAAATTCTTATGCATAATATTTCAAAGACTTGTACTAGCCTAATATGTTTTAGAAAGAAGGTTCTCGTGTTAATTTCAGTTCAGAATTTAATTTTAGTTTAAGCTTTCATCCTAGATGTAGATATTCTTTACTTCAATACGCCATAACCAATAATGAAACCAATATGTTTTTAGGTAACTACGGTGCGAGAAGTTCAAATATGTTCATTTTTGTTGCAAATGAGGTTAGGTTAGGTAAGTGCAGGCAAAGTGTTCATTTGTGACAAAAATGAACATGTTTGGATTTATTGCACCTTAATTAGCTAGAAACATATATATTATTTTCTTTGGGTGCTATGGTGTGTTGAAGTAAAGAATTAACAAAATCCTTCCAAATGATGTTATAGAACTTGAGCATACCTACCATATTCTGTGGTCTGAGACATTTGGGCCTCTTTAGGTTATCCATTAAACTTTCAGAATCCATATGCAAATCTATAGGCTCGACATAATTACTAACCTAACCAACCTAATATAATATACAGTGGGCCCCCGTTTAACGATCGTAATTGGTGCAAATTTTTCAAAAATACACACTTGCAAGACTTAAAAACACTAATTTTCCATGTTTAAAATATTTTAACAATACATGATATTTTAATACCAAAAATGTATTATAACTTAGTTTGCTGTAAATAAGTAATAAAAACAATTAAATAAACATAATTAAATAAAGAAATAAATAAAAAAAATTATTTACCTTAGGTTGGTGGAGTGTAACATGGATGAAAATTGATGGTGGTAGTCATGGGGTTGGAGGAGAAAATTATTGTTTGGAAGGAGAATCTCCTTCCATCGTGAATTTGGCATGATCATTCAAAAATTGTTACATGGAAATTAATCATTATACAGGCAATATATTCTCAATGAGGCTTGATCGTAACACGAACCAATCTGTAAGCAGGGGTCCACTGTATAGTAGACCCTCATTATTTCATACTCTGATATTTAGCTTTTTATTTCACAGTACCCTAAACTACTCCCATTTTTTTTTTATAGTATGGTCTAAACACTATTTCATGGTAATATAGGTATAGAAATTCTATATATATCGTAATATATAGAATGATATATTGCAAAAACAATATTTTGTGGTAATTCTCAGTCCCAATCTCATGAAATAATGAGGGTTTACTGTATTACCAAGCTGTTATGAACTGTCTGGATTCTGGAAACTTGCTGGTTAGCCCTGTCCTCCAAAACAAGAACCAAGCCATCCCAAGTACTCTAGTGGGTAATAATCTACTTAAGCTCCCATCTCTCCAATTTTCATAAATTATATATCAGTAGCTTCGTTTCTTCATTACAAATGCGATTTAGACAGTCTCTAGTAAGGGAAATGCTTCAAAACCTAACCAAACCTAGTATTTTGAAGCCATTTTAACACAATGCTTCAAAACCTAACCTAGCATTTTGAAGCACAGCTTGCTTTGCTATAATGCCAATTTTTATTAAAAATCCTGTAAAACTACAAACTCACTAGACTGTTTTTAAAACTCTCTAGATTTTTTAATATGTATTATAATTTTTGTTGGGCTAGGTTAGGTTATGTTTTGAAGCATTTCCCTCACTAGATACTGTCTAAATCGCATTTGTAATGAAGAAACGAATCTACTGATATATAATTTATGAAAATTGGAGAGATGGGAGCTTAAGTAGATTATTATGGTACCCTCTTGTGTTTTACTTAATAATAATAATAATACAGCTGTACAAAGAATCTTGGCTATTTACAAGATTTCCCCTGAAAGCATACCTAAGATCCATGATATGATGTCATTCAAATTTATGCAAGAACCCAGGCTGCTAATTTACAAGATTTCCTTTTTTCCCTAAATCATAAATTGATCCTGGCTGATTAATTCATATATTACTACATAGGGTCCTAATTGATTCATAGTTACTTAGTTTGTAGGCTGTATTACTATTCTTATAATCACCAGACAGTGTAAGATGGAATGGGGCAGACATCGGAATAATGCACACCATCTCCCAAAAACATTTTATTTTTCATAATTTCTTGGATTTATAGGTTTCAGCATATGCTAATTTTAAATCTGTTAAGAAATAAATTTTTTCTATAAAAAAAATGTGGGTGGTCAATATTTGATTTTAGTCCGTCACAAGCAGTTGAACAAGTACTATATAGGTATTGAATTGCCATTAAAAACTGACTAAAAAAAAATATATCTTGTGTAAATTTGTTTAAATGTACTTTTTTTAATAAAATCTACTATTTCCTGTTTTGGCTATAATGTACTTTTTTCATAAAATATTTTTCTTGATTGGACTATTTTTTCGCTACTCTGCGACTTAATTAGTTTGTTGGTTTCTGTTCTGGCTATTTTTTTTTTTTCTAATTGTATTCGGTTTGGTGGTGTTTGTGATAGAATTATGACATGCCATTCATGTGGTTTCAACTTTGAGAACTTGATTTGTCATGTGCCCTAGATGAAGACAAAGCATTGATGTTTTTAGCAATTACGGCAATTCTCTCATCCTTAACTTGCCTGAAATGTGACAGTGAGTGCCTAAAACGAAAAGATCAGAAGATATTTAGGTGAAATAACCAATATTAACCTGTTAGGTTGATTGAATGCGTGGTTAGGTTAAGTTGTGTTATTTTAGTTAGTTTTAACAAAAGTATCACAACTTAACCTAACTAATTGTCAAGGGTATACAGTTGACCTAACTGGGCATTCAATTAACCTTTGTGTTATCCATTTTTTATGGTATTTATTTCTTAACATATTTAAAAACAGCATATGCTGAAACCTATAAATGCAAGAAGTTGTGGAAAAATAAAATGTTTTTGGAGATGGTGTGCGTTATTCCAATGTCCACCTGGAATGGGATCTATTTGGAGCCATTTTCTGTTACCAATGGTGTTAGGGAGAGTTATTATGGATAATCTATCTAATGCACTGAACACTTGTAAAGTAGGCTGTTATATTGGTATGAAGCTGTTAAGCATTTGATGTATGTTCTCATTTCTCAATCTGTGAAAGGGCTCAGCACATTTCTGAAATTTTAGGAAAGATGATGATAAAATATAATCCTAATAAAATTCATATGATGAGGACCAATAACTATAAGTATACAAAATTTCCTGAATTTTGGTTGAATGGTATGGTACTGTCAGAATTGACTTAGACATATACTAAACATACTAACTGATGAGCTATCAGAAGACTGTGATATTAGGAGACTAGACAGTTATACAGGGTGTATAAAGTAACAAATGAAGAGACAAGTCTGACTTAACTGGTTGATTTGAATGTGATACACCATGCCAAGAACCTGTATAGAAGTTGATGGTGGACATTTTTAACACCTAATAAACCTTACTATTGAATATACAGTTGTTATAAAGTATGTGTAATAAATATTACTTATCCCTGTTCACTTGTATTAATATAATTCAAATCAAATTTCTCTTCACTTGCATTACTTTATACATACCCGGTATGTTCAGGGAAATACTTTGATTAGATTTTGTGTGTGCAGTAGATGTTAAGGTGACTTTGTTCAAAACTTCTTGTAACCCAATATATACAGCCCACTTGTGGTAAGGCTACATATGAGGAAGTAAAATTATTAGCAATATGCAAAAGTAAAAGCAATATCAGAGAGCTCAGGAAATGCATCCGTTCAGTACAGAGTCTGGCTGACAAATCAATGGTGAAAAATCATATGGTGAGAAAAAGTCGGAATTTGCAAAAAGAATATGGTATATTACTACATATTCTGAGTAATATGTTGAAAGGAAAGGTCGTAATCAGAGTGAAGAGGATTGTAAGAGAATTTTACGAGAGTGATGATTATAGCCGAATGTGTCCGGGAATGAAGGATTATAAATTTACTATTAATGAAAATGGAGAAAAAGTGAAGATGCAGAAGAGATTGATGCTATGTAATTTATGTGAATTATTCAGAGAATATATAAAAAATGAAGCTAATCCAAAAATTGGATTTAGCTCTTTTGCAAACTTAAGACCTTCTTAGTGTGTACTCACAGGTCAGAGTGGTACACACAGTGTGTGTGTGTATGTACATACCATCAAAACCCAAAGCTGCAGATAGCAGCTTTGGGGCTTAAAGATTTAGACTACAAAAGGCTGATGGCCTTATCGGTCTGTAACATAGAAGATGAAGATTGTATGATGCACAAATGTAAAAAATGCCCGTATGAGGGAGGTGTTAAACGATATTAAGAAACTTTAGATTTTATGTTTAATGTGGAAGAAATAACTTATAAACAGTGGGAGAGTGTGGACAACTGCATGATTAAAGACAAAGTTGAATCTCCACAAGATTTTGTGGAATCATTGAGTAAAAATATCACAAAACTAACTAGGCATCATTTCACAAACAAAAGCCAATCCAATTACTTTAAAGAGCTAAAAGAAAATGAAGGCGTTCTTGTAGGGGACTTTGCAGAAAACTTTTCTTTTATACAGGATGCGGCACAAGGGTTTCACTGGGAAACTTCCCAGTGTACCGTGCATCCTTTTGTATATTATTATAAACTTGGTGAAAAAATTTATCAAAGTTATTGTTTTATTTCTGATTGTCATAAGCACAGTACAATTTGCTAGTATATTCCTTTCTAAAAAACTTATACTTAGTATTCATGAGCAGCATCCAACTTTATCAGAAATGAAATTCACTACTTTACTGATTGATGGCTGTGCATCCCAGTATAAAAATAAATTAAACTTTTTGAATTTATATCACCACAAAGCCAATTTTGGAATAGATGGAGAGTGGAATTTTTTGCTATATCGCACGGAAAGAGCGTGTGCGACGAATAGGTGGCACTGTGAAAAGATCAGTAGCAAAAGCCAGTTTACAATGACCGATTGATAATTAATCAAATTTTAACTCCCAAAGACTTTTTTGAATTTTGCTCAACTAATTTAGATTCCCAATAATTTTTTTTATGTATCCAAAAATGAAGTTACAGAAATAGAAAATTCCCTACAAGAGCGTCTCAATTTACTGATTATCCCAATTAAAGGTACCCCAAAATTACATAGATTTATCCCTTTGTTAGCAAACACTTTAAAAGTATATTCGTTATCTAATAGTCTTCAGTCAGAAGAATAAGGAAAATTGTTAATGGAGAAGTAGAAGATCATGATGGAGAAGCTGGTGATATCGAAGGAGAGTTAAGCAATAAAGAAATAGAAGTAGGCTCTTTTGTCGGTTGTGTGTATGAAAAAGAATTGTAGTTAGGACTGGTCGAGTCGTATGATGCAGAATATGATGATTTGATTAAATTTCTTTATCCTTCAGGAATAGCACCCTCATACATTTTTCCTGCAGAAGACGATATTTGTCCTGTTCCCCCCAAGAACATATTTGGAACAGTTGAGTCAAGTTTAAGAGGTGGAACAAGGATACAGTATGTCTTTCCAGCTCAAGATTTAGAAAATTTCTCAAGAAAACAAATCAGCATATATGTATGAAGCAGGGATGGGGTCAAATATGTATTTGTATTTGTATTTACAAATACATAAAAATGGATATTTGCATTTGTATTTGTATTTGAGAATTTAAAAAGCTGCATATTTGTATTTGAGCCTTTTATTTGCCATATTTGCTTCAAATACAGTCAAATACACTAATGTAATTTAAGTACATGCTTGGACCCCCTTGCGGGGATGCATTATAATAAAACAGTCACATAGTGCAAGGACCTGTGCATATAACTACAAATTGATATGAACAGTAAAAATCAAACATTGAGAAATATGAATTTATTTTCTTTAATTATGCAAAAGTGCAGAAATATCAAGAAGTGTGAAATAATTTTCTCTAATAAAAATAATAAACAAGAGGAATTTGTTACTTTTCTTGCCTTGGTGTGAAAATGAAGTCTACTTTGATAAGAGCCAAAGTATTGCAATGTTAAGTTTTATACAATAAGTACTATACCAGTATTGTCTTACTTGAGGGGTAGCCGAAGTCAAGTAAATATTATCCGTTTATATTTAGGATGAAATTGGTACGAAATTTGCAAATACAGTAAAAATTGTATTTGCATTTTCATATTTGTATTTGTATTTGTATTTGGGGATTTATAAATTCGAATATTTGTATCTGTATTTGAATTTGGCTGTAAAAACAATAGTGTATTTGTATCTATATTTGTATTTGGGCAATTGTATTTGACCCCATCCCTGTTATGAAGTTAGCACTTAGCATGTATGTAGAATGTAGAGATTAGATACGTATTTAAATTACAATTAATAATTACAAACGCTAAGTATATCCTTATTATATTGTTATCCTACTATTTAATATACAGGGTGTACATAAAGTCAGGATCTATTTTTGTGAAATAATTATTTTTTCTATTTTTCTTTTCAGAAGCCCTTAGAATGAATACAGAAGAGTGTGTGGCAATAGTAATTTGGCGAATCGAGGGAAAGAAATACAATGACATCAGAGAGAAGTTTAGAAGGAGATTTCATAAGCTGGGGCCAATAGACAAGACAATACGAAAATTGGTGAACAAATTTAAACGAACGGGATCTGTAAATGATGAAGCAAGATCAGGACGACTGTGTATGTCAGATCTTACTGTGAATGCAGTACGCGGAATTATCACTGAGGAGCCACGTACGTCTGTTCGTGCTGCATCACACAGACTCGGCCTCCCGAAGTCATCTGTGCACAAAATTCTGAAAGTTAATTTGCAGAAGAAAAGTTATCATTTGCAGGTTTTACATGATTTACATGAAGATTTCCCTCGATGAAGTGCTGTGTGTGCTGATCTCGTAGAACAAATCTGGAGTGATAATTTAATGGACAACATTCTCTTTAGTGATGAAGCCATTTTCCATACATGTGGAAAAGTAAATCGCCATAACTGTCGAATTTGGGCAGATGAAAGACCGAATGATTTCGTCCAAAATTGGGAGAGAGAGACGCCTAAAGTTAATGTCTGGATGGGTTTAACAAAATCTAAGGTTTATGGTCCTTTTTTCTTTGCTGAAGCTACAGTTACGGGGCTTATTTATCTGGACATGTTGCAGCAATTCCTTGAACCTCAGCTGATTGGGGATAGGATTGTTAGTACCATCATCTATCAACATGATGGTGCTCCTTGTCACTGCCAAAATTGTTCAGGATTATCTAAATGGAAGTTTTCCAAATCGCTGGATCGGACGCGGAAGCAACAGACCTTGGCCAGCGAGATCACCAGATTTAACCCCTTTAGATTTCTTTGCATGGGGCTTTATCAAATCGCACGTCTATCAGACGAAGATTATGAGTCTTGAAAACTTACGTATACGAACTGCTGCAGATAACATAACCCTGCAAATGCTCCAGAATGTGCTTAGAAATGCTGCAGAACGATTTGAGCTGTGCAGGGATACTGATGGGCATCACGTCGAATCCTACTCTTAAAGTGGTAACATTTATTAAATAATTATCATTTTATGATTGAATTCCATATAATTTCCAAGTGCTTCACAAAAATAGATCCTGACTTTATGTACACCCTGTATTTAGTTTCATTAAATAAATTTTTGATGAAATTCTGAAAAAATGAAGAAAGCCAGCATTAATAAAATTAAGTTTTAAGCTATATAATGGCCTGTAAGCTAACTTTTTATTGCTGATTATGGTAGATCTTTGCTCAGGCAACATTTTTTCAATAAATTTTTTTTAAAAATTGATCCCTTCAAGGTCAAATCCTGAATTTTTGTTTTTTCAAAATTGTCTTTTTTTTATTAAATTATCCCAATGAAAGTACCATTTTTGGAAACTAGAGCTCATTCCACTTCCATCCATATAAAGTTTATTAAGCTACGACAATTAGAAGGCGAGATATAGGGATTTAAAAAATTCTTAGGTCATGATTTGGCCCAAATTTGACCTGACCCTAAATTTTGACATATTTGACCAATTTTAAAAAAAAATTGGGAATTTTTTTTTTTCACTAAAAAACACCCTCAGACCAAGTTTCGTGAATATTGAAGATGTATTAGTGTTACATCTATCAGCACTTCTACCTGTTTATTTATCCTGGATTTACCCAGCAGTCATCCTTCTTTGGGACAGGCTGAATGAAAGCAAACTTCAGCAGGAAGGAGAGGTACCAGATGAAAGACAAAGATGAGAGAGTTTGCCGAGGCAGGGTGTCAGCACAGTTCTTTAGAACAGGAGGAGAACACCATCAGGACCATATGCCTTCCTTGAGTTGAGTCCAGATAGGGCAAAAGAACATTTTTGGAAGAGATTCTACTTTCAAACATAATAAAGTCAGAGGGAGGAAGAAATGAGGGGACAGCACCAGAATCATCCCCTCCTCTAATTTCTATCTTTCCATCTGTGCCTTCCTCTCAAATTTCCTTCCTGGCTGATCTATTGCTGTGAGTGTAGATGGCCACTATTCTTCTCCTAAAGCTATTAATTGTGGTGTTCCTCAGGGCTCTGTTCTGTCACCCACTCTTTTCCTTTTTTTTTTTATCAATGATCTATTAAATCACACTTCCTGTCCTATCCACTCCTATGCTGATGATTCCACTCTTCACTTTCCATCTCCATCTGCTTTGCAAATTGTCCCTGTCAACAGTCTCCCCATGCTTTGCATATGTCAGCTATGGTACACTGGACCTCTGATCTTTCTGCTATATCTGATTGGGGCAGAGAAAACCTTGTGGCTTTCAATGCCTCAAAAATTCAGTTCCTCCATCTGTCTTCTTGCACAATCTTCCACATGACTATCCCCTTACCTTCAACAATACACAACTCAATCCTTCCTCTTCTCTTAACATTTCTGGCATTTCTTTTTCTTGTGATCTTTCCTGGAAAGATCACATATTTTCTCTTTCTAAAACAGCTTCTAAGAGATTAAGTGTGCTGTACCAGCTCTCCGCAGTTTCTTCATTCCTGCTCAGTTGCAGTCTCTGTACAAGTGTCTTGTCCAGCCCTCTATGGGGTATATTTCTCATGTGTGGGATGGCTGAACCCCCACAGCCCTACTTGACTGGGTGGAATGAAAGGCTTTTCATCTCATCATTTCCCCACCTTTTATGCTCTTCAATCCCTCTCTCTTCACCACAGTGTTGCCTCACTCTTTACTATCACAATTATAATGGACACTGCTCTTCTAAATTCTGTAACTGCATGGCTCCTCCTTTAACCTGAGAGTGGTAGAGTCGGGTAAAAAGTTACCCAGACTCATTTAAAGCCCATAAGGGCTCTTGGGCTAAGGAGATCATACCACCACCAGATTTTTGACACATTCTCATTTCTTTTCCATCCAACTTTCTAATGCAAGAGTTAATTGGTAGTTTCAATCTTTCATCTACTCAGTTGGTGAACTCTGGAACAGTCTTCCTCAGTATATCTTTGCCCTGGTCTATGACCTCCAATCTTTCAAATGCAAAGTGTCCAAGCATCTCAAAAACCCTGGACCTTGATTTTGGCTCTCTTCTTCTTCTATGGTAGGTAGGTGTTTTTGTGGTCATTTTCCCTTGGCCCCCTCCTTCCTGCATTAAAAAACAAAAATAAAGAAAATTACACCAAATCTTTGAAGAAGTTCAAATCTTAACAAGTGTTAGTAAATTCATTATCAGTACTCAAAATACATTAATGATGTTATCGATAATTTCTGTTAATACAATGTGTACCACAGATGAGGGATAAGGTTGTTTAGCTATTGCATAGGCTTAGGCCTCTCTTAAAAGCTTTATTGCAATATGCTTATTTTATTACATTACAGTACAGTACAATGTCCAGGTATTCCAATTTTGCTTATTCTGACAATTATAAATTGAGACCAGACATGGAGCCAAAGCTGACCATTTAGTAAGTCAGGAAGCCAAAACCAAAGCTGAATCTTATAGAACTGGGACTGGAAGATGAGTTCCATAGTTAACCTATCCTAAATTAGTATAAGTTAACCATTTTTGGTTTTTAGTATTACTAATAATCACAAATGTTAAAAACAAAAAAAAAACCTTCAAATAACAAAATCTCGAAGCTGAAGCCTACAAAAGCTGGCTTCAGCCCCATGTCTGAATTTGAGACCATTCATTATTTGGTTCAATGACTCCTTGCTTAATCTGATAATTACCCATCTACAATTTGCCTTCCAAACTCAAACCAGGTACCAAATTTTCAGCCAATCTGGGACCTTTTTCATAATTGTACTTTTATTTAAGTGTTTATTAAACTCCTTATGACATTTTATTTGCATATAATACTACAGTACTCATAAATTCTTATCAGCTTGGTGTCTATAGTAATTCATTGCTTAATCTAGTGATTCAGGTATTCTGATGGGGTTCTGGTCTTTATCTGGTTGGAATACAGTAATGAATGTCTACTGTACTCTAATTATAATGTGGCCTCTGTATTTGATAGATAAACCCATCTTGATTTTCTAGTAGCATTTTAGTTCTAATTTTTCAAACATTTTCTTTGTCATAAACAGCAAACCTAGTTTATTAAGAACAAGCAGCAGATGAGTGTGCAAGCACATCATATATTTATGGGTGGTGTTATCTTCAAAATAAGACCCAACCTATACTGAAGCTAAGCAGCTGTACAATAAGTTTAGTTTGTAGACTGTCATTTGAAGCTACAGTAGAGGCTGTATCTTTTCTGGTGTAGTAGCAGCTAAGGCCTGTCAAATAACCAAAATTGAGCTCATCTACCATATTAAGAGGATCTTTTCAGTTAGGCCTCATACCTACTTAACATCAGAATCTAAAAGAAATAGACTATCATTGGGCTAGACAGCTGGACATTAAATCTGCCAGTATTCTTTGTGCACTTCAACAATTATGAGAAGGGCTCATCAATGTAAGTATCACTAGTTGGGAATTTACAGTTTAAGCTAAACTTGACTGCTTAAAGTTTTAATATTTACTTGAGTAAGTTAGCATAGCTAATAGAGGGTGTAGGCCAAGCCTGCTTTATAAGAGGCATAGATAATGTGTAGCTTTGCTCCATACAAAATTGGATTAGAGTTAGCTACCACACTTAATTTAAAGGAAGGATAATAAAGTACAATAGGCATATCCCTACTCAGAAAAGTATTTGTACATTAAGATCAGGGCTACTCTGGGGTGAAAAAATTATTTTTTATTACTTTTCACTATTAAAGTTAGGAAAAAATAGAGAATAAGCATCACTCATTAATTCTTCATCTTGTGTACTACTAGTGGGAATTTTATTTCAAAAAGAAATACTTATTTCAGTTTTTTTTATCACTTCATTATAATGGTAAACACTAAAATCTTTGTATATGGTAGTAAGGTACAGTACTGTAATAGACTTGTACTTGGGTTTTAATAGATATATTTATTGATTAACTAATAACATAAATGGAGAGAGTTATGGAAGAGTAATTTGGAGTTTTGAAGAAAATAATCTGACCAGTCTTGTAGAGACTTCTTATTCCAAATTACCATTTGTTTTAATAGGTTTCTTTTTATTTGTAACTGCATCTGCAAAGAATTAGTCCATAGGAGAAGAAAAATAGAAACTTCACTTTAAAAATAAATCTATTTGAACATTTGTTTTATATGTACCCAAGTTTTTACATTTTTTATAAAAAAGCAAAAATTTTGGATTTTTTCTATAAAAAATGTACATGAGTAAACCAAGTGATTTAAACAAAGTCACCCAGGAAATAGTTTTAGCTATATTTAATTGTTCCAGATAACTTGATGTGATGACTATAAGAGCAGTTCCATTATAGCTTAGGCTTGAGTGTAGTATCCCTAAAGTTAGCACACACAGGCCTTTACAGTTTTCACTGCTGTTAATTTCCATACCATTTACCTTTAGACTCTTTAAGTCAAGGTCTAAAGGCTAAATCTTATTTGTTGGTATATTTTTATAGATAACACACCCAATTCAAGCCATGGACAAAGGCATTATGAAGGTGACACGCAGTTGCTTGAAGAAGAAAATGAGGGGCTTACATCTGAATTAAAGGACAAAGTGAAAACTCTGAAGTCGGTAAGTCCCACTATTTTGTAGTGAGAGTGCAGTAGGTGTAGGTCCCTTGTCTTTATTTTTTATGCTATATAGCCCTACTTCTTAGATAAGATGTAGGATTAAACTACAGGGTAAGAGGCCTAAGCAGGGTATTTGCAGGGCAAATTTGGTTCAGTAACACTGAGTCATATTACACAATAGTATCCAGCTTGCTGCAGCTTTCTCTCCAACAGAGGGTATTGTAACAAAAACATTTAAATATATATCTCCAAGAGGACATGAATTTGGTAAGGAGAATTAAGCACCTCAAAGCTTAGTTTACACATGTTCACAACTTATAAAGTAATAATGATTTGGGTTGTTTAACCTCCTTTGCAACATCCAAGGTCATATGATGGAGGGGGACCTACAGCTTTATGTGGGATCTGACCCACTGGTTGCTACATAATATGGATGTGGAGGATGGTCTCCCATCCAACTACTACCCAGACCCAATGTCGCTTAATTTCACTGATCATCGGGAAGCAGTGTTATGACATTGGCTACAATGTAGCCCTAACTTATAAAGTGATTGAGTTTAAGATACTTTACATATCAAATCTGAGTTTGTATAAACATCACAGATTCTGTTGGCTGGAGTATGTAATAAAATGAAGTCAGCAGTAAAAAATTTAATTTTACATTATATTCCATAGAAATTCTTTAAACTGGCAATGTTTCTTGCAACTCAGAAGTTTTAGGTAACTGAAATAGACTAATTAACCAACAGGCTGTTTTTGGCATTTTGGTATTGTGAGGAGGTGGGAGTTTTGTTCTTTGCCTAGATGTAGCCTACATTAATTTCAGTACACACTACTACCCCCTCCCCCATAAATTGTGACTTATATTTTAGTAGACAATGTAAAGATTAGCTGTCAGTTTTTGCTTTCTATAGTTGGTGCTGTTTTATGTGCCTTCTTTTTCATCAATTTTCATTGCTCTTAGTTCCCATCCTTAGTGAAGGCCCAAAGACTCATTCTTATTTGGGATGAAATTTGTTTAATAATAATTTAAAAGTGTATACATAATGCGTTTCATGAAATAGGGTTACTGGTTGCAGATGCATACATAGTTACTTGATTTATAAGTACTGTACTTTGATTAGCATTTTCAGTCTACTTATGAGTCCTATTTTATGTGGACATTCTGTCTTCCAATCATTTATCCAAAGCTTATGACAACCTTTTTAACAAGGTATGTTGTCACAAAGAATTAAGATCCAACAGAAAATAATTAGACCTACTGATATTGAGGTAGCCTATGAAATAGTAAATGTGGGACTTGGTCATTTGATCATGTGCTACACTAACACTGAACATTTATTTGAATTGTGTGTCAAAATGGTTAATTTTTGGTACAACAATACCAGTAGGCTATTGGCTAAGTCTTTGTTTGGGATATATTACTCCACTTGATGATGGGAAACAATTTTCTTTGCTTTGTCTATTTGTTTACTATTAAGACTCTTTAATAATAAAGTTTTTGGTTTTCCCCACCAGATGACTATTGAAATGGGTGGTGAAATTCGATCACAAAATCAATTCATAAATGATATGGTGAGTATTGGCTTTGTGATATGGCTTGATGTTCTAAATAGGTTTAGATCCGAATAGTTTGGCAAGCCCTTTTCATTCCTCAATCATTTGAGCCTGCCAAGCTCCTAGGATTTCCTGCAGCTTTCAAACCTATAAATGTCATAAGAAAATATAAAATCACAAAGTTCAAGGTATCTGGTGTGATAGCCAGTCTTTAGATCAACTGGTTATGTTTTAAGAATGGAGTCCCGTGAAAGCTTTGTTCAAGACGGAAGGGTCACTATTTTCATAAATCACGAATTACATGTTCTAGAAGGAAGTAAGGATGCCAATCCCTTTTGACCATACCATAGTACCCCTTTTACTACGCAAGAGTTTTCCTTCAATTCCACATGCAATAGCATCTATTATTTACAAGGACCATACCTGTATTTGAAAGTTAATTGTCATAACACCTTAACTCTACATCATTACTTCAACTTTTGAATTAGGGAGTCTTCTACCACATAGCTTTAGGTTTAACCTTCTTTCTCTGCCCAAAATATGACGTACATCTGTACATTATAGTGTTCAATTGGGTTAATATAAACCTCGTTGGAGTCTTGTTCTTTGGAACTGTTTTTTTTTATGTACGTACAGTCACTTAAAAATATCTTGCTATAAAATTGTCTCGTACTGATATAAGTAGTAAGGTGGAAGAAGAGTTAAAGGGTGGGATGATACTTTAGTATTTTGTTTTATAACCTAAATTTCTCGTCTGTGGTGCCATGCAAATATCAGCATTTTATACATTTGGAGTTTCTCACAACGGATTGCATATAAAAAATTGGGAAAGGGATCGAAAATTCTTAATGAAGAGAAAGTGGTGTTTGTAAAGCTGATAAAGTTTTTGAAGACCTTACTCATCGCATAGCATTATTTTAGAAAAACCAGTTAAGTTGGGTTGCATTTAGTTAGTCTATACTTCAATCATTCCAAAGAGACCTTTAAATTGTGATCGCGAATATAATTGACTATTTTCTGTAAGAAAGTTTAGTAACCTTTTGAACACACTTTTTATCATTTCAGGATGATTCGTTTAATCGGTCTGGTGGACTTTTGGAGCAAACAATGCGACGTTTGGGTTTCGTGTCCAAAGGATCTCATAACTACCACATCCTGATTCTTTTTCTTTTCTGTTTTTTCGTGTTCTTTTTATTGTGGCTTGTTCTAAAATTCAGATGATTTTAGCTGGAAAAAGGCGAAAGAACTTTATCTATTTTTATAGGATTTATTTTTATAGTGGGATCGTTGCATTTGTGGTAACTAAGTTATTTTGTTTAATTATACCGTTTCTATATTAAATATTATACTAATGATATTTCTCTTTCAGTTTTATTACTGTTGCCAAGTCTTGTCATAGTTCATTATATTAAGCAGTTTAAAAAAGAAAATGTGATAATAAAAATATACTTTGAAGGAGAGATGAACGTTGCTTTTCAAATTCACAGAAACCGCTTTATGTTCAGCATTGAAGAAACTGGAAAGTCTCAAGAAAATTAATCCTCAGTCGATTTATCTTCTGAAAATATGTCAGACGTTCGGAAGATATGATAATGAAGTACCAACAGCTCGTTATAATCAGTGGAACACGTTGATGTTAATACAGAAGAGGAAGTTTGAGGGACGGGAATTCTGACGAGGGTTGAGCAGATAACTGAGGAAGGTATAATGGGTAATAAGAGAAAGTTCTGCGCCTTAAAGGTAAGGCGAAATACAGAGATAGTGAACGGAATATCTCGTGGTAATTACTGGTCTTGAACGTTAGTTGAATTGTTTAATAGAACTGAAAATTTGATTGGGATATTTCTTGGTTTCCATGTTTGAGTATTGAAGTTGACAGTCTGTTTAAAAGCTGATTGGTACATTTATTAGGTGTCCTATTTTATCCTGGTGTAGACAAGTTGCATCCTTGTTGAAAGAAGTTTTTGTGTTCGTGGTCAGAAATATTTAACGTTTCACCAATATGATGGTTACTGCAATCCGCCCAAGATATAACAATTTTATTTTTGATGATTGCTGTGGGGAAAATGCTAAACGTTTCTTGAGAGTACTTTGTTGGGAGTGTAAAGAATTTCAGTGAATATATTTTTTACAGTTTTTAAGTTTGGTTATTCTCTGAAAAACGAAATTGTTAAGCGTTAAGGAATTGTGCATTTTATATTTAGTCAATGAGTCGGTAGTTCATGGCTATGTATCGGACTGCAGTAACCATCACTGGCTAAACTCGAAATATCTTTGAACCCAAACGACGACTTTCAACAAAAAGAATGAGACATACCTTTACCAAGATAAAAGGTGCAGGAAATATACACTGCGCGGCAGAAAAATCGGTCCACTTGGAATATCGTAAAGAAAGTGGGCGAGCTTCTGTTTATAAGTTTTAAAATTCGAAAATATAGTCTGAGGCAACCAAATAGAGATAAAACAACGTCAGCTGCGTGCGAACACACTAGTTGTAACGAATTTTCGACTTCATTTTAAGAATTTAGTCTGACATTCAGGTGCTCTTAGACTGCTAGTGCCACTTTTTTCTTCCATTAGTGGGAGTAGGCATTTGCGTTTAGTAACGGATAGATTTCTAATTCTTTTGGGTTTTGAAATTGGACATTTACAATGGATTCAAGAGTCGTCGCCCTAATTGAAGATGGTCGGAGCCAGCGTTGCCGATGCGGTACGAATTCCAAGAACAACGGTTCGACGTGCCTACCAACGTTATATGGAGATAGGACAGTACACCCGAAGACCAGGATCTGGAAGATTGCGCTGCACATCTGCCCATGACGATCGTTTCATCGTCTTGGAGTGTTTTGCGAGATCGTCGCTTGACTGCCACAAACGTCCACAATGAGCTGGAAAGGTCTCGAGATGTCAGTGTATCGGAGCGAACCGTTAGAAGGAGACTTATGGACAGTGGCTTACGTGCTAGATTTCCAGCAATGGGCCCGGAATTGCTCCCACACCACCGCAATGCTCGTCTTGCTTTCGCTCGTGAGCATGTCAGTTGGACTATGGTCCAATGGGGACGAATATTGTTCACGGACGAATCAAGATTTAATCTTCGAACATCCGATGGACGGGAAAGAGAGTGGAGAAGGACAGGAGAAAGATTTGCCCCCGTACTTTTACGGAGAGGGTTGCTTTTGGAGGAGTCTAATTGACATACGAGCTAAAGCAAGACGAGCATTGAGGTGGTGTGGGAGCAATTCCAGGCCCATTGCTGGACGTCTAGCATGTAAGCAAGCCACTGTCCATAAGTCTCTTTCTAACGGTTCGCTCAGATAAACTGATGTCTCGAGACCTTTCCAGCTCATTGTGGACGTTTGTGGCAGTCAAGCGAGATCTCTCAAAACACTCCAAGACGATGAAACGATCGTCATCAGATGTGCAGCGCAATCTTCCAGATCCTGGTCTTTGGGTGTACTGTCCTATCTCCATATAACGTTGGTAGGCACGTCGAACCGTTGTTCTTGGAATTCGTACCGCATCGGCGACGGTAACACTGGCTCCGACCATCTTCAATTACGGTAACGACTCCTGCGACGTTCATGGCACTCGAATCCATTGTAAATGTCCAATTCTGAAACCCAAAAGAATTGGAAGTCTATCTGTTACTAAACGCAAATACTTACTCCGACTAGTGGAAGAAAAAAGTGGCTCTAGCAGTCTAAGAGCAACTGAATGTCAAACTATAGAATTCTTAAAAAGAAGTCGAAAATTCGTTACGGCTGGTGTGTGTGCGCAATTGACGTTGTTTTGTTTGACTATATTTTCGATTTTTTAAACTTTTATAACGGAAGCGTGCCCACTTTTTTGCTTTTCGCTATATTCCAAGTGGGCCGATTTTTTCGCTCAGTGTATCTTTCAAACAAGGAAACCAAGAAATGTTTATCAGTTAAGTTTCTCAGATCTGTTAATCTGAACCAGTCCTGGAGAAATATTTTCAAGTAGATGAATGTAATTGTTCTCTGTATTTCACACTACCATTCTGGAGTGGTGTTTTATAATTCCCAATTATACGGTCCAGTTCACACAGAGTTAGTAACTTTTTTGTGAAATTCCCTCAACCTAATCCTCGTAGAAGTTCCTGTCGATAATGTTATTACGTAAGGTCAAGTTGGTGTATATGATGGGTTTGGGAAAGTGGACTTATCGCACTTTCATGTTGTGAAATGTTTCTCCCAAACGAAAAAAAAAATGCTGTTATGATGTGGACATATAACGTACAATAAAACCATTCCACTGGATGAATATGATGGAGATTTTTATTTATAATAGCCCTACTTTTGTAATTAAATTGGTAGTATGAATGAAGGTCAGCTACATTCTTATGTCCGACTCCTCATGATGGGTTAGTTATATTCAAACATTAGGAGTAAGGCAAGTCTTAATGAGCATAATATTTACTTTAAGCTCACGAGCCACCGTAGATTTTAAATGCAGCGTCACAAATTCGGTCTCAGGCTTTGGATGTGAAGCTAAAAAACTTGAGAGCGTACGAAAATACCAGCCTTGAAAATTATGAACACCTTTAAAGTCTGTGAAGCTGCATTTAAAATCAAGGTGGCCAAAGCTTAAAGTAAATGTTCACATCTCATTGAATTAAGTTTATTTTATAAAATTAATAATTGCGTGTTAAAATGCAAGCATGAACTAAGTAAATATAGTGTTTGTAGACCTAGAAAAAGCGTATGATAAGAGTCCCAAGGCAGGAAATGTGGAGATGTTTAAGAGACAGGCGGGTACCTAAGAAGTATGTCAGACTGATCCAAGATACGTATGAGGGAGCTATTGCGAAGTAGTATGGGAGAGAGAGAGAGAAATTTGAGATACAAGTTGGTCTACACCAGGCCAGGGATTAGCGCCGAGTCCGCTGATTTTTGATATTGTGATCAGCAAAGACGTGATAGAGGCGGCTCCATGGACCATGATGTTTGCTGATGACCGTGTTGTGCTCAGAAACGAGAGAAATTAGAGAACTAAAAATAAGCAGAGAATGACCGAGTATATAAAATGTGCACCCGGAGACGAACAAATAGGAAGTGTCATGGTCCAGGAATTTATTATAAAGAAAAAGAGCTTCAAGTATCTGGGATCAATCATATAGGAGAAGGGAGACTTGGAAGGAGAAATAAACAGAATTCAAGCTGGCTGGGTGAATGTGAGGATGAAAGGAGAACTGTTCAAGACAGTATGAAGACCAGCACTACTATATGGGGCAGAAACATGGCCGATGAAAAGAAAATGGAAGTGGCAGAAATGAAGATGCTCCGATGGATGTGTGGAGTGGCTCTGAGTGATAGAGAGGAATGATTTAATAAGAGGAACAACAAAAGTAACGGAAATCTCCAAGAAGGTGCGGGAAAGGAGATTGAGGTGGTATGGGCATGTCCAGAGGAGGGAGTAGTAGTATGTGGGACAACAGATGCTGAGGATGGAAATTCCAGGCACAAGGAGATGTAGACCTAAGATGAGGTGGCGGGATAGACTGAAGAAAGATACGAGTGAAAAGGGACTGGAGAAGGTGGCTCAAGACAGAAGTGAATGGAGAAGGATCCGTAACAGCAACCTCATATAGAAGTGGGCTAATAAAGCTGCGGAAGAACTAAAAAAAAAAAGAAGCTAAATTTTGATACCAACCCATATCCATCTAGACAAGCCACGCTTGTTCAAAAATTCCATATTTTCAGTCCAGTAGTTTCCAACCTTTTTGAAGCGATGGCCCACCTCCCATGTTGCTAAGCTGGTATGTTTATATAAGGTTTAATAAGCAAGTTTGTTAACATAATGCTAAAAGACAAGCAAGTGGGCCATGGCCCACCGGTTGGGAACCACCGCTCGTGTCAAATCAAAGAAAAGCCAGCATAAGTTTATGAAAATACTACAGGCATTGAAATCTTCACATTCAAAGCCAGCGAGAACAAATTTGTGAAACTATACTTAAAATCTACGTGGCTCATGAGCTTAAAGTAAAGGTTATGCTCTGGTTTAAATCTCTTCAAAATAGTTTGTGTAAAATTATTTCCATCTATATCGGACGTGAACCAACTAAAGGTAGGATTTGATATCTTGGTTTGCATCATGAATATTGATTGACAAACTGTTTAAGAGCTCGGTGTACAGGACAGTTATTTTTGAGGCACTAAGTTCGTTTTAGTTTTACGACTTCACAAGAATCAAGATTGTTTGGAAGTTAAAAGCAATTACTGTAAAAACTTCAACATGAGGTTAATGCGAATATCTGAGATTAAATTTAGTTAAAAGTTCTTATAATAACTGGTTTTGAATTTAAAACTTAGTTTTAGGACTTCACGAAAATCTACAAAGACAAGACTTAGTCAACTCAGAATGAGACGTTGCCGCGAGCTACCGAACAGTTTCAGTGAATCGATGTCAATGATGCAAATAGTAGTAGTAGTAGTAGTAGTAACGTTAAGTACAAGATTACCTTCCTCCACATGCTCTAGAAAATGTATCTCCGAAAGACAAATTGTGGTCAAAACCAACCATTCATAGTTTGTCATACAGAGGAATGTGTATAACCTCGACAATATCAAACAATACAACTACAATTTCTCAGGGCTACCTTTCAAATGTTCCGTGCGATGACTACTCATTTCACGAAGGTCAAGCTTGTCGCTATGCTAATAAATAAAAATCCTTGCATCATATTCAGCCAGTACAAGGGCTTTATGCTACGTTCTCTAAATGCATATCGACATCACACCATTTTCGTTTGGGAAACATTTCATATTAACATGCAAATACAAGGTGTCCCAGAATTAACTATCTATTTCAATGAAATCGGACAAACTTTTTAAACACTTTTATTTATGTTTATCATGTTTAATATGTGTTAAAAATGTATAAATTTCTAAATTTTTTTCATAATTTTTTCATTATCTGGTCCAATGAAAGACCGTCTGAAGTCATAGAATGGCAAAGAGACTCTCCAAAAGTTAACGTGTGGCTTGGAATGACCAAATCCAAAATTTATGGCCCATTCTTCTTTGCGGAAGGAACTGTAATAGGTACCGTCTACCTTGATATGCTTCAGCAGTTTCTCGAACCACAGCTTCTTGATGATGGCATTCTTGATAATGTGTTTCAACAAGAAGCATTGATCTTTTGGCGATAAACCTTTGTTTTTATGAAACCCCATACAAAGAAATCCAGGGGTGTCAAATCCGGAGAACGCGGAGGCCAAGGTCGAGGTCCTCCACGTCCAATCCACCGATTCGGAAGGCGTCTGTTGAGGTATTCTCGAACAATTAGAGCATAATGACATGGTGCTCCATCTTGTTGAAACAACATTATCAAGAATGCCAGGCATAGGGCAGCTGACGTTATTTATTTAGATTTTAAAAAGGCGTTCGATACAGTTCCGCATAGGAGACTAATTGCGAAGGTTAAAGCGCACGGTATACGCGGTCAGGTAGCTAACTGGTTAGAAGAATGGCTTCGTGCTAGGACAGAGGGTCGTAGTTAATGGTAGTGAATCGGGGTGGTTAGATGTAGGTAGCGGTGTCCCACAGGGTTCAGTGTTAGGCCCATTGCTATTCGTAATTTACATTAACGACATAGATGTAGGATTGACTAGTAACGTTTCAAAATTCGCGGACGATACTAAAATAGGCGGTAAGGTTGTTAACGAGGACGATAGAAATAGGATTCAAGACGATGTAGATAGGATTATGGAGTGGACAGATAAGTGGCAGATGCAATTTAACGTAGACAAATGTAAAGTTTTGCATATAGGTTCTCGCAACAATAATTACGCGTACACGATGGATGATAGGGAGTTAGCGAGCGTTGACGAGGAAGTAGATTTAGGCGTACGCGTATCTAAGGATTTAAAGGTTAGGAACCAGTGCCTGGAGTCTTGCGCAAAAGCGAATAGGATGTTAGGCTTCATAGCGCGTAATTTCGAATTTAAATCGAAGGATATTATATTGACCCTTTACAAGTCCCTAGTCAGGCCTCATTTAGAATATGCCGTTCAGTTTTGGTGCCCGTACTTGCGTGAGGATATTGATAGGTTAGAAAGGGTTCAGCGTCGTGCCACGAAACTTATTCCGTCATTGCGCAACAAGCCTTATGAAGATAGGATTAAAGTGTTAGACTTGTATTCACTCGAAACTAGGAGATTAAGGGGGGAGCTTATTGAAGTTTTCAAAATCGTTAATAACATCGATAACGTAAATTTTGACAAATTGTTCACTTTCGATAATAGTAATACTCGCAATAACGGATTCAAGTTGCGTGGCAGACGTTTCATTACTAATATCGCTAAAAACTTCTTTACGTTTAAAGTAATTGATAAATGGAATAATCTTCCCGCGTCAGTCGTTCATTCTACCAGCGTTAATGTGTTTAAGAACCGTCTTGACAGACATTTTAAAAATATTAACGTTGTTTAAAATTAAAAAAGAAAGTTAACAACAGGAGCTCTGGTGGTGGTGCTCGAGGATGAGTCTGTTGACGATGAATGCCAGCTTGTGACATGCCAGCAATTAATTATTAAAAAATAAAAAAAAAATAAAAAAAATTAGACTAACACGAACGTAGATGTAGCTCGTAGCGTAAACTAACCCACTTTTTGTTTAACTGTACCTACTTTTTTTTTTTTTTTCCCTCCTTTCTTGCATGTCTAACTCTCTCTACTTGCATGTTTGTAGTTTGCATGGTATGACAGTGAGTTAAGACTGTGTTTGCATGGTTTGTAAGCGTTCTTATTTTACTTCTTTTCATCTTTCACCCTCTCCTATTTTCTCCGACTATTTTTCTGACTTGTCGGCAGTGGCCGGCGGATGATGATGGTGAGACCTTTTTCCTCTTTTTCTGAATGAATGTTAACCCACGAATGATAGGTGTTGCTCCTTATTTAACCCCTTCTTCTCTTCTCTTAACCCCCTACTCTTTCCTTTCTCTCGGGCTAGCCTTAGAGTGGATCTTAGGGTCTTTGTTAGCCTTAGCTTCTGTAGATCTGTAGATCAAGAAGCTGTGGGTTCGAGAAACTGCTGAAGCATATCAAGGTAGACGGTACCTGTTACAGTTGCTTCCGCAAAGAAGAATGGGCCATAAATTTTGGATTTGGTCATTCCAAGCCACGCGTTAACTTCTGGAGACTCTCTTTGCCATTCTATGACTTCAGACGGTCTTTCATTGGAGCAGATAATTAAAAAATTATGAAAATAAAATTATGAAAAAAATTTAGAAATTTATACATTTTTAACACATATTAAACATGATAAACATAAATAAAAGTGTGTTTTTAAAAAATTTGTCCGATTTCATTGAAATAGATAGTTAATTCTGGGACACCCTGTACAATAACTGCGCTTTCCCCTCACGTATACTATCCTACAACAGCCATTTTGCATATCTTAAAATATGTATCGCATTCCAGTAATCTCGGCCACACGTCGTTTGTTACGAATAACTCCCAAAAATATTCATGCCATCGTCAATTATCGAACATCTACTTCATCCTTATATTTCACCCTTGCATCCAGCCATTTTCTTTGTTACCAAAAATTGCTTTATTTACTCGCAACTTTCTCTTCCATCTCTTTCGATCCTACCCTCTCAAACTATGTTTGACCATACTTCCCGTTTCTCGCATACCATGCTGTTGCTCTTCCTCAAAAACATTCCCAACTTTCATCCACATAACCTTCCACATTAAACCCATTCAACTTCTCTCCACTTTCCCCTACATATTGCCCGGTAGCACTCCTTTTCAGCATCTCTCTCTTCTCGGTTACTCTTCTTTCATTCTTAAGTGCCAGATACTTCATCCTACACAAAACAATCATATGATCTAGAAGCCCACCACTCGGGCATCTTGATGCTTTCATATCATCTTTCAACATTCTTGTGAAAGGGCATATACTGTGATTGGTACTTTTCCGTTATACCCCCACAATTTCTTCTTTCCCCGTTAGGTCAACTGTACGCCCTTGACAATTAGTTAGGTTAAGCCGTGATATTTTCGTTAAAAATAACGAATATTTTAACGAAAATATCCCGACAACCTAACCAATTGTCAAGGGCGTACAGTTGACATAACCGGCAAAAAAGAAATTGCGGGAGTATAACGGAAAAGTACCCTGTGATCTGTTGAACTCCTTGTCTCACACTTCACTCATTCTATACCATATATACTTTCAGATACACAACCATCTTCCCTGCACAGTTCTTCCACCTCCCATTTCCCGATACATTAAATAAACCCAACACCTCGCTTTCAGGACCAATTCGAACTTTCTCATCCGTACTTCCTATTATCACTGTCCAATGCATTTCTTGATTAGTTCCAAAAACTCGTTCAAAATCTCATCTCCACATCCTCGCGTGAAACAAAAACAGTCACTTTCCCACCCTGTTCCCTCATCCTACGCCATTCAAACTCATCAATTTCGTTTCACACAAAATAGATTAATCTTACCACTTTACACTTCACAGCTTTCCTTTTACTCCTCTCACATACCAAAGTGTACCCACCTTTTCCTGCAGGAGTGGTCGCGAGCTAATTGCCCCCTCTGAGGTTCCTGGAAGGATCTGCGTCAAGTAATACTGCCGCCCGACCTGTTAATCGTCTCTTACGACATGCCGGGAAGCAGTGGGTGTATTCTTGTCCTCCATCCCACAGGGGTTCTCTGAACAAAATTCTTACTAACCTAACTTAAAATAATTAGTTTTTAAAAGTGAGATGATGATCTAAAATTAATTCTTGCCTTCGCAACACTCTTTCAGTGATTAAATGACCTAAGTACATTTACGAGTATTAATATTTTAATAAAAATTCTAAAAACCAAATTACAGTATTTCCATTTTAAAAAGTTTTAAATTTTATCTGGAAAATAAAAACATCAGTATTAAAAACTAAAGTATCCAAGACAATAACGAGTATATAAACAAATACTATAAAAGTTTTATAATTCAAAGTGACGACTACTGGTTCGAACACCGACTAGTGTCTGACCTTACCTACAGAGTAATCATGAATCCACCTATCGACATTAGAAGATTGGGGTGGGTCTTTCAATGTTTTTTCAGATTAAGATACTGAATGAAAAACTAGACTAGGCTGTACGTATGCAACGGATAATTATAACGAGGGTACCTCTATTCAGCTAGATAACTGCTACTTCCTACCTTTCATACGAGTCAAAACATTTCCCTCAAATAAGGAAAGTAAAACCATTTTGAGATATTATTTTTATTTGGTAACATCTATTTATCACGAGACAAAATGAGGTTAATATACAAGTTATAAAAATATCTACCTAAGAATGATGGATGTTCAAAATATTTATGATTTTTCGTTTACGGGCAAAAAACATAAAACCTGTTACATTAAAATACATTTTCATTTTCAACAATCATACAAATATTTTGGCGAATATTCTCTAATAGTTAAGTAAATCAAAAATTATCTTAAATACCAATGGTACGTTACCCAAAGGCATACATTATTACGCGTAGAGCCACGCGCTAACTTGTCAAGAAAGGGCGCAGCTGCTGTAGTTGTTTTCAGAATTAAAAACCGCTTTTCAGTGCAAAAAAAACCTTTCTTCACAAGTGAGGGTGTGCCTCAGTACCGAGATCGAACATTCTGAATATATATATATATATATATATATATATATATATATATATATATATATGTTAAGTGATAAAGAATAAATGGGTCAAATTTAGTAAAAATCAATCAATCAATGTTTATAAGCAGAAACAAGGTAAATTTCAATATAACTATCATCTTAATGGGAAGAAAAAAACTTTTTAAATGACCTTTGGCTATCCACTCCTCGGATTAAAAAAATGTTTACTTCCCTATCAAATTAAGTTTCTGAACATCCAAAGAAAAAGTATGTAATTTATTTTAAACTTAATTGGATTTGTGATCATAAACGTTACAAGAGGCCTATGAGAAGTTAATTTAAACAGGAATGGAGAGTGTTATCTACAAAGACAACGAAAAATAATTTGACTAGAAAATAATTATTCATATTGAAGAAGGAATTGGAGAAAGTATAAGGAGAATTTCCATTTTTACGTAAGTAAAAAAAACAGGCTAAACCGACTTTTAAATGTTCATAAAGTTAGTTTACCTTAATTTCTATACTAGTTTCCTCTAACAATGTACATAACCTCTTTTAAACGTAAATACATTATGAGCATTTATTCACAAATAATAAAGGGATCTTTTCGAACTACAACGAATAGAAAAAAAAAAATCCTATTCATAATCTCATCATAAGCTAATTCATTCCGTAAAGATGTGACGCGAGGCATTACAAAATAAAAATTTAAAAGATTATACATATAAAAAAAGAACAATATAAAAATATAAAAAAAACGTTTTACAAATGAAAACAACTAAAGGAAACTTAGTCGTAATCGTTAGTAGTTAACATAAACCTACGTAATAACTAAAATAGTATGAATTACAGTGCTAAAAAAATTCGTTAGTGAGATTTATCTCCGAGCATAATTCCGTCTTTAACCACTTACAGACCTTTTAATCCTCAGCAAAGGACCTACGACCATTATTAGTTATAGTCTAAATAAGCGAGACGGCGAATGTGTTAAAAAGAATCTTAAACATGCAAGTAATGACAACTAATTTGTTACGAGTAACGGAAATAAATACCAAATATGCTTTAATACAATTTCTCCCAATTTAAAAGAAATACAAATCTTGTTCCATAAATTGATCCCAATAATACCCAAATGGAATGTATTACTCACATTTTAAAAATAAAGTATATGAAAAATGTTAAACTATTAGTAAAATCTACTCGTGTCTTCAAAATATGTTGAACTTTTTTTTTTTCTTTTTCTTTTTTTAAAGTAGAAAATGTCTTCGTTAAGACCTGTTCTTACCTTACAAAATATATATTTAAATAATTCAATTCCATTAGTTAAAAGAGAAAAAAATTAGAAACATAAAATGACTAGTAAAAAATTACACCTGTGATGTACTGAAATTAGCTCAGTCATTGCACAATATCTGTTTTTATCCTCACTGCTGACTAGGGACTATTCGGAGCTCGAGATTTTTTTTTATCCTAGTGGTACAAAACTCGCTTTACACACACACACACAACACACACACACACAGTCGACAGACAAACTATTATTATTATTTGTGCTTTAGTTTCGCACCAAGATCAAAGAGAATACTGTTGTTTGCTTCCTTATTTGTCAAAGGGTCTAAGTACAAAGTGGACAAGCAGAACTTAAACAGAAAATTTTACTGAGTGAAAGACAGCATTTATACATCACTTGCGTAATAGCAGAATGTTGAGGAAATAAACCTCAAATGTTCAATGCAGACTACTACAAAATATAATGCAATGAGAACTAAGTAAATCGGGGGTGGGGAACCTGCCCCCGGCGAGCATAATGTGAAATTGAATTAGTGTAATTTAACTGCCTGCAGACAGATTGATTATTTGAAGTCCTACAGTATTTACATCTTAATTATGTCCCAAACTATTTTTAAAGCCTCAATTTGCCCTTTAGAGAGTATTTTAGTTGAAATTTGCACGCCACACAGTAAAGGTTCACCACCCCTGCTGTAAATGGTATTAATTACTACTTATGGGAGAGATCTCAAACAATTTGAACTTGCTATTAAATAGCATTTGCAACAGAGCAGAAATTTTTTTTTTTATATAATCCGAATTAATACCAATAATTTTATATTAGAAAATATACACTTGCATAGAATAATAACTACAATAATCTCAAATGAAAAACCAAAACTTTATAACTATTTCCAAGCTACCATTATAAAGCCTATGGCAAACGTTTAATACTAAGATTGAGCTCTATTCTTTGGCACTCCATATTTTTAAATTCAACTTCATTTTTTTTTTTTTTTTTTTTTTTTTTTTTTATTTAGGTCAAAGATGATTTACTGAGAAGGCAAGAAACCATGTAAAACCAAATTAACTGAAAATGAAAAAGCTTTACCAGGATGTTGGTCCCTTGCAATACACTTACTTACAATTATCAGGGAACGCAATCGCTCAGATCTATTATAATGCGAGGAACGTATCTGAGATTCTCCTAAAAATTCAGAAATGATTTGGAATGGGTCGATAGGAACCAATCAGAATCATACCCTTAACAATTGTGTTCAGCAAAAATTAGTTTTAAAATTAATTAACAAATGACACTAATTCATCACAAATGTTTCAAATAATCATAAAATACAAATTCGAAGATTACGACTCTCATCTTGGAAGTTAATGGTAGGATAAAATGTTGCAATTAATCAATAAGCAAAATAAAAGAATCGCTTTTGATATGGTGAAACGGTTACTTCTTGCTTGATAATGCTCATTCTCAAAATGAAATTGACGCTAACTACTCATTTTTGTATTTTTTTCAGTTAAACCTGTATTTAAAAAAAAAAAAAAAAAAAATTCTATTCGAATACGATAAGTGTCTTACCTCGTCTAATCAAGAACGGTGGAGTCGCTCAAATCGCCCAAATCCAGCTTCTCCCGACTGGGATCAGAGTCGTTGCTCGGAATTGGGACTCTGACGACGGGCTTCTCATAAATAGGGTTCTGGAAAGTGTCAAACTTTCGATTTAGCCCCGATCGAATAGAGCGATTCCTGCACACGATCAAGGAGATCACAGTGATGATGACGATCAAGAGGACTCCTACGCCGATAATGATGAAGAGCATCATTTTGTCCTCGAGGGAGGAAAGGGAGAAGAGAATGAGATCCCCATCCGAGGAACGCCAAGTGGGGGTAAACGATTTATTTTGCGAGAAGGAAACGTTTGATAGTTTTAAAATGTCTTCATCCGAACTGGTTTCACTAGGAGAGACTTCTTGAGTTCCTGAGTCTGTGTCAGACATATCTAAAAAGCTGTCTTCATCTTCAGAATGAGACTGGCCACTTCCTTCTACTGGAGAGACTGAAGATGTCTGAAAATTGAAAAAAAAAAAATCATTTTACTATGATTCTCAAAATATTAAGTACAGTACATTTCTAAAACATGGACTAAAGAATATGTCTTTTCAATAACGTTTGAGCACTAACAGAGTATCGTACACTAATCTGGTAAGTGTTAAACTATACAAGTGGGAGTGGGAATATCAGATTATTATTGTGTCAGTCAGTTTAAAGCAGTCTAGTATAGCAAGAAATATCTATTAAAAAGCAACAATGGCTAACCAAGAATATGGATTTATTGAAAAGGTGCAAAAGCAGCACTAATGTATTATCCTAACCAGTGATGTAGTCGAGACCACGAAGTCCGAGACTGAGACCGGATCCTGTGAGACCAAGATCGAGACCGAGATCAAAGGTTCGAGATCGAGACCCTTAAAACTCGAGACCGAGACCGAGATCAAGCTCGAGACGAAGCTCATGCCCTTTCAATTTGTTTTACACTACTATGGAAATTAGACTATGTTAAGTATATTAATAAACTAATAACTACTTTCTCAGATGTAGTGTGTTGAATGCAAAAAGTGTAGCCTATAAATTAACAAATGAATAAATATATATATATATATATATATATATATATTATTATACAGAGCTGGGCACTTGCGTTTTTTTGCGCGTTTTTTTGCGGTACTGCGGTACTACTACCGCACTACCAAACCGGTACCGCAAAGGATCGCTGAAAGTACAGCAGTACCGCTACCGCATTCAATTTCCCGCGGTACTTTCCGCGGTACCGACCAACACGGTAGTACCGCAAAAAAACGCGCAAAAAAACGCAAGTGCCCAGCTCTGTTAAATAATATATATATACTTTTTATTTATTTACTTCATTTATATCTGTTACAGAAGGTTTAATGAACTACCCAGTTTGACTTGTTCATTTATTTAAAGCATGATAGGTGCTCATTGCACTTAAGGAACATCAGCATGCTCAGAAGATCTGCTGAAGTTCGACTTCTGTGGGGCTTCATTATTATGCCTCCATGGCTAAATACACGCTCAATTGGAGCACTAGAGGCAGGCACTGTTAAAACAGTCATAGCAATATTGGCCAGTGATGGGAATTTATCCCTTTTCTGGTGGCAAAACTTTATTGGAAAGCAGTTGTCTAAAATATGAGATTCATCGATCTCTAAGAGGTACCGCCGCAACTGTTCCCTGCGGTTCAAAATCTTCCCAGTTTCAACGTTCTTCTGCTTGGACCGATAGCTTTGATATTTTGCCATTAGTCTCGGAACTTTGGTTTGACTCTGTTTTATTTCGTCATCGCTGCTGTGAGAATGAGCGCTGTCTCTCTGTATCTGCTCATTCTCCGTGCTTGAGTTTCCTGTATAGCATTTTTCCAACACCATTGATGACGTAATTTTTTAACATTTACAATTGGCAATTGCGATTTGTTCTACGAATCGGTACGTTGTAAATATAAGTGATGTGAAGGGTTGTCGAGTTATTCTATGCTTTATTGAATTTATCGGTACTGTTTTCTTTATGCTGTATTTCTTGCATTATTTTTGTGTGAAGCATTTTATTTTTTCAAATACATATTGGATAGGAGGATAATCGTTTTTATCACGCCACAGAGGTTGACACGCCGTTTGAACACTAAGTGGCCTTATAATATATATATATATATATATATATATATATATATAATTCTCTATTTAGTGTTTCCATTTTCAATAAAATTAATCGCGGGGGGGGGGGGGGGGGGGCAATTTTTTTTTTTTTTTTTTTTTTTTTTTTGTAGCTCTAACCTAACAAATCCAGACCCACACACCCCCGCAAGACAAACGTGGCAACTCAAAACAGGGTGACTGATTAGTGAATACCTAGAGTCCCTTACTTTTACAAACTTTCATAAACATTCTGAATTGTGTCTGTTCAACCAAGCCACCATCATGAGTATGCTAGTTTTGAAGTAATGCATGTAAATCTATGCGAGAGAATAACGATTAGGCCGTGGGACATCCAAAACAAATCATGCAGTGCATGAAACCACACCATCTTCAATTTTCCTATAATTTGGTATGTGGCACTGTCTAAAACAAACTCAAAATATAAAATTATAGCTCAATCGGAGTTATGGTTCAAAATTTAAGACCCCCATATTTTGGGGGGGTTCTGCATACTACTAGATTTCAAAGTGTCATATCTCAGTCCCTAATTCAGACAGAAGAATGATTCAAAGTGCATCTGAAAGGCAATTTCTCAAAGAATAAGGCATTATAAGCGCGCGCGCGCACAAACACAAAAAAAACACTTAAGAGCCAGCCAGTGAACAAAAAGTTAGATAATTTTTTTTTTCATTTTGGGGAAGGACCTCCTCACACTGATATCAATGAAAAATTATTTTTTCTTTTAATGAAATCGAGCTTCAACTCTCTCCATTAGTGGAAAGCGAGAAGAAAAAACTTTAATCTAAAGTGTTTTTAGATTTAAATGATGCTCTAACTTCACAGAAAAATCATAACATCTCGCTTTTTCTATAGTTATTCATTAACACTTTACTTGCTATCCTTATTATGAGGTCGTGATATACAAATACAGACAACTCTAATCTTCGCACTAATGGGGCGATTGAGGTGTACACTGTACAACGAAGCGAAAAATGCGATGATGTGGAGGTTCATTATAATATAAAATACTGTACAGTGTACTTACCTCGAGACTCGACACGTATATTAATTTAGGTGTACATAATTGTGCGAGAGATTGTATGTAATACAAGCTCAATAAAACATGATTTGGCTCACCTTTAAGACAGAGAGTATTACATCACATTCAATTTGGAAAAAGAAGCCACTGAGGACTATCGAGATTATCCAAGTCATGATATATATTTTATAATAAAATTGTGAAAAATGTCAATCTCAAGTCAGCTAATTAACATACAACTATTTACAGAGCTACCAAAGTAGCTTACATAATTTAAGCTAAGAATACACACTATTTACAATCTACAAACAGTCTCTCATTCACGAAAGCGCTCAAATTTAATATTAACCGACTTATAAAGTTACGTTACTCTAAACGCAGGGTGTTTTCCGGTTTGATTTAATCATTGAATGGCATGACCAAGAACAGATCATGATTAAGTGCTTAACATTATCGTACTCCAGACATGTCATGAGCATCCAAAATCTCAAAAAGGCAGGAAATGCGATTGCAATGATGCGGTGATCTACGATGATTCGAAGGTTATATATAGAGGGGATTAATGCGAAGAAGCGGATGTGGTTCCATTCGGAGTGCGACGATTCACAAGTTGTCTGTATACACCTTGCAGTAGTAGGGAAATGAAAAATCTACTCTTATCCAATGAAGAACTTTATTCACAAGTACGGTCCAACAAAACTTACAAAAAGACATCATTTAACAAACATTTAGGTGAACAATGACTCGACATAATAGAACTGGTTTGTATTTACAGACAGCTGTATCATATATTTATACAATATGTGCCCAAATTGAGAAGTCCAGGCATTATTCTCCATTCACCCAAGGGCTCCATTACCTACTTTTGATTTCCTTTGGATTGAAGTATCTTAAAATTATTCTAAGCTAAACCTTTTCATCATACTTGCAGGCAATATATTGGCCAGTATCTCTGTCTTTATTGTCATTGTTGACTGACAGATTGCTCACATCCTGTTCAGTTCTACTAATTTTGAATAAACTAGAATTCTTTTGGACATTATCTAAAGACTGATAAGCCTGTATCCGATTCTTTGAACTTTGTACAATTCTGTGGTATCCTCTTGTACCCTTCAATGCTAAAGTTTCATCAAATCTACTTGACAGATGTAGTTTATTAGCCACAACTTGCCCTTTTGAAACAAAGAAAACTTGATTACATCAAAGTGTTTGGTGCAGAAATCATAAAAAGCTTGGTGTCAAAATGTGACCAGCATCAGTTCATTGCAATCTAGCCTTTGCTACACCCCTTTTGACAGTTCCTCCAATACCATCATAAGCAGTTTTGCCATGACTGCTAGGAAAGAAATTCCACTCTGCCTTTAAAACAAAATCATGCTCATGAGAGCACAGGTTGCTGAAATTAAATATTATTCTTGTATTGGCCACTGCAGCCATCAGAAAAATAATACATTTTTTGTACATTATGGAAATGCTCTTTTACACCCTTATCAAATGCTGCTGAAGTATGGTCAAGAAAGTGACTAATGAAGCAGTAATTAGTGATTTAATTCCTCAACCACGTTTTTATGATACATAACAAATGGGTGGATTGTCACCTGATCATTTGTCCAATGAAAACTCGGGTGCATCTTGGATAATAAATGAATAGTTTTCAGCAAAATCTTCTAGTACAAGAACTTCTTCATGATGAAGATTCTGATTCAATGTTTTCATACACTGACACTGACTTTTTGCAAGGTAGTGATGCTGGGTAAGAGAATTTCTGAAAGAATTTCAATGAACTCGTTTGCAGGAGCTATATTTTCCTGAAACCATCTTTGACTTATCACTGGTGTTCAAACTGTCTAAAAATGAAGTTTCTTACCATCAGACATTGAGAAAAGAAACTATTGTAGAATTGCACGTTCTATCTTTTATATACTTTCAATCTTGTTTATTATATATTAACTTTAATTAATTTAATAATATGGCATTTCTTTGAATACTTATGTGATTTCACTGAGGGAGACAGCAAGTTGTTCAAGAGTTGTGTCAAGTTTTTCTCTCTTAATTTCTACATCTACATCCTCATGACTAATTGAACGTTTTGCTGGAGACTTGAGAGGCATAAAAGCTTCACTTGAACTTTGTTTTGAGGTTCTGAATAAATTATGTTCGTCATGATGGTTTTTTTTTTTTTTTTCCAAACAATTCGTACAAACGTGATGAATGACAAACTATATTCAGGATCACTATTTTCTACCACAACATTTGGAAGTGGCCTCACTTTTAAAGATAGGCTTCTTGTCTCTTTCAAAAGGGTCACAACAGTGGTTGAGATAATGCATAAAAACTATCTTATTAAAACACCTCAGAAACCTGCTACAGAAAACAAAAAGACGATTCCTAACTGAAAACTAATGAATTAGGAATGTCAAACATTTGTCATGCAAATATTATGAAAGCAAGTATTGCATATTCATCACTCTGCCACACCATCACCACTGAAAAAAGTGGACTGAGCTATAACCATTTCAAATTCAGTAGTATGGTATACTCTCTACTATCCACGCACATCCATTCCTTAAGGCACGTGGATACAGACAATGACCACTTTATGAATGTTTGCTTTACGAAAATCCGCAATTACAAATGACCATTTTACAAAACCCCACAAAATTTTACGATTCCAACTTTGAAAGGAGCGGCAAAATTGCCAATTCCACAATAACATCGCACACTATAAGGAGACAAAGCCAGACAAACTTTGGACTCCTTCAGGAAGCCCACGAGCAAACCTCTCACTCCAGCAAAGAGCACTCCCCCTCAAAGTCTGTACAAGTCTTCTTCAAATTAGTCTTAAAGTAGCTTTCACGTCTTTTGTTTAATATGAAATTGATTTAATATTAATTATTTTTAATATTTATACGCTCATTCATCCTTTAAAATGCAAAAACCTGTATTTTTGTGAATTTTAAGTCTTTGGAAGCCAAATCAGGAATGAATTAACTCATTAGTGCCCATTGCTAGAATTTCCTATCAACAAAATTGTTTGTCATTATTGCATCACTTTTTCTCATATTCGCACGCTCTTTAGTATGAGTCATTGATATGATGCGCTCTTTCAGATTGCTCAAATATGCGAATACGAGAAAAGTGATGCGATAATGACAAACAATTTTGTTGGTAGGAAATTCTACCAATGGGCACTAATGGGTTAACCTGTATGTTAATTCCTACAGAAAAATTGCGTTCACTTTACAAATTTTTGTTTTATGAATGGTTTCCGAGGAAACAAATGATTCGTAATTGCAGGCAAATGCCCGCAGTTGAAAAGTGCGGATACTTAACATTCGTTTAGAGAAAAAATATACAGTATAAAGTACAATATACGGTAGTACATAAATAAAAATGGCAAAATAATTATAGAAAATAGAAAACAATTATAGAAAAATTACCAGTACATGATAGATGTCATACAGCCAATTTTGCATGGATAGTTCAAAGTCAACCATGTGGAATTCCCCAATATAAGGAGATCCATACATTTTTTTATCAAGCTATTATTTTATATTCTGAGTTTGTTGGTTTAGAGTTTAGACAATGCCATATACCAAATTAAATGGAAATTGATGATGCAGTGTTAAATTTTTTTTTTTTTTTTCCCGCACAATTTGTCCTAGGAGTTAGTGGGACTCAACCCCATGTTATTTCAGTCAGTGCTCCAACCAATGACACCATCCAGAACCCCAAAAAAGGTTTGAGGGAAGCCAATATTTATGCCATTTCATACTAGATTCCCACTCCCAACTATCTTCTAGTTTCCCACCCAACTACCTTTTCCCCCTCCATTTTATTTAAGCACAGTTACTGCACTTAAAATGCATCAAAGAGCAATACTAATGTTACTTTAATAAAACTTACTTCATAGACTGGAGGAAATTTTGTAGCTTCTATGGTTCCTTGATCCAATTCTATTAGAGAGACATTGCTTCTCGTAATCTCAGGCTCATCAGACACCAACTTCCCCTTAAAAAAAATTTATATATACAGTATATACGCGCAAATGTGACTGATTGATAGAGCTAAATTTGCACTGCCTTGGCAAATAAACACAAACTCGCGGTGTATCTTGCTCCTGAAGAATCATGCACCTAAACTGATAACTGGAGGTGTATGCGATGCAAACTAATGAAAACTGCACAAAAATGAATTTGGATATTCTTTGAACTGGGATACTATGGAGCATTGTTGCTTTCAGTGGTGATGAACTACATACAGAACTTTCATCAGAACAGTGATCCCCTCTTCGCTGGGTAATACTGCTGCAAGCTGCTCATGCCCTGAAATTGGGATATGGGTGGAACGATACTCTGTGAAATTTTTTTTTAATTTTTAAATTTTCATCTTGCTGGAAAAAAAAATATATATATAGTACAAGGGGCAGTCAGAAAATGAGTTTACACAGCATATAATTTCATAACTAAAGGACCTACATTGATTATGTTTGTATCAGGTGAATTTGTTAATCATTGTTGGCAACACTGCATGTTGATTCGGCTGCCATCTACTGTACATTGGTTATACGAGTCAGTTGAAGATGGTGGCTCAACTGGAACAGTGCCCTGTCATTTCTGCGATGATATTCCAAGTCTGACAGTGGTCAAGACTTTCTCAAGCGCATTGTCACAGGAGATGAGGCATGGGTTCACCACCATACTCCGGAAACAAAATGTGCCAGCATAGAATGGAAACACACTGGGTCTCAGCAACCAAAGTAGTTCAAGATTGTGAGGTCTGCTGGCAAAGTGATGGTTACCATGTTTTGGGACCACAAACACATTTTGCTTGCAGACTTCATGCAAAAAGGCACAACAATCAATGCAGCTGCATACTGTTCGACACTGGAACATTTACAAGCACCCATTACACGTAAACATCCTGGACTGCTCCGTAGAGCAGGGTAGGTACTGTTCCAGTCAAGCCACCATGTTCGTATAACCAGTGTACAGTAGATGGCAGCCAAATTGACATGCAGTGTTGCCAACAATGATTAACAAATTCACCTGATACATACATAATCAATATAGGTCCTTTAGTTATGAAATTATATGCTGTGTAAACTTATTTTCTGACCACCCCTTGTATATACAATATAAACACGAAACCACCACCATATGTTTTACTAATCTAATTCCCTACTAAGATCTAAAACATCTGAGAATTCAGTATCAGGCTAGCTTAGTTTGTTCCTTTCAAGTCATGAAAGAGAAAGCATAGTTGAAAGATCTTCAGAACAAGATATTTGATGAACTGTGTTCAGTATTAATACCGTGTACTATTAAAGACAGTATATGAAATAGCATTCAGTGTTCAGATACATTATTTGGCTTACTGTTTATCTTCATTGCAAAAGAACTCTGGTAATTAAAAACAGACCACAGTTTGGCATGGACAAAGGATTAACCACATTTTTCAGGATAAATTTGTTAATACTTAAGAGTACCATAACTGACAAGCTTGTACAGTATTTTAATTTTATGGAAGTCCTAGGTTAAAAAAAATTTTTTAACCCATATTAATATTATCCCAATGACTACATTTCTAGGCAAATATTAAAAAAAAACTGATATTTGCTAAATTTTATTATTTTTGCATCAAATCTTTTCCACAGGTTCACTTTCCTCCATTTTTGTAGTAGAAATATTAATTTTTGTAATAAAAACATATATAAATTGTTATTTTTAAACCAAGTTCCCATTTTGTTCATTTAACCAAAATTATGTGATGAAATATTGCACTATTTTCATTTTATTCATTATAACAGCTTCCAAATATGCAAATTTTTCTTTTATCACAGAATTTAATAAAAATACACAAATAAATTTTATTATTTCACCCATTTCTGACCTCATTTAAGTCCAATGACTACATATATAGCCTCATACAAAAATTATATTTATAAGCGAGATAGACTAATATAATTTTGTTGCATTATATAAGCATGCATTTACACTAAAAATAAAAGATCCAATTCTGTCATGATTTTGAAACTCCCTTGGGCTAATATGGGTTAAATCACCATCAAAGTGACAAGGACTAATGAAACAGTTCCTATTAAAGATGTACCACAATTTTCCTAACAAAATCAATAAAACCATCCTTTGTCCATGAGGATAAAGCACTTTTTTAAACAAACTCATCAGCTGAAGATATTGTACCCATATTCTAGATGCAGAAATTCTAGATTAAATGCAAGGGCCTGGAAGTTAGATTCCTATGCCTATTTAAGAGTTTAAAGGACTTAGCCTATGATCCAAAGTAAAGAATAACATAACAGGGCTTAAATTTAGATTGTAAAAGTTTGCCTACTAACAACAGGCCTATAGATGATATGTAGCATAAGGCTTTAAGACAAGCTGTAGGTCACAATATAGCATGCATTTACTGTACACTAAACTACTTTACTTTGTCTAGCTAAAGTATTAAATTGAAACTAAAAATCAAATTAACTTATAATGGGGGACTAAAATGTCTAATGTCCTTTCAAGTTCAGTAGCTCTAGTGCATCAAATCCAGTACCTAAACCTACAACAGAAATACATCAAGTTTATAACAACAAAAAATGATGGTTCATCGTAGAGCAAGAGGATGCAATTTCAACTTAACCAAAAGAAATAAAACAAGTCTGCTGCTACAACAAATTACTTAAATCATGAAAATAGTACTATATTTGATGGATATTCTAATTTAAATTTAAAAATGTGGGGGTGCTTTGAAGCACTAACCTTGGAGCTGGATCTACTCAGGTCCAACACTGTCTTGTGTGATGGTCTATGGGAAGGGATTTCTTGGAAAGGGACAACACTCATACTATGATTGCCTTGTAATGGGTTTGGGTAAGCATAATGTATACTTTCATTGGCAGATTTAGGGCCATCAGACATATACTTTTCCTGTAGTGTACAATAGGAGTAAATTGGCTCTTGAAAATAATTCCTCTACATCTGACTTAATGATAGGCTTATACACTAAATTATTTAAGAACAGCCTATTACCACAGTAATTTAATAGTATATAGGCCTATAAAACTGTAGACTATAGCCTAACCCATTTTAAGGAAGGGCATATGGTACAAAAGACTAAACAGGGTACAAAATCTTAGGAATTTTAATGCGAGAGTTCAAAACAGGTACTTTGTATGAGAAAGCCAACAATTGAGGCATGGGTTGAAATAAATTTTAAAAATATAAAGCCAAATATTAACCAACCTGAATGATTAAAAATGCTAAATTATGCAAGGTACAGTATTTAGCTTTAATATCCAAAACTTATTTTGTGAAGCTGTGAAGGGTATACTAAATTAATCTACTGAAGATGTTAAGATTCTTGTACAAATATTTAATATAGTTAGTAGCTACACAATAGTCAAACACTACAAGTAAATGGCATAAACCTACCTTTTCATTAACACAAATTGGAGGTTGAGCAATCTTGTTTCCACAGTTAATGTGCTGATCTCCAATCAAATGATAGTTTTCAAAACAGGTATAATGAGCAATTGTGCCATTATCAAAAGAATGAAATTCAACTTCTCCATTCTCAATTGTTGTTGGCAGGGAACAAAAAGCTTTAGAAATATTGACTTGTAAGAATGACTCTGATGAAAGTGATTCATTATTTCTATAAAGAATGAAGATATTTTTGGAGGTTGGTTCAATATTCATATGACTAGTATGGTCTACACATTTCCCTAGATCCCATCTTGGATTCAACAAGCTTTCTTCATATATGGTAAGATACTTTTTAATAGTTGGAGAGAAAGCTATTTCTAGTTTTTTAGGTGGTTTTACATAAATGTTCCAAATACAGATATCTGGAGAATTTGTGGGTATGAATTTGTGAATGAAACTTTCTGATTCTCTTTTTGACAAAACTTCTTTGGAGCATGTTGGTTTAATGCAAGAAAGGTGAGAACTTGAAACAAGAGAAACATTACAGTGATTGTTAACAGGAATATTTGCGGGTGCCCCTTCTTTACAAGTGAACTCTTGGATGCTCATGTTGAAGTTAATATCCCAAATGCAGTCATCACTACCAAAGTCAAAAGCTGAAGGATTATCCAACCTAACATGAATTTCAATTGCCTTAGAAGGTTCTATTTTAGGACATGAGATGCAATTCTTTGTATCTTCACTATCACTCATTTCAAACTGCGGAGCTTCTTTCTGGCAATGTCTGCATTTATTCGTGAAAGTGATTGATCTTTTCTCTAAATGAATAGCTAAATTATTCTTAGGTGAATTTATCTCATGAACCAAAAGTTGTAAAGGTAATACTGTCGGGAAATGGGAGCAATAATAAGCAGCACACCAAACATACTTCTGGTCATATCTTGTTATTTTAAAATCTGAAAAGGAAAAAAAGTTACATTATAGTATGGTACAGCACCAAAGGTGTACTATGCTAAGACTTGCATTAACCAATTTAAACCTATAGACAATTACTAAACTATATTCAGGTCCATTATCAAAAGAAAAATGCTGTACCTTATGAAGTAAATCTATAGTCAGAACAATGGACTTAAGTATATATAAAACCTCAGGTATTCTAGGCTTGGGCTATGCAAAAAGAAAAAGATTTAACAGACACAATGCCCTAAAGTCGTTTCAAGCAAATTCATCAAATTACAGTGTGGCCTATAAAATAAACTATCACCTAGAAACTCACTCTCCCTCACACACTTGTACCACATCTACAGAAAGTTTTTAACAAAGTCCTATTAGCCATACCTAAATACTTTGACAATATATAAAGCTCATCTTAAATCAGGGTAAAATGAATTAAATTCAAGTTTAAAATTTTCTCGAGTATGTAGGCTTTTAGTCTATAAGGTCAAAAAAGGAACAACATGCTTGGACTGATATCTGGGTACGATGAGCTAACTAATAGGGATGTACCGATATACACTAGGCAACAAATTTCAACTTTTTTTTTGTTACAGACACGTGAACTACTGATTCCTACCAAAGCGCTGATGCTGATTTCAGATCTGATATCAAAATTTCTCTATCACGTCCAGATTTTGTGTAACCGAAAACCCCTATTTTTCATTTTTTTTCTCACCCGCTTCTATTACGAAAGCCGTCTAAGCTACTTTTCCGTGCCACGTTTTATGTTAAGCATACTTAAATAATTAGTGAACAGGGATGTCTTTCCTCCTTTATTCTGGCTTAAGACAGACAGCGGAATTCCGCTGGCGGAGTTACCACCCCTGCGCCCAACCATCCACCCAAAGCGCGTTAGTATTTTGTTGTTACTACTGAAAGGCAAATTCCTGTTCTTAAGTGAAACTTTGGTGTGTCCTCTTCCTTTGTCGCTTGTAGGATGACGAGCTCTCCTTCTGCAGGAACCAACAATAATCTCCCATCATATTTGGGTTGAAATTACCTTGGTATCTGTTTTCCATAACTGAGATCTGTTGGTGGAAGCGCTCACCATGCTCGTCACTTACAGCCCCAAGGTTGGCCGGGAAGAAGTCAAGATGAGAATGTAAAAAATGAATTTTCAAAGACATTCTGCATCCCATTATTTCATAAGATTTAAGCATGTTTTCTACGAGTTTACGGTGGTTTTCAGCTTTGTGGTTTCCAAGAAAATTTTTGACAACTTCAACGAAAGATGTCCATGCTCCTAGTTCATTCTCATTTAGGTTAGATGGAAACGATGAGTCGTGGATGACACTGCGGATCTGTGGTCCAGTGAAAACTCCAGCTTCTAGCTTAGCATCTGTCAATATTCCTTTGAATTTATCCTTTAAATATTGGAAACCACTACCTTGATGATCCATACCCTTCACGAAATTTTTCATAAGGCCAAGTTTAATGTGAAGTGGTGGAAGATGTACTTTCTGAGGGTCAATAAGTGCTGGGTGTTTCACATTGTATTTACCAACAACATGTTCAGTTCTAGATGGCCAATCATGTTTTTTGTAGTGGTTCTTGTCATCTCTGCTGTTCCATAGACACAAAAAGCACATATGCTTTGTGTAGCCCAACTGTAACCCAAGAAGTAATGATACAACTTTAAGGTCGCCACAAATATTCCATGTGTGGTCCTTATATTTGATGAGTCTTAGCAGCAGTTTCATCGATTCATAAGTCTCATTAAGGCCAGTGGCATGTGCTACAGGTATTGAAGGTTTTTCATTGCCGTTGTGCAGTAATACAGCTTTAAGGCTAGCTTTACTAGAGTCAATGAACAGTCTCCATTCTTTTGGATCATAGCGACAGCCAATCCCTTGCATCAGACCACTGATATCGTGGCAGAAACAAACGTTTTCTTCCTGTAAGTAAAATGATGAAAACTGCAAATGGCGATGGCGGAAATGGGAAACTTTGGTGTTTGGTTGGAGAAGATTAAATTCTTGAAGTCTTGAACCAAGCAACTCTGCCTTTTCTTTTGGTAATTCCAAATCGCGCACTAAGTCATTTAACTCCGCTTGACTTAACAAATGTGGGGAAATATTTGCATCTGGAACATATATGCCATCTTTCCCTGTTTCTATATCACTAGCAGAATCTTCAGATGAACTGCTGTCTGTTATCGTTGCTGGTGGAACTGGTGGTGGATTTGTTTCATCATGTGGTACTGGTTTCATTGCTGATTCGCAGTTTGGGTACGTGATCTTTGATTTGTTTTTCTTTGTGAAACCAGCAATCTTTGTCAAACAAAAATAACAATCATTGAAGTGATTTTTCGGCTCACGCCAAACCATGGGGACTGAGAACGGCATAGCTTTTCTTTTACCATTCATCCAAGCTATTAACATTGCATTGCACTGTGCACAGCAAATATGTGGTGCCCAGTCCCTCTGTTGGTCTCCTAACTTACAGTCAAAATAACACTTGTAGGCAAGTTTAATCTTTGTTGTTATGTTTCTACGTTGTGGCTTAGGTGTATATTGTCCACAGACAAAGCAGAAGTTGTCTGGGTGATTTACACAAGCACGTCTATTTGATGCCATTTTGAATTACCATACAATATCTGAAAAAACGTAGAAAGTAATTATTACGATGTGCAAAATAAAAAGAAATACACACCGTAGTACAAAACAAATGCTATAAAAACACACAAGTCACCACAACCTGTCACTTGCTCATCAGCAGAGAGCTTCAACAACCGTTCTGCTTGACTGTCACGTAGCGACTGACCGTTGGGCCGTTGCCCGTTACTATGCTCTTGACTCAGTGTTGCCAACTCGGGATAAATTTTATTTATCAAAATTGTTCGAATTTGTATATAGTTGGCAAAAAAAATTGCTTTAACCTTGAAAAGCAAGTTTCATATTACTGGCATTAAGCCGATTAAAACCAAAATCTGGACGTGGTAGAAAATTTTACTAAAAGTGATTTGCATTTTACACAAAATCTAGACGTGATAGAAAAAATCTAATTATAGATTTGAAATCAGCATACCGAAATTAGCTAGGAGCACCTATTTGGTCTTCTGTAACAAAATCTTTGTTGCCTAGTGCACTAGGCAACAAATTTCAACTTTTTTTTTGTTACAGACACGTGAACTACTGATTCCTACTAAAGCGCTGATGCTGATTTCAGATCTGATATCAAAATTTCTCTATCACGTCCAGATTTTGTGTAACCGAAAACCCCTATTTTTCATTTTTTTTCTCACCCGCTTCTATTACGAAAGCCGTCTAAGCTACTTTTCCGTGCCACGTTTTATGTTAAGCATACTTAAATAATTAGTGAACAGGGATGTCTTTCCTCCTTTATTCTGGCTTAAGACAGACAGCGGAATTCCGCTGGCGGAGTTACCACCCCTGCGCCCAACCATCCACCCAAAGCGCGTTAGTATTTTGTTGTTACTACTGAAAGGCAAATTCCTGTTCTTAAGTGAAACTTTGGTGTGTCCTCTTCCTTTGTCGCTTGTAGGATGACGAGCTCTCCTTCTGCAGGAACCAACAATAATCTCCCATCATATTTGGGTTGAAATTACCTTGGTATCTGTTTTCCATAACTGAGATCTGTTGGTGGAAGCGCTCACCATGCTCGTCACTTACAGCCCCAAGGTTGGCCGGGAAGAAGTCAAGATGAGAATGTAAAAAATGAATTTTCAAAGACATTCTGCATCCCATTATTTCATAAGATTTAAGCATGTTTTCTACGAGTTTACGGTGGTTTTCAGCTTTGTGGTTTCCAAGAAAATTTTTGACAACTTCAACGAAAGATGTCCATGCTCCTAGTTCATTCTCATTTAGGTTAGATGGAAACGATGAGTCGTGGATGACACTGCGGATCTGTGGTCCAGTGAAAACTCCAGCTTCTAGCTTAGCATCTGTCAATATTCCTTTGAATTTATCCTTTAAATATTGGAAACCACTACCTTGATGATCCATACCCTTCACGAAATTTTTCATAAGGCCAAGTTTAATGTGAAGTGGTGGAAGATGTACTTTCTGAGGGTCAATAAGTGCTGGGTGTTTCACATTGTATTTACCAACAACATGTTCAGTTCTAGATGGCCAATCATGTTTTTTGTAGTGGTTCTTGTCATCTCTGCTGTTCCATAGACACAAAAAGCACATATGCTTTGTGTAGCCCAACTGTAACCCAAGAAGTAATGATACAACTTTAAGGTCGCCACAAATATTCCATGTGTGGTCCTTATATTTGATGAGTCTTAGCAGCAGTTTCATCGATTCATAAGTCTCATTAAGGCCAGTGGCATGTGCTACAGGTATTGAAGGTTTTTCATTGCCGTTGTGCAGTAATACAGCTTTAAGGCTAGCTTTACTAGAGTCAATGAACAGTCTCCATTCTTTTGGATCATAGCGACAGCCAATCCCTTGCATCAGACCACTGATATCGTGGCAGAAACAAACGTTTTCTTCCTGTAAGTAAAATGATGAAAACTGCAAATGGCGATGGCAGAAATGGGAAACTTTGGTGTTTGGTTGGAGAAGATTAAATTCTTGAAGTCTTGAACCAAGCAACTCTGCCTTTTCTTTTGGTAATTCCAAATCGCGCACTAAGTCATTTAACTCCGCTTGACTTAACAAATGTGGGGAAATATTTGCATCTGGAACATATATGCCATCTTTCCCTGTTTCTATATCACTAGCAGAATCTTCAGATGAACTGCTGTCTGTTATCGTTGCTGGTGGAACTGGTGGTGGATTTGTTTCATCATGTGGTACTGGTTTCATTGCTGATTCGCAGTTTGGGTACGTGATCTTTGATTTGTTTTTCTTTGTGAAACCAGCAATCTTTGTCAAACAAAAATAACAATCATTGAAGTGATTTTTCGGCTCATGCCAAACCATGGGGACTGAGAACGGCATAGCTTTTCTTTTACCATTCATCCAAGCTATTAACATTGCATTGCACTGTGCACAGCAAATATGTGGTGCCCAGTCCCTCTGTTGGTCTCCTAACTTACAGTCAAAATAACACTTGTAGGCAAGTTTAATCTTTGTTGTTATGTTTCTACATTGTGGCTTAGGTGTATATTGTCCACAGACAAAGCAGAAGTTGTCTCGGTGATTTACACAAGCACGTCTATTTGATGCCATTTTGAATTACCATACAATATCTGAAAAAACATAGAAAGTAATTATTACGATGTGCAAAATAAAAAGAAATACACACCGTAGTACAAAACAAATGCTATAAAAACACACAAGTCACCACAACCTGTCACTTGCTCATCAGCAGAGAGCTTCAACAACTGTTCTGCTTGACTGTCACGTAGTGACTGACCGTTGGGCCATTGCCCGTTACTATGCTCTTGACTCAGTGTTGCCAACTCGGGATAAATTTTATTTATCAAAATTGTTCGAATTTGTATATAGTTGGCAAAAAAAATTGCTTTAACCTTGAAAAGCAAGTTTCATATTACTGGCATTAAGCCGATTAAAACCAAAATCTGGACGTGGTAGAAAATTTTACTAAAAGTGATTTGCATTTTACACAAAATCTAGACGTGATAGAAAAAATCTAATTATAGATTTGAAATCAGCATACCGAAATTAGCTAGGAGCACCTATTTGGTCTTCTGTAACAAAATCTTTGTTGCCTAGTGTATATCAGTAGAGTTTTAATGGTATCAGCCATTTTTTTAAAGTATCGGCCAATATTTCAAAAAGTATGATTTTTCCAAAATTATGAATAAAAGACTACTTAGAAGATGAAATTTTCAATATGTTATTGTTTTATCACTTCACACAACTATTTTTTTTCATCATAGCCTTTTATTTTATTTTAATCATAGCCTAGGTCCTAAGAAATGTAACATGATACTCTCAGTATAGCTAACATTTACAAATGGCACAAAAAGTTTAAAAATGGAGAAGTATTTGTTCATACCAGAAATCAAATCAGTTGGACATTTTCATCCATATGAGAAGTGGAAGGGCAGCCACCGCATTCCTTGTCTTCAAGCGATGTTTCTCCATTTTTAAACTTTTTGTGCCATTTGTAAATGTTAGCTACACTGAGAACATCATTTCCAAAAGTTGCTTTAATCATTTCATTCATCTCCAATGCAGATTTTCCAAGTTTGGTACAAAATTTAACGCACACATGTTGCTCCATTTCTGAGATTTAGACATACTGCAAAAAAACACCCTCCCTTCAAGCACTCCAACCAACTGACTGACTGACTGACTGACTGACTGATGGTAGCAGATTTTGTTTCAGAGTGCAGGAAGACTCGCGTATGTAAGTGGTTATTTGCATTCATTTGTCCATAGCAATAAAATTATTGATACTTTTTGATCACTCCTCGTGTGTGTGTGTGTGTGTGGTGTGTGTGTGCGTGTGCGTGTATATATATATATATATATAAATTATTTCATGAAAGTAACCTGTGAATAATATTTATAATGAAAATAACCACAAAGGAAAAAAGAACACAGAATGGTGCTCAAGCACTTTCGTCTAATGACATCCTCAGGAACACTCAGTTTTATATTTATATATATATGTTTTATATTTATATTTATATTTATTTATATATATATAATATATATATATATATATATAACTAGTAATGAGAAAACTACATGCTGGCTGTAAGCACAAGTTTGCATAGCAAACTTAATGCCACTAAAGAGGAGGAAATTGTAAAGCACTTTAGCATGTGTTAATTAAAGAAAAACAAAATTTGAGCAAAAGCTTTTTCCATAAATAAAGAAAACCTAAACTAAAACTTTTAAAAATTATGATAAAAATTAGTAAAAATAGATTAAATTTGTTGTTTGTATGGCTATTGTGCATGAATGAATTTCTTCTGTATGCATGTGCATGATTGCAGAAATTTTATTTGGTGCATTATTATTATTACTAAAAATTATATATATACCGTATATAAAAAAGTTTTTTTTAGCCACAGGTGAACTGATTTAGAGGGGGAAAATGTAAAAGAAAAGAAGGTTAAATAAAAACTGTCATATAAGATGAAGAGAGAAGGGGAGCCAAGCACCAGGTTCCTTGAAAAAAGAAAAAGGTGTTTCAATAATAAAATTAAAATAAGAAAAGCAACATAAGAATTAGTAGTAGATTTATAATCCCACTACAGTGCAAGTCAATGAATTTGGCTACTCTAATTTCATGCACTACTACCACCCATGCTGCTGCTGCTGCTGCCACTCACGTGTTCATTGTTTTCCAGCCTGCTGTCTTGCCTTGTATATTCTGTGTTCCCACAACCCTGTGATTTTTAAAATGTTTGCTTATTTTACCATAACAATGGCTTGCAAGGAAAGACCAAGTGATAGTGCTGCTCATAATAGTGTGAAGAGGAAGCATGTTGCTCTTAACCCCTTAATGACGGGAAGCCATTATATTGGTGTGAGGCTTTCAGTGCTCATATGATGGGCATGCCACCCATCATTAAGGGGTTAATATCATGCACAAGGGTGTACAGTGCATAAACTCGTGGCACAGTATGGTATTTGAAACAACTATTTATGATATCAAGAGACAACATGACAAGATCTTTAACTTATGTGCCGACAGTGAAACTAATAAGGACATGGCTAAGTGTAAATCTTTGCATGGAGCAAGGTGAGCTGAGCTTGACAAAGTCATGGTGTATGAATGATTCAAGCAACACAGAAGTGAAGGGCAGCCTATTTCTGGCCCCTTTTGTGTTAAAAGGCCAAACAGTTTCACCAGAATATGAAAATAAAAAAGCTGTGTATTTTTTCTGATGAATGTTGTAAAGATTTAAGTTGCATCATGGGATCTGGCATCTGAAAATGAATGGGGAGAAGCTATCTGCAAACAAAGAGGCTGCACAGATATACATAGAAAGTTTTGCAAAGTTAGTGGAAGAGTACAACCTGGTTCTAGAGCAAATTTATAATGCTAAGACCAGCCTCTTCTGGCATTCAGTCCCAAGAAGCACAATTGCAGGAAGTGATGAACATTCAGTGTCTGGCATGAAGGAGGCGAAAGAGAGTGTGACTATGCTAACATGTGCAAATGCAGCTGGCACACATCAGCGCAAATTGTGTCAATTCTCCATGCACATCAACACCAATGCCAACTCCAAAAATGGATGAAGGGTCATTCCATGTTAGTTCAATGGAATTTTGGGTCAAAAAAATGTGACCACCAATTTTTCTTTTTTAATTGGCACACTTATAGATCTCAGTGAGAAAAACAGAATGGCACTTGTTTCAACACTAGGCCATATATGGTTCCAGAGATATGGTCATTCGAAATTTGTAAAAAAAGGTCAATTTCCAAGGTCATACCATATTTCAACATGAAATATCTCGGCTCCTATTGCACTTACAGAGACCATTTAAACACTATTTTAAAGCTTTTAAGCAGATCTACAACTTTGTTTCTATTCATATTTTACCTCAGTCGTCAAAAAAAAGTTGCTCTTATTTTTGACCTTTTGTAGGTCATTTGATAACCAATTTTTTTCTCCTTTCACCCAATTTTGGGTACACATGTCTACCTTGACCTAGAACAAGATTTTTAGTGTTGATTAAGTTAGTATAGACCAGGGGTCACAACCTAGGCAGTAGTGCCCAGTAGTGGGCTCACATTAACCCTTTACGGATGAGTCTGCAGCATATGCAGCCACTCTTGTTACCAGAATGTATAGGTTTTAGTGTTATTGAAAACCAAATATTTTAGTAACTAGTCACTGAAATGACACACATTTTGGGTTCCTTTCCCGACAACTAAATGACATCTATATATAAACACTAGGGTGTCCCAGCCTCACATGTGAAAATAAAAATTTGCAAGAGTCAAATCGCACACCCTTTAATTAATTACACTTAAAGAAAGGAAAAAATGGGCAAAATTTCATTGGCCTATTAGGAGGGAAAGGGTCCCCTCATTGACCTTGTTTATTCGACCCTATCTGAACAAACGTAAATGCTCAGCATTAATCATTCTAGAATGGAAGAATGAAATGTAAATTCTTTCTAATGACTAAATTAAAGGAAATGGAAATTCTTCCTAATGGCACATTTCATTTCGGGGGACAGAGGATCTTTTTGTCTGCTGAGGGGAACTGCTGGCGGTGGTATTCAACGACTTGGTACACGAGCTGCCATTCCTCCTCATTTTTTGTCAGGCCCTCGTTGAAATCTTCCGGCAGTTTCACCACCCGTTCTGCCACGTCGTTCACAGACTTCAACGATGGTGCACATCCTTCGAGATCTTTGGGGGTTTTTGGAACCGGCAGCTTCAGGCAATGAAAAAGGTTTTGAGTCCTTTTCGTGACCAAGGTGCTCAAATCCGACCATCTCACAGTCAAGACACTATTTCCCTCCAGCCGACGCAGATCTTTTGGGTTTTCGGTCTTCTTGTGCAGGTTTTGGAGCATGGCCGTCTTCTCTGCATCAGTGGTTTTGGAGGAGAACATAGCGAGTCCAGCTAAATCTTCGCTTAGGTACCAGAGGTGGCCCCAGAATTTCGTCAATGCAGCGGTACCTACATCATGATCCACTGCCTTGTACCGCTCTAGGTCCTCCAACAGCTCCAGGTCATTGACGGGCGCGTCCGCCATCAATGGAGCCTCGAACCACCTCTGGAGGTAGATGGTGATAGCAGACACGTTTATCCTGCGTAGTGACTGGACCTCGTGAGCGGTCAGGTGGAATTGGCTTCGGAAGATGAACATCTTAAGACAGTAAATGCCTTTGGCCATCCACCTGGCCCGGTGGTATGCTCCAGGACGATTGTACCGGAGATCTCATTTGCCATGACCATCGAGGAAGACCAGAGCAAGGATCAGGAACTCCCGGTAATCGTCTCTCGGGTGGCCAACTTCAAGCTGGTCTTCAATGAAGTGGACAATCTGCTCTTTTTTCAATGCTACCCATTCCAAAAGGATGTTGCTTGGGCCATCGCCATTGAACGGAGAAGCCTGCTTCTGGTCAATGAACTCCCATTGGGATTTGAAGCGAGCGAACAGCGCAATTTCGGGGCCAGAAGACCTGAAGAACAGGTCAAAGACTGAGGTGATTACCAATTCCATCATGTGGTGTCTGCAAGCCAGGAAAAGAACGCGGCGGTCCATTTGGTCCTGGATAATCGTACAAGCACCGCTGTGAATACCGGTATTCACCGCTGTTGTGTCAAAGCAGAGACCAGCAATCCATGGTTGAACTTGCGGCCAATCATCCAGCACCTTCAGAACAGCTCCAGCCATCCGCTGTCCCGTGCTGTCAGGGATTTTTGGGATCACCAACAACTTCTCAAGATTCTTCCCGCTGACCAGCACTGGTATGCGATCCGATTTCCCTCCATCCGAATCAGGGAGGAGTTTGCCATCAAAGTGGATGACAAGCGGCGTATCAGGATTGAACTCGGTCTTGATTCCGGCTGCCAAGTTCTTCCTGGACTTCTGCCGTGAACGGTGAAGACTTGATTTGGACAAGGTGACCGAGGATAACTCAACTCCCACGGCAGCGAGTGCTGGAGCCACAATGTGCATCGCTTGGCGTACTGAGGTTCCAGTTCAATCCAGGGCTGCAGCAAAATTGGGATATTGGATGATCCTCCTTGCCGACACTTGGCCGTCCTTGGGAGTGGATCGAGGAGCCGAAGGACCAGGAGAGGAATATTGGACATCATCATTAGATGCTTCGGCCATGGACTCCGAATTAGAAGAAGACCCACTTTTCACCATTCCTTTTGCTTGCAGTGAGTCTATCTCTTCGCGGCTTTTCTTCTTCCTCTTCTCTTCAGCTGCTCAGTGTTTCTCCCACTCCGCTGCCCTGCGAGCAAACTCCAGGTCCTCTCCTCCGATGTACATCTTCCGCACGGTTCGCTGGTCATTCAGAAAGTCTCGATCTTCAGGGACTTTGATGAGTTTCATGGCGTTGGCATGAGCTGTTTCAAACAGTGTATTCAGGTTGGCTTGGAATCCCTTTTCCCGCTCCAGTTGCTTCTCTCCCCCACGGTTTCAGTTTCTGGCAACCTTCTCATAGTCCGTGGAGAGGGCCTTGATCCTCTCGATGCACTTGGGCTTGTGGAAGGTCGGAATAGATGCCCGAGCCCACACCGCCATAACCTCATCAGCTACCACATTGGCAGCTTCCGCCGTGGATGTTTTTTTCTTCCGAGTGAAGAACAACAGACGTCGAAGAACATCTCCCACTGTCGGGAGTTGACACAGCGTTTCCAGGGGTTCATTTTGCAATACCCCCACCAACCACAGAGTCTCCTGCTTTCTTGTATCCATAACCTGAAAAGAAATATGCTACAATTAGTATAAGGTAGAGAGTATCCATTCAGCAATAGTAACACATGGTTTGAGGGGACCCTTAAAATTAAAGAACACAAATGAAATTCATCTTGCTGGCATGTTTTCAAGAGTGGAAGAAATTAGGGGGGTGTGCATGACAAACTTCAGGAACAAAAAAAATTGGGACACTCTAATAAACACGTAGAAACATTTATAGAAACGAGGCATTGTAGTACAATTTACCGTATTTTCCAGCATAAGGCGCTGTATTTTTCCCCAAAAAAGTCTCATAAAATCACCCGCGCCTTATATGCTCAAGGTCAGGGTCATGGGTAGGCTTTTGGTTACCAGCAAGTGGTGGTTTCGGTGCTGCGGTATCGATAAACTGAACTCCAAACACCTCCCCTACAAAACTGGTTCCCAGATTACTTTAGAGTGATTAGTAACTATTATAAATTATAATTTATAGATTACCAAGTAATAAGCAAACCCGCTTCAACAGTTGTAAATAATCGTAAAGTATGAGGGTCATTAGCCCTTGTCCGACAAACCACTCGTTTGTGCATGTTGTCTATTTTATACAACTCGTTGACATTATTACTGTAAACAACAGGCAGCCATGTTTGTTTTGGTGGTTGGTGGGGCAGACAACAGGCTAGGCTGTGCAAGTCCCACCACTTTCAGCTGCGCTGTGCGCATGGATGAGGATGGCGTACAGCTGTGGCTAGAAAAGGTGTGGTCACGGCATCTTGGTGGACTCCTCACAAAGCCGTCGCTTCTCGTGTGGGAACAGTTCCAGTCTCACATAACAAAGGCCACTAAGACTAAACAGATTAAAAACAAAACTAGCTGTAATACCTGGGTGATTAACAGGTCAATTGCAACCCCTAGAGGTGTCGATAACAAACCTTTTAAGGGGTACATGCATGAAGAATGGAACAAATGGATGACACTCCCACAGCATGAACTAACACCAATAGGTCGGATCAAGAGGCCTACAATAGCTCAGGTTTGCCAGTGGGTCAAAAATGCTTGGAATGAAGTTAAAACGGAGACAGTTGTACGGTCTTTTAAGAAGTGTGGCATTAGCAATGCCTTTGATAGCACAGATGACCTTTTATTTTTTTTCAAGAATATGCCTGCCAAAATTTGGGTGCGTCTTATATGCCGGAAAATACGGTATATTATTTCTGGTGGACCTTAACCACTTAACAAACTTATTTATTTCCAAGAAAGTGGACAATATATATCTATTTTTTTTAATAGAATATTTTATTCTTTTTATTGTGCTAAAGAGGAAAATAATCGACATTTTATTATTTTTTTTATTTTTAAGAAGTTATAAAGAATTACATGTCCTTTGAAAAATTTGCCCGAGTTTATACGTTCATTTTTTAAAACGAGAAATACATGTTTTTTTTAATAAAAATAATAATAAATGTTAAGCAAATTCCTTTCAAAACAACTCTGAACTAAATAAAAACTATGTAAAAGAAAATTGGCATATTACTTTTAAGAGAAATCATACTTTGAGTGATAATCACGAAAGCACGGAGAAACGCATAGGCCTACATCGCAATCTCTGCAGTAATATCTTGACTCACGGCGAATTTTTTTTCCCCTTTCGGTTTTCTTTCGTGTACAAACTGCACATATCCTTGTTGGGTTTTTTTTTCTCAGTTGCTGGAATAATATCTGGAAAGTGGCGCCCTGACATTCGAAGTGGTGTGGCATTGGTGCTTGGTCGACCCCTTGAAGCTACGAAAGATACTTTGTATTTTGCAACCATCATGTCGATCAGCTCCATTCTGTAGTCTAATGGTTTCTTGCTTTGTCCCGTTTGTTTGAAAAGAATGAAAGAATTCCATACAGCTAATTCTAAAAGATGAAAAAACAACTTCCAGTAATACTTCTTTCCCCGTTTCCTCATGATTGGGTAGCTTGAAAGTGTTTGATCAACCCGATCAACTCCTCCCATGGTGTTGTTGTAATCCTTCACAATCTGAGGCACACGGACAACACCTCGCCTTCTTACACATTCTGTCATTTCTGAAGAATGAACAGTTGATAGAAGAGTGACATCCCTTTTGTCTTTCCATTTCATAGCCAAAACTTTTCGACGCCTAAATGCAATACTTTCCCCCTTTTTCAGTTTTTGTTTTTTATTTGCGCAGGTATCCCTTTCCTTGTTTGTTTTACAGTCCCATAAGTGTCTGTACGATGTTCAACCAATAAGTTAGCCAGCTCCGGTGAAGTAAAAGTTGTCTGTAGTCAGGCAATGACCTTTCCCCAATAATGGCTCCATCAATGACATCACAATTTGGATAGATACTGGAAGATCTTTATAAACCTGACTCACTTGAGTACCTTTTCCAGTGTATATGATTGTTGACCAAACATAGCCTGACTTTGATTCGCAAAGCATGTATAATTTTATGCCAAAGCGAGCTCTCTTCAGAGGCATATACTGCACCCACCCAAGACGTCCTTTATACATCATAAGGCTCTCATCAATTGTCACATCACGATCTAGGTTGTATAGAGAATTGAATTTGTCACTAAGGTATTTGTAAACTGGATAAATTTTGTTCAGTTTCTGGTATGGGTGGGTATTTGGGTCATAATCTTCATTATTTGCAAAATGTAAATTACTTTTCAAAAGCTGAAATCTTTTGAGAGTCATGCACTATCTAAAAATGGTGTATCCATGATAGGCTTTTTTGTCCAATAAAGCCAATAGTTAGGCTTTGGAATTAGGCCTTGCAGCATTGTTATTGCTAAAAACACTTATCTCATTACTGTCTGTAGCTCTCCAAGCACTGTTCCCGTGTTGCGTTGCATACCGATTCGTCTCAGTTACAATAATATCGATGAGTTCATCAGTAAAATATAAATTGAAAAAATCTAATGGATTACCTTCAACGGGAACATTCGTATTTGCATTACTCTTTGTGAAGTCAAATCTTGGAGGAGCTACCATAGGCTGAGTCTCTTCAAACCACGATTGACGAAATTGCTCAAATGTTTCATCTGATTCACCCTCCAAAAGTCTTCTGAGCAAGAGGAATCACTGTTATCATCTTCGGAAGAGCTCAGATGTATATCTTCAACATTTCCTAACAAACTTTCTTCTTCACTATCAGAATCCATCTTTATATGACTAAAATTACCATATGTAAAAAATGATTTGGACAGACATACAACGCACCTCGGATGACTGTTGCGCACTGAGAAAGTACTGTATATAAACATAATTATATGTGTTATATGTCAAAAGCCAGGCTTCAAACCACGCCCAGAGGCGTGGCTTTCGAGCAGTACAGCCAATTAGAGTAAATGCACGAGATATCTCGTTCAAATTTTAAACATACTTCAAATTTTTCATGCGCCCGAGTAAATTCGGGTAAATTTTTAGAGCGAGTCTTTGATGCCCGAGTATATTCGGGCAAATTCGTTAAGTGGTTAAGGTACCATCTGTCATTAAAGGGTTAAAGGTAAACATTTATTTCATTATTTATTTTATCAATTATGTTGATTTATTCTTTTTGATCTAAGGTGGGCAATAAGCTTTTTTAATTTTCAAAAAATCGTAAAAGTGGGCGATGAACAAAAAAAAGGTTGGTGACCCCTGGTATAGACACTACAGCCATTTCAAGGGACCATACCCACCTCCATTTTGACCAAGTACCTTTTTCCACCAAACTTTGGAGCACTGTTTCTTTGGAACTGTTTCAGCTAGTGTTGAGAAAGGTACCATTAGATTTGTCTCAGTGAGATCTATAATGTCTGCTATTTTTAAGACAATTTGCCTTTTAATATGTATATTAAAATAACCTATTCCTTTATTTTTACCAATTGAGTTATAAGAACTGATTCTTGTCTAGCTGGATGAAACCATGAAGAAAGAGGCATCAACATAACTTTATATTTAAAAAAGGCAGTTATTAGGTATTTACAATATATTTTATGGAAGCCATTATTGTTACATTTATAATAATAAAGTATTTGTATACACCTTTCAAGGTAATTATTTATCCTACCAAAGATTTGACCTTAGACAAAAACTGAGATCATTATCTCAAGTGTGGCCAATGAAGCATTGAATTTACTAAGTTCATACTGCATTTCAACTACATCAACAGTTTCTAGCTCAGATGGGGCACTTGATGAGGATGGTGATTTTTCAAGTGGTTCACATTCAGGCATTGGGGATGGACAATTTGCTAGTATATTTTGACAGGTTGCACATGCTTTATGATTATTTGTTAGTTTCAATTCAGGATTTTGATCAATCAAATTTTTAGTCAATGCACGAATGCCTTTTTTCACTTTTCCTTTGTGTTTTTTAAACGGGTCACAACAGAACCTACCCATATTCAAACTGCTGAAATCCATGTTTATCTAAAAAGAAAAAAAAATATGTAGCTTAAAAGCCAGGGTTGGGTTCAATTACACAAAATGTAAACAATTACAATTTTTTTTAATTTTTCTTCAAATTAATTACAGTTAGTATCGTACTTCACAATTTCAAGATCAATTGCAATTATAATTAATTTTGTCTGAATCAATTACAATTACACAAATATAACTATTCTATATATCTAAAATAAATATATATCTATATCCAAGTATAACTAAATAAACTATCAAAGGTTTATTTTCATTGGATGATGTGTGACTGCCAGATCTAGGGGTATAATTTTTAACAATGACATTAATTGATCAATTACATCAGTTATAGCTCAAAAATCAATTACAATTACCTTTATTTTGAATCAATTACAATTAATGGAAATTAGGATCAATTAATTAAAAATACAATTATAATTATTCATTGTATCCAACCCTGTTAAAAGCTATTTTTGCTTAGATTGCACAAATAAAATTTGGGACCTACTGATCTTGTTTCAGAGGTCTACAACAAGAAAAAATGTGGTTTGATTTACAGATTGGAATAAATACAGACAACAAAAAAATCCTTGCTCCAAGGTTTAAATAAGCTTATTTTCACATGGGTACATACTGTTGTACACAATGAATAAATACACAAAGTTAAGTAATTCTATTAAAACTCATCTCATTCTTAAAACTGAACTTATTCTACAGGGTGTCCCGTAAGTCTGGACCCATAGGGAAAAATAATAAAATTACAAAATAGTCCAAAAATTTATTACATAATCTGTTCAAAGTGTCCGCCGTTATGTCGCACACATAGTTGAAGACGCAATCTCCACTGCGACAGCACTTTCTGAATCACAGTCGCAGAAATTTCTTGACACGCCTCCACAATGCGTGCTTTAAGGTGGAAAATGTTCTGAAGTTTGACCTCGTACACTTTGGCTTTCAAGTGGCCCCACAATAAAAATCATAATAAAAAATAATAAAAAATATAATAATAAAATAATAATAACATAATAAAAAAATATATTATAAATCCCTATGGGTCCAGACTTACGGGACACCCTGTATAGAGTAGTACCTATAGCGTAGTATAAGGTACTTATATACATACATAGCTTTACCTTTAAACAGGATAGCAGGTTCGAAGTTCTTCACACTTTTGAATGTCCATATAAATTAATTATGTAATTTAAATTAACCTCATTATATAATTCTCTGAAATATACAATAAAAATGAAATTTTATAATAGGGCCAGATACTTATTCGACCAAATAACTGGGTTAAGTTAGGTTAGATAATTACAAATTTTTTGAAAATTAGCAGACATTATATGAGGGGGTCACGTGTCTTACGGTACCTAAGCGCCACCACAGGCAAAAATGTGTTTTTGATGGATATCACTATTTTCACCCTTCCTCTATCACGTGGTTTGGGTTATGACCTTACGACACGAAGTATGGTTGAAAACCTTATGAAGCAAACTATTTTTTTCACCTCTATCACCAGCCAAAAGTTCACCCAAAGTTCAGCATAAGAAAATCAAAAAATTAAAAATATAAAATATGAAAATCTATTCCAAAAACTCATTGACATCTTCATTAGCATACTTAGAACTCTAATTTAGCAAAAAATGAATATTGCTGAACTTTGGAGGCAATTTCTGGCAAATTTTAATTTTGGCGTTTAGGTACCTTAAGACACGGAACCCCTCATATATCTCAGTAAGAAAAATATAATGGTATTTTTCTCAACACTCTAGCTCAAACAGTTCCAAAGATACAGTGCTCCAAAGTTTGGTGGAAAAAGGTACTTGGGTCAAAATGGAGGTGGGTATGGTCCACTGAAATGGCTGTAGCATCTATACTAACTTAATCAACACTAAAAATCTTGTTCTAGGTTAAGGTAGACATGTGTACCCAAAATTGGGTGAAAGGAGAAAAAAATCAGTTGTGACATCAAATGACCTACACAAGGTCAAAGGTCAAAAATAAGAACTTTTTTTTTTACCACTGAGGTAAAATATGAATAGAAACAGAGTTGTAGATCTGCTTAAAAGCTTTAAAATAGTGTTTAAGTGGTCTCTGTAAGTGCAATAGGAGCCGAGATATTTCATGTTGAAATATGGTATGACCTTGGAAATTTACCTTTTTTTTACAAAATTCAAAGGGCCATATCTCCGGAACCATAGTGTGTTGAAACAAGTATCATTCTGTTTTTCTCACAGAGATCTATAAGTGTGCCAATTTTCAAAAAAAATCGGTGATGGTCACATTTTTTTCACCGTTGAACTGACATGGAATGACCCTGAATTAAAAGACCTGCCTCTTGCCTCTCCAGTTCCCTCAACTTCAGTTGATGTGTAATGACAACATAGCAGCAACATGCACTTAACTATAACTTCTTACCATTTAATAAGACATTCATTACCACTTTTTTTAGATTTTATTTATGTATCCCTTAAATTTATTACACATGATTACCATTTAAAAACTATTTTTTAGGCAAAATCACAATTTGGATTCCACACTGCTCAAAAGTCTGCAATTTTCTGAAATCTGAACACTTGGTCCCAAGCAGGGTTGCCACTCAAAAAATTTAAAATAAAGCTGTTTTAAAGCCATATCTATCTATCTATAGTCACACACCATATTATTTATTCAGACTTACAAGGTCTACGAGTTGAAATGGTTTATTAAGTGATGTTTAATTACAATATATGTTCAATAATGTTTGAATAATAAAATTAATAGTATGTACAATAGGGTGGTCCTTGCTTAGGGGGTGAAATTTCAAGTTGAACATTTTTCAGCTCCCACTCACGGAAATCGTTCGAATGGTCGAGAAAACTCTCTAGGTGATTTATTTTTTTAATCGGACAACGTTTACCCCTCCCTCATTGAGCATTACCATTAAGCTAATTTTTTGACTTTCAAGTAAATGTTACATAATTTGTAATGTTTGTTTTTTTCATTCTTTCCAGATTTTCAGTGGTTGGATAACTAATGTGTGTAAAACTGTAAATTCTAATGATTATAATTTAAACTGAATAACTCCTTTAACCATAAGTCAAGCTACCCGTCAGTGGTTGGATAACTAATGTGTGTAAAACTGTAAATTCTAATGATTATAATTTAAACTGAATAGTGAATAACTCCTTCAACCTTTAAGTAGATAACCTGGATCATGGCAGTGAAGCTGCGCTACCAGATTGCCCCGCAGGAATCGATCGCCGGGTCGCAACTTCCTTCGCAAAAAGAGGTCTTGGCCCTGACGGTCTACAGGATCGACGTCCAGAAGAAGTCACTTCGAGAGGCCGCCAACCAGGTCGTCGAGCTCGTCACCGAGGTGTGGTCCAAGGCGCGAATCCCCCTCCGCCGGAAGGACCACATCGTCACCAAGATTGAGAAGCTCCACAAGGAGTTCAACAATGTGAAGAGGAACAAGGGGCGAGCTGGCGCTCAAGCGAAGCAGGAGGACGAGTTCAGCGAGCGGATGATGAACCTGTTCGACGTCGCTGCCGCCATGGAGCTGCTCAAGAACGAGGAGGACAAGGCGTTCCTCCTCGCTCAGCGCGAACCCCGTCGGCGCGGCAAGCTGGGGTCCGTCGACTCGACGCTAGCTGGTCGATGCCCGCGCATCTCAATGCCAAGGGGAAGAAGACCGACGGAGGCAGCGAGCCGAGGAAGAAGCGACGACATCTACGGCCCGAGTGGAGCTCGAGTGGTGCCGCAAGCGCAGCGGAGAGCGACGATCATGGAGAAGAAGGGAGCCCTCGGGCTCCGAAGCGCTCCAGGCAGGGCACGACGAACATCGTTTCGGCGGCTGTGGCGTCGTCGCTGGATCGCACGAAGGTGACCGACCGAGGAGCTGTCTACGTCCTGACAGAGGTTGCCCGGTCGCTTGGGCACGACGTCGCAGAGCTCAATATCAACCACAGCTCCATCCGCCGACACCGCGCAGGCACCACTCCAGGCTCAACGTGGCGCTCAAGGAAGAGCTGAGGGCCGGCAATCTTGTCATTCACTGGGACGGCAAGCTCATGCAGGACTTGACGAGCAAGGAGCAAGTCGATCGGCTTCCCATCTTGGTCTCCGGTAACGGCGCGGTGCAGCTCCTGGGCGTCCCGAAGCTGCCGAGTGGAACGGGCTCTGAGATGGCCAAGGCCGTCCTCAACGCGTTGGAGGAGTGGGAGCTCACCGAGCAAGTGAGTGGCTTGTCATTCGATACCACCGCCTCGAACACCGGCCGGAACAACGGAGCGTGCGTCCTCATCGAGCAACACCTCGCGAAAGACTTGCTCTACTTCGCGTGCCGCCATCATGTGCTGGAGCTCCTCCTCGGTGCGGCGTTCACGGCTGTGATGGGCCCCATGTCTGGTCCTGACGTGACCCTCTTCAAGCGTTTTCAGGAGTACTGGGATTTCCTGGACAGAAGCCAGTATGAGTCCGGCGCTGCGCACCCCGATGTCGCTCCTCTGCTCACCACTGTCGACACGGAGTGGTTTGAGAAGGCGATAGTCGAGCGCAAGGACCTGCGCGACGATTACCGTGAGCTGCTCAAGCTCACCCTCCTCTTCGTCAGTCACGTCCCCCCGCGAGGAGTGCGTTTCCGAGCTCCCGGGCCGATTCACCACAGCCGCTGGATGGCGAAGGCAATCTACGCCTTGAAGGTCTGGATGTTCCGACAGCAGTTCAAACTCACGGCGAGGGAGGAGAGTGGCCTCCGGAGCATCTGCATCTTCGTCTGTCGGGTCTACGCCAAGGCGTGGACGGAGGCTCCGATCGCCGCAACTGCCCCCCGAAATGACTTCGCCTGCCTCAAGGACCTGCTGGCCTACTCTGACATCAACCCTGCGGTGGCCAAGGCGGCGCTGACCAAGTTCCAGAATCACCTCTGGTACCTGTCGGAGGAGCTGGTGGCGCTGGCGCTGTTCGATCCGGGGATCGCCGTCAATCAGAAGAGGAAGATCATCGCCTCTCTCCACGACCGGGTCGGTGAGGAGTCCCCGGCGAAGCGGCCAATGCTGCCAAACCGAGTACTCGCCGGGCTTCAGTTGGAAGACCTGGCGTCGTCCAACACACGAGGTTTCTTCAAGAAACTTCGACTGGAGGACGGCTTCCTCGAGGTCGACCCGGAGACCTGGCCGAAGCAGGAAGACTTCAAGACAGCGGCGGCACGTGTGGGAGGGCTCGCCGTAATCAACGACCATGCCGAGCGAGGAGTTGCCCTCGTCCAAGAGTACAACCGGATGCTGACCCACGATGAGGAGCAACTCCAGTTCCTCCTGCAAGTCGTCGCTCACCACCGCTGCCAGTTTCCGGACTCTCGGAAGCGAACCCTACAGACCCAGGATCGCTAACCGGGCAACAACTGCAACCGGGCAACAACTCCGGGGGTAAAAGTTCAAGGTCGATGAGGGAGGGGTAAACGTTGTCAGATTTAATAAAAAATTCAACTAGAGAGTTTTCTCAACCATTCGAATGATTTCCGGGGGTGGGAGCTGAAACTTCCCAACTTTGAATTTTAAGGACCACCCTAATGTACAATTAATCAAAAAGCTATTAATTTTATTATTCAAACATTATCAAACATATATTGCAATTAAACATCACTTATAAACCTTGCAAGTCTGAATAAAGCCTATCATGCGTGTGTGTGTGTGTGTGTGTGTGTGTGTGTGTTACAGAAGCTGTCATGTTAGAACTTATAAGTGAAGTTTGTTTTTTTATAAATTCCCTATGAACAGGCCAAATGAAATTGAAGGTAAAATAATTCCAGGATGTTTTTGCTTTATATTTGTATATTTATCCGTTCTAATTGTTTTAAAAATCTGGTCATATGTCTAGTTAATTCTACAAAAAATATTAAAGTTCTTATTACATCTAAAGAGTGGGTACCACTCAAAATTACTGAAAAATAAAGGGAGCAAATTTTGCAATAAACAAATCAAAATGTGTCCAGGGTATAAAGCCACAAAGTATTTAATTTTTAACTTCTACTTATAGATGTGATTTGACCAGAAAAAGTAAGTGACATTTATTCAGAAGAATTAGTCTCTGGAATTAAGTTAGAAAAAAATGTCAAGTTTTCTTAAAACAAAATATTTACATTCTTCAGAGTAAGTAGAAGTGTGTAAGCTAAAGTTTTCTTGAAAACATATACTGAGTATCTGAAATTAACAAAATGTAATGTAAAGTTTCACTGAACACAACAGTTTTTGGATGGAATTGACAAACCAGATAACCTTCAGCTTATTGAAACAAAACATTTATATTCTTTGGAATAAACAAAATTCTCAGTTAAAGCCTTTTAAAACTCTCCAAACTAAATAAAGCTGTTTTAAAGCCATTTTCATCATGTTCAAAATTTAAAGCTATTTAAAGCTTTTAAAGCCATAGTGGCAACCGTGGTCCCAAGGTGTTTGGATTTTTGGGCTTTGACTGTACTAAATTTTTAATTTTTTTTATTTAGGGTTGGGTCTAGTTTGAAGCTAGGCCTTCATGATAAAGGAAAATCTTGGTAAATAGGCATATGTAGTTATGGTGCCACTGTTACAAGAATTGAGACAAAGGATTAAAAGAAAAGGAGACAAAAATGGACTTAAAAAACTTTTTAAAAAATCCTTTAAAAGTAAGGGTATTTAAGGGTATAGGGTGATGGGTTAAGCAGAATTTAAAAAATGTAAGTTCTGCCTTTAAGAGGGGAGTATTCTGTCAGAAAGGACTTTCTAATTTTTTCACGTTACAAGAAAGAAAAAATTATTTATACGTATAACCCCTGACTGTTGATGTGGAAAATTACTAACCAACCTAGAATGTCCACCTAAACCCCAGGCACAAGATTCACCCTGATTGGACTGATGTATGAAATGGGTGGGGTTTCCAACTTCATCAAAAATCTGGTAGTCATGAAACTACATGTTAACCAAAATGTGACCATATTTACTGAAGAAACAAATTAAAATATTATTTAATCAAAATTTTTACTTCCAATTTTAGCATGTAAATGGAGGACTCAAATCTCAATACCTCGTATATGCTTAGGACCTTAAACAATGAAAAAACCTTCATTGGTATGCATAAGTAGCTCTAGGTGGCCCTTGAGAAATAATTTGAGAAAAGTATTAACTTACTGTACTACTGTAAATCTGTGGACATACCACCATCATGATTTTATATCTTAATTTATTTCACAAGTGTTGACCAGGAAATAAATTTGCAACAGCCTTGGGTTGGTGTATAAAGTTATTCTGCTGATCTATGGTATGAATTCTTATCTATATGGAATGCGCATTAATGGAAGAAATTCTGGGTTATGATACAAAGCTGTGCAGCAAATGACTTCAGATTTAATAAAAATACTTCATATTTTTGGTTAAAAATGCTACACCAGTTTGCCATAAAATTCATTACACAAAGCTTATTAAAAATATCTGAAAACTCAGCCAATTTTGGAAGTTAGGCTACTTACTGAATTTCATTAGCTAAATTTACCCATGGTTTACTCTTTTTAGTTGGTGTTTTATTGACAATGAGTGAAATGATCCATAGTAGTCTTTGATCCCTTTTAATTATGTAACAAAGTTTCAAATTCAAGAAAGTTACCTACCTGTTGCTTGTTCAGATTGTTATATTTAACCAATTTGAGTGCATACTAAGGTTCTAAATATTTTATTATGAACTATGATAAAGCAACTTTTTTAAATAAAAATTTGAGCGAGTGAAAAAGCACATGGCAAAATACATAGCAATATTTAATGAAAATGTAAGCACACTACTATATACTGTATATATTAAATTTAAATTAGAATATGAAAGTATGAATAGGTTAATTCTGTAAACTGTAACATACCACATTAGCTTTTGAAATGCTTCAGTATATTCATATATAAATTAGGTCCTACAAAAATGTATTTAACCACTTTTATGTGGAAGGTCATTTTTCTTCGGCAAATGAACAGAAAAAGCTAGTCAAATGTACCGGGTAAACTCTGCAAGGCTAACTGCGTAACTAGATGTGTAAAATATAGCCAAACTTACAGTATTACATAATTACTAGAGCAAAATAAAACAATATGGAATCAATAAGCAAAAGACTATTACTCCTAATATTCCAACAGAAAAATTTATAACCCTTTTTTTCTTTCCATCCAATTTGTAAGTGTACCTACCTAACAGTGGTGGGCAAATTACTAAGATTTCATAATCGAGTAGAAGTAAAATTACTAGCTTAAATAAGTAGTACCTAATTGATTAAGTATAAAAATTAATGATGTCTGAAAAGTAAAGTATAGAGTAGAAATTACTTCTGAATTAATTATGTATTGCTTTTCAATGTCTATTTTTTATATACATAACACAAATTTGCAGCACTGATATTCTAGTAATATAATCACAATTTTAACTACAGTGGAACCTTGCTTAACGAGTGCCTCGTATAACGAGAAATTCGTATAATGAGCCAAAAGAATGGGGGAAAATTACCTTGCATAACAAGCGACACTTTGCTTAACGAGCAAAATATTTCGTCAAAATTTAAAGCGTAGACAAAAACAAATGTCTCTAGACAGTTTCCTCGTGAAAAAGGATCCAAAAGAAAGTGAAAGTGCCTCTAAAAAATTTAAAGCTAGTGACTGTGAGCTCGTTGAGAATGTTATTGCATTGAACGAAGACGATTCTCCTCCTTCCCCTCAATAACCCTCTCCTCCTCCCCTGTCTCTTCATTTCCTTTGCGTGCGTCAGGAGCACCTTCTCTCTTCGTAAGTTATTTATAAATTTCACCGTTTACTAATTATTTACATTCTCTTTTGGGTTAATTTTTATTAATAATCTTTTCATTTCATGCAATAATAATTTAAAAAACGCCTTTAAATATCATTATAAATATTATTAAGTATTTTTTAAGCATGGAACGCATTATCATATTTTACATTGATTCCTATGGAAAAAATTGCCTTGCTTAACGAGCATTTTGCATAACGAGCACAATTCGGGAACGAATTATGCTCGTTAAGCAAGGTTCCTCTGTATTAGTTAATGCATTTGTGATTCACTATAATGCTAAATTGCAAATATTACTGAAGTAATAATATGTTGACTAGAAAAAAATTTGTAGATTCTGGGCCAAAATTCCTGGATTAAAATACATATGGCAACACTGCTCCATTATTATCAATAATATGGGATTGGAGAATAAACAGCCTTGGGAGATGCAGAAAAAATTAAAAAAGTAATTGTACACCATTTTTATAAAAGTAATGAAGTAAAAAGTAGTAGTTATCGATAAATTTTTAATTGATTATGAGTAAAAAGTAATTGTTCAGAGAAGTAATTAATTAGTTATAAGTAGATTACTGGAAAAACTATTTTGTTACTGTAATCGATTACAAATGCTTCATTACTTGCCCACCACTGCTATCTAAATTGAAACTAACTTTAGAGAGAATATCCTACTAATTATTTAAAGAAAAATAGCCAATCTGTGTCAAATTTATCTTGTAGAAGTTAAATGATGTTGGAAAAAATACCCATCAAAACCATGATAGCACAAGTCATTTATTTTTCTTGTCACTATAAATCAGGGGTACTCAAAATTTTTCATAGGCAGGCACATTTTCCAAATGCTGGAGCACAAGTGGGCACACACAAAAAATATTATGATAAAAAAACAAAAAATATTGTTGGCTGGTTTTAATTTTAATATTCTTTCTATTAACCAGTCTCTAAAACCTTATCTGGGCTGGCTACTCAGGGGCACACCAAAATGGCTTCAATGGCACAAATGTGCCCACATGCACAGGTTTGAACACCCCTGCTGTAGATTAAAAAATAAAGCAAATATCACATATTTTGGCCTAAAAAAATTAAAAAAAAAGCTAAATGTCTCAAATTTTAATTTAACTCGCGAGAACTACCTACAGCAAATCCACTACTGTTAGCTTAAGAACAAAAAAAAAAAGTCATCTTACCTTTTGTAGATATTTGATGCTTTACAGTTGAAACTAAGTTGCAATCAGAATCCCCTTCTACATATAATAAAATGAACATAAAAAAATAGATCCCTATTATAAATATTTTGTAAATACTCATTTTGAATGTGGGAGCTTTAAGAGCTAACTAGGGCTACTGTATGGTATGTCTTAAGTTGTAGGTCTACATGACATCTGAAATAAAAGAATATAGATCATGAACAAATTGGGACACAGCTATCATTACCTTCACCAGAAGTTACTCATATTTTCTAATAAAAGAATAAGGTAAACAAATTTAACCCTTTTGCTCTGGGTGGTTTATAAACCAAGGGTATATCCCTCTCTTTCCATCCTCTGGGGTTGAAAATAGAGGGATATATGTACAATAATTCAAATTCATACCTTTGGTTTGCTTCCACCCAAATTGCTCATTCTGACAAAGGTCAAGCTTTTCACTTCACCTTAGACCTAGTTTAACATGGAATCTAAACCATGCCCCACCAACAACCCAGCATCTTAACCACTAGACTACCCAGGGTACCCATTTATCTACCAACCACTTTCTTTATTGTGTGGAAGGATGAACTGCTGGGTTTTGCTATGTGCCAGTTGCCATCACCAGGTATCAATCCCAGGGCCAATGGATTCGTAATCAGCAACACTAACCACACCACCACCAAGGTGCATAATTTGCTTCAAAGCTATGCCCATAGTGAAAGGGTTAAATAACTTAAGTTTGGGTTTACTGAAAAAGAATAAAAAGGAATCCTTGATTACAGACAAGAATGACATTGTAAATACAGGAATACCTCAAAATTTATCGTGAATTTGCGCTGGTAAACATTTGAATTTCGTCAATTTTGATCATTTTTTTTCACATTTTTAAAAAAAACGATGAATCTGCAAATATGGATGATAGATTGCAAAACTATAGGTAGTAAAAAATTGACAATGAATCTGCAAAACAACAAATTTTGAGGTATTCTTCTATTTTTATGCCCGTACTTCATAATTTTTGTTTCTGTACTCCAGTCATATAGAGTACCTCTGAAAAATATTGTACAGCTATACCATACTTAACCTGAGTGTGATGGTGTGGGATAAAAAATTACCTGGACTCATTTAAGCCCATACACTGATGCAGTCTAAAAAAAAAGTGCCAACACACTTGGGTAAACAAAAGTTTCTATACCTTTCATGAATCTATTCAAAATAAGAAAGTATACATAATGCACATAATTTTGTTGGTTGAATCATTCTCAAATTCACTTTTGAAAAAATAGATGGTAGATGTTCATAATATGGATATATATAATGAGATGCACCTGATTTATGACCTACATCTATGAAAATGAAAATTAGAAACTAAAAGCACCCTAAAACCTGCATAGTAACAAACCTAACATTTTTCTGTTAATGAGCCTAATGGCACCTTTTCCTTCATAAGTCAATAAAGAGGAACAAAACAAAAACCTATTTATTACTGCTTGGAACTACATTTCATGGGTTATTGCTGATATGCACCCGATCATCATTGGAACTACCACTTCACAGGAAATTCAAGAAGAGTAAACATACCTGATGACAGGTGTTGCATTTCTGTAATGACACTAAGAGTAAATTCAAACTTAAGTTTTGGCTATATTTTAAATATTAGCTTAACGCTGATTGTAGCGGTAGGGAACTCTAGGTCTAACTTATATGACACAAATTACGTTAGTGTCTTCTTATTAGTTTATGAGAGAGAAGGGCGATTTATATAATAACTTCTCAGACTGTAATGAACCTAATGCTGGAATGACCCTATTTGTTTTATATAGGAAAAATTCAATTTAGTTCCAAGCAAGGCTGTGGAGTCGGAGTCGGAGTCAGAGTCAGAGTCAGAGTCAGAGTCAGAGTGTCGGTCAATTTTGAGTGGAGTCGGAAGTGCATAGTTGGATGGAGTCGGAGTCGGTGCAAATCCTTCAATTATAACCATAGCAGCCTAGGCCTAGCTCAATTTTATGAATAAAATAGATTTAACTTAATGTTTTAATATATAATATAATAATAATATATAACATATAAATATATAAATAATATATAAATATAGTTGCTTATAATTAATAAGGATTATAATTAATTAATTAACAATTAATAAGGAAATTTAAAAATTTTGTACTAGCAACCCTAAATCTTTTTCAGATTTTTAGATTTCAATTTGATAAGCATCACTGAAAGAAGATTTAATGGAAGCGATCCTTTTTTTAAGAACAAATTCAGTTTAGGTTAGTACATTTTGTTACGGATGTTTATAATACAAAAACATCTTATTAATTTGCTAAACCAATAATAATCTTATTTTGTTTAAGTTTCAATCAGTTTGTTTGTATTTTGGGATTTATTGTAATTTTTGAATAGAGAAAAAAAAAGCCATTAAGGCATAGTTACAGCCACTAAGTAACCTGATGAGTCATGTGGTGGTGACGAAATGCATTGTTTATGAATCTCCATTGGCCTTAACATTCCATCGGAGTCAGTCGTAATTATACAAGTCAGATTTCTGGAGTCGGAGTTCGAGTCGGCAAATTTTATCACCAACTCCACAGCCCTGGTTCCAAGCACACTTTTTTTGATAAACTAATATAAATAGAGTGAGTAAAGTTCACTGAAATTATCTATTTTACATAATCTAGCTTCATTTCTGTTGTCATCACCTTCCTCTTCTTCATTGGATTGGGTAATGATGTTGAGCTTGGATGTTTTGATGCCATGTTATATATTGGGGTTATGAAATAGTAACATCATCATTTCATAGAACATCACTTTTATATATTGGGGTTATGAAATAGTAACATCATCATTTCATAGAACATCACTTTCATTATGAATGCAACACATGAGAATGCACAACAAACACTGATGGTGAGAGACCATGTGTTGGGCGGGTGGGAGACCATGTGTTGGGCGGGTGGGAGACCATGTGTTGGGCGGGTGGGAGACCATGCCTGTGTTGGGCGGGTGGGAGGGAGAGCTTGCCCGTGTTGGGTGGGTGGGAGGGAGAGCTTGCCCGTGTTGGGTGGGTGGGAGGGAGAGCTTGCCCGTGTTGGGTGGGTGGGAGGGAGAGCTTGCCCGTGTTGGGTGGGTGGGAGGGAGAGAGAGCTTGCCCGTGTTGGGTGGGTGGGAGGGAGAGAGAGCTTGCCTGTGTTGGGTGGGTGGGAGGGAGAGAGAGCTTGCCTGTGTTGGGTGGGTGGGAGGGAGAGAGAGCTTGCCTGTGTTGGGTGGGTGGGAGGGAGAGAGAGCTTGCCTGTGTTGGGTGGGTGGGAGGGAGAGAGAGCTTGCCTGTGTTGGGTGGGTGGGAGGGAGAGAGAGCTTGCCTGTGTTGGGTGGGTGGGAGGGAGAGAGAGCTTGCCTGTGTTGGGTGGGTGGGAGGAGAGAGAGCTTGCCTGTGTTGGGTGGGTGGGAGGGAGAGAGCTTGCCTGTGTTGGGTGGGTGGGAGGGAGAGAGAGCTTGCCTGTGTTGGGTGGGTGGGAGGGAGAGAGAGCTTGCCTGTGTTGGGTGGGTGGGAGGGAGAGAGAGCTTGCCTGTGTTGGGTGGGTGGGAGGGAGAGAGAGCTTGCCTGTGTTGGGTGGGTGGGAGGGAGAGAGAGCTTGCCTGTGTTGGGTGGGTGGGAGGGAGAGAGAGCTTGCCTGTGTTGGGTGGGTGGGAGGGAGAGAGCTTGCCTGTGTTGGGTGGGTGGGAGGGAGAGAGAGCTTGCCTGTGTTGGGTGGGTGGGAGGGAGAGAGCTTGCCTGTGTTGGGTGGGTGGGAGGGAGAGAGCTTGCCTGTGTTGGGTGGGTGGGAGGGAGAGCTTGCCTGTGTTGGGTGGGTGGGAGAGCTTGCCTGTGTTGGGTGGGTGGGAGAGCTTGCCTGTGTTGGGTGGGTGGGAGAGCTTGCCTGTGTTGCTGGAACTGCCAATGTAGCATGCCACGAATTTTAAAAATCTTCACCTTTGTTATAGAAAAATTTCCTTCATAATATTCAAAAATAGTATTAAATAAAAACCTTTGTTGTAATGAACATTCATTAACTGAACTTTTGTTAAGCGAGGGACAGCTGTATATTGATTGGTTAGGTTAAATCATAATATTTTCATTAGTTTTAATGAAAATATCATGACTAAACCTAACCAACTGTCAAGGGCAATTGTATTCATAGTAAAAACTTACCATTTGTGGGGGTATAACAGAAAAGTACCCATGTATTTAATAGGGATATGTTCCAGGACCTCGAATGACCACTCAGAAAAAAACTTTCCAACACTCTCTCATAAATCCAATGAAAAATCACCTAATAAAATAAAACAATCATACAACATTATATGAAAAAGAACATTAAAAGAAATAACACGCATTTATTTGAATACTCATTGCACTAAAATCAACAATAATGGTAAATCCATATACAAGGTGAGAGTGAGTAATATAGGTCAACAACAATGTACAATGTGACACTGAGTGAGGGAGATTGAGGAAGTGTGTGGGCTGCCTAACATGGCTACTGACTCACCACTCTACCCACACCAACTGCAGAGCAGAGTCTGCATGTTGCTACCTTGGCCACACAAGCTTCGCACATCCAACCTGGCCAGTTGTACAATTGTAAATTTTTCTCACACAAAGCAAGAGAGTGGTAAAAGTAGGGTCATAACATAAGTCATAATATCTTCTGGTCACTAATTGTTGGTTTGAGTTCAGCATAAAATTTACCATCTGAATTCTGAAATGTTGCCAAGTTTTCTTCCCCACTAAAGCACATTAGAACAAGACTGAAATATTATACACAAGAATGGTAAATATTTGTTTTAGCACACAGTGTTTTTTTATCAAAACATTTTTCTAGTCAATTTTTACTTGTTTTGCATGAATCTGAACACCTGTTTCCTATGCAAATATGTAGTTTTTGAGATATTTTCACTTGAAGATATCAAAAACTATGCATTTGCACAGAAAATGACAAAATTTACCAGAAAAATATGGATAAAATTCCATTTTAATACGGTAAATTAAAGATGGCTGGAAGACCATGTGTACATTCAACAATTGTCAATCCACATCGAATATTACTACAATGTTAGGTCAACTAAATCCCTGGTTAGGTCAACTGTACACCCTTGATGATTGGTTAGGTTAAGTCATGATATTTTTGTTAGTTTAAATGAAAATATCACAACTTAACCTAACCAATCATCAAGGGCATACAGTTGACCTAACTGGGCAGTCAAAATTATTTATGCATTGATTAAAAAAAAGGTTTCTGTATTACTGTAACTTAAATTTACTGTATTAAACATTTTTGGAATTTAATTTACCATATTAAAATAGGATTTTACCAAAATATGTTTTCATCTTCACCTAATGAATAATCTAACCTTAACCTAAGAAGGGAAACATGTAATTTCATCACCTTATTGGGGGGGGATACAGTTCCACAATTTAATACCACAAATACAGCTATTAAATGAGGGGGGGGGGGACCTAACCTATTTCTAATTGGATTCAGTTTGGTTGTGTTTGTGATAGAATTACATGCTGTTCGTGTAGTTTCTGACTTTGAGAACTTGATTCATCATGTGCCCTAGATGAAGAGAAAGTATTGGATGTTTTTATCAATTATGGCATTATTCTCTCATCCTTAACTTGCCTGAAATGTGACAGCGAGTGCCTAATATGAAAAGATCAGAAGATATTTAGGTGAAATAACCAACTGAATGCCCAGTTAGGCCAACTGTACACCCTTGATGATTGGTTAGGTGAAGTAATGATATTTTCATTAGTTTAAACGAAAATGACATGGCCTGAAGTTGAAATAAAAAATATATTTTTCTAGTGTATTTTGGTATGCTCTGTCTTTAGGTTAGGTTGGTTAGGTTAGTTAATTTAGTTAGGTTTGCTAGTTTATCAGAATTACATTTTCTTGGTGTAGTTTTCTCTGTTGGAATTTGACACACATTTCTTGTGCAAATGAGTAGAAACACTCCGTATTTTGGAATGGAAAAAAAATAGTTTCTATTCATTTGCACAAGAAGTGGGTTATCAGATTCGAACAAAGCAGAAAAAACTATACTAGAAAAATGTAGCCCCCGTGTCCAGCCAAATATTTACCCAAATGAGTAGCATTTCTGAATAAAGCACATGAAAACACACCCTAATAACTAAATTTCATACCCATAAAATGTATGTTATTGCTAACCTAACTGGTACTTATGTATTATCGGGACTACCAAACTGTTTATGTATTTTTGCTCTCGTCATTTTCGTTTAAACTAACAAAAATATCATAACTTAACCTAACCAATCATCAAGGGTATTCAGTTGACTTAACCAGTTAGGTTAATTGAATGCCCAGTTAGGTCAACTGTATGCCCTTGATGATTGGTTAGGTTAAATTGCGATATTTTTATTAGTTTAAACAAAAATGATGAGCAAAAATAATAAACAGTTTGGAAGTCCTGATAATACGTAAGTACCACCTAACCTAACCGCTCATGAATTGTCTCCTAAAATTTGCAACACTTCAACATAACCTGTTCATGCGGCAAAAATTAAAACAGAAAGAACGATCTCAGCCATGTCAAAGGCTGAGGAGATTCTGTGATGTCACAGTTGGGAAACCACTTGATTGGTTCTTTAAAATTCCTAATTAGCTGTTATTGGTTCATTAAGGCGTGTCTGTAATTGGTTGTTTTTGAGTGATTAACAGCCTACTATTGGTTAAAAAAGGTACACTGTGATTGGTCATCCACACATTTCCAGAAAATTATTTGAGAGTGAGGATGTCTTATGCCTGCTGGCAGGATGTAAACAAAAAACAAAAACAAAAAAAAACGGTTAAAACTTAAAAAATCAATACCTTCATTAATTTTGAATTCCAAGGGGTCTGGCTTTCAACAAATTTATTCTATTGCTGTATACTACCAAATGCTAACATCAACAATTATGAACTCAATTTGGGGCTATTTGCTGCATATTAACCCTTTATTTTTAAAATGATTTGGTAACAGTTCAGAATAGGGGCACCACCTCAATTTTTGTTTTTTCTACCAAAATATGCTAAAATCATTGGTTTCCTGTTGTTTAGGATGACCATCGCCATTACAGTAAATTATTGCTTGAAGTGATTTCACCCTCCCAACAATCGGGGGGGGGGGGGGGGGGGGGGCATGGCACCATGAGAACCAGGGGTTTTGGGTGAGAGAACACAGCACAAGCAATAATTTACTGTAATAATAGCGATGGTCAGATTTATCCTAAACAGGAAACCAATGGTTTTAGCATGTTTTGGTGGAAAAAACTAGTGATGGGACCATACCAAAATTTTTAACGATTCCAATTCCGATTCCAATACCACTAAAAAGTCTCTATTCCGATACGATTCTTGATTCCGATTCCGATTCTCAATATTTTTAAATATAATTCTAAACTTATTTTTCTGGAAATTGTCATATTTTACTCTGGTAAGATTAACTATTTACAATATGAGTATGGTAATATAAATTATAAATTATAATAGATTGGTTTAAAAATAAAAATCAACCGTAAGTTGTAACAATTCATTTTAATCTTCTTGATTACACATCATGGATATACATGTTTTAATGTATAGCTGCAATACAATAAAAATAAAATTTGTTATCCTCTTTCATTTAAATTTTAAAGTTTACATTGCAAAACTGGTTCATCCAACGGCCCTTTCCCAGTTTAGCACCAGGGTGGCTTCAAGAGAACCGTTAAACGAAAACCCCCACACACCTTCCGCTTTCCTTTCGTATCACTTGCGCTACTGCCACCACTCTTTTGAAAAGATAATAAATTAATTAATTTTGTTATTAAAAGTTAAAGAATCGTTTTAAGAATCGGAAATCATGGTACAATTCTCTCAATTCCAATTCCAATTCCGATTCCTGAAAAATGCTCGATTCTTCCAATTCCGATTAATCGTCCCATCACTAGAAAAAACCCTTATACCCTTAAACCCTATACCAATCAATTTGTGATGCGTGATCTTTACGGGGGCAGAGCCCCCATACCCCGAAGACCTAAATTATACAAATGATAATGTAATATGTTAAGTTATGCACTTTTTTAGTCTTCATCTAGGGCACATGACGAATCAAGTTCTCAACACGGCCACGAGCTCTACTAGCATCACCGCACATCTATCACAGACTGAAGCCATTTTCAAACTGAAGTGAATGAATGATAGTAGGGTTGCCAACTCAAAATTTCCTAGATTCATAGTAGCTATGTATAGTTAGGGTGTACCATTTTTGGGTCATTTTCAAAAAGTCAAGGTCCAGGAGTCTAATGTTGTGCCAAATGATGTCCTAAACACGAATTTAACAAGCATTTTCTAATCCAACAAATTTTGAATCCCCCCACCCCCCTTGAAATTTTGCCCATCCCCTTTTCCTAAAAACCCCATATATCTAAAAAACTATCAACTTTATCGAAAAATGTTATAGAATAAAAATGATTTAGAATCAAACGTTCTATTAGAAAAGTTCATTAAGATAGAAATTTACGTAATTTTGAAAATTTTCATTTTCTTTTGTCCAAGAGCACCTTGTTGTATTAATATTGTCGGGGTCCGAGAGATCCCTATAATTTCACCCTCAACTAACTGAGGTCCTAGCCTTTTGCTTAGTTTTTATCTATCTTTTCAGGAAGCATATTTTTCAGCAGCATGTTGAGATAAATACCTAGCCACTGGGGGCATCCCCTCCTCTGGTGGTGGCTCGAAGGGAAATATGTGTCGAGAGGACCTGGCAGGTGAGGGTCCCTGTTTTTGTAGCCCAAAGGGCGAATTTAATGATATCAGAAAATGAAATATATATTTAAGTCAAACAACATAACGTAAGTTAAAATTTATATTATTTATCCTTCTGGCAGGGTTATTTCTTCAGTCCTAGCACCTCAAGAAGTCATGTTAGGTGATCATCTAGTTTGATTGATTAAAGAACCAAACAAAGGAAAAGGGAAAAACTATACAGGCTTGATGTAGATGGATTTAGTCCACCAGTTTGTAAGAGGGGCCCCTAAGGGTGACTCCTCAAGATACTGGCAGGATAGGATAGGCCTAGGTGGTCAGGAGACCATTACCTACTATTGTAAAGGGCCCCGTAAGGGAGACCTCCTGAGTAGGTCCAGAACACCTGGAATTAGAATAATTTAAGAGTGGCCACCGTAGGATGTATCCTAAAAGGCCTAGGAAGGATTTCCTTTGCAAGGAAATGACTTTCCAGAGTCCAGTTAAGGACTAGATAGGGGTCTCAAGAGGGACTCAAGTATTAGAAATAGTAAAATATGGTATTGTAAAAAAAATAAGTATTAATGAAATTTATAAGAAAATTCAAGTGTAAAGCATTCCATTAAAATATCTTGATCTGTATGATGAATGAAAATTGTGTGGAAGGTTCTATGGGTGAATGAGCGTGTATGAAGGTGAGAGAGACGTATAATATATGTAAATAGCATTTTTTTACAAATAAACCTAATTTTTTCCTGTGACTTTCGCATTCCCACTTCGCTATTCATTCTCTGGATCCTGGATGGAATTGGTTTCGCAGGGTCCCTAACTTTGTACAGTTTTGCCCTGTTATCATCTTGAGCCACTGAAGAGGGGGTTAATGTTCCCATAGGCGTTTCCGTTAAAAGTAATTATATTAGCAATTCTTCGAGGCTGCTTTGGTGTTAATACGGATTAATCAATAGCGATTAAAGTAAAGCAGTTAATTGTGAGTAGAGGGAAAAAGTCGAAGGGAGAGATCAGCGTGTCCATCTTGGGGGTTCAACACATTCACGCAAATTAAGACCAGCTGCAAACGTGAAGTAGTTGCGGGTCGAGTCACCCGCGACAATATAAAATAAGGTGCTTAAGTTACATTATTTATGAGTATATTGTGAGTATAATCCAAATTTAAAAATCCTTTTTTACATTGAATTTTAATAAACAAGCATTGTTTTTACTCTTGTTTCTTTTCAGACTGCTTTATTTGAAAAATAAATAAAAAATGAGTCAAACAGCTACAAAACAGCATGACTTTATTCTTGGTCGCTTGCAGGCTGATATTATGAGTTCATCTAAAATTGTTTTACCATCCAATAAAGATGTTCTAAGCCATTTTATTTATTTACGGAGAATGCAGTATAAGGGTCCAAAAGTTACAAAAGATTCTACTGTTAATGAAGTTCTACAGAAGCTACTAATAATATGGCAAAAAGCATGCATTCCTACTATAGATATTAGTAAAAACCCTAAAGGCAGGAAGATGCTGTTAAATCTAGAAGAAATGCATAATAATTTAATCAAGCACAAAAAAAAGCAAGCTTTGAAAATGAACTCTCTAATTTCATGAAAATTATGGATTCCCTTTTTGACATCTCTTCTCAAAATGCCGTTGAATTAATCCAAAAAGACCGCATGAGAACTGAGCCTCAGAAAGCATATGATATTTCATTCTTAGAAGATCAAAGAACAAAACGAGAAACATGTTTAGGTTTGCTAGATGAAGATTATGCATCAAAAGTACAGCGCAAGTACATTAGATTAGAGAAAGAGAAGAAACGCAAAGAGAAACATAAATCAGTGAAGCAAGTGAGTGCTACAGCCAGAACATCAGAGACCCTTCTTTCTAGCACAACCAGTTCTGAGACAGAGAGCTATGAAGAGTTTCCGACAGAACCTACAGCAGGACCTTCAAATGCTTCCAGCCCCAAAAATATTCTTGCCTCACCATTGGTTTCCTCCACTGCAGACAGACTTAATCTCTCTATTGGACAACGGACTGTTTTTGCTGCTGCAGTAGCCATTAGGTGTGGCAAGGATATTGAAAAACTCTCTCTCTCCAGGACCACATCTGTAAGAGCCGCTCGAAAGACAAGAAAACGAAAATATGAAACTTGCATCAAGGATTTTACTCCTCCTGATCACTGCCTAGTACATTGGGATAGCAAGCTGCTTACTAAATCATGTTCAGAAAAAGAAGACCGCCTTGCAATACTTGTTACTAGATACCCAAATGTAGAAAAACTTTTATCAGTTTCTATAATAGATGATTCCACTGGATTGTCTCAAGCCACTTCTGTATTTCAAAGTATTGAAAAATAGAACTTGAAGCAAAATGTCTTTGGAGTATCATTTGATACCACTGCATCCAATTCAGGATGGATGAAAGGTTCCTGTAAGTTACTTGAAGAACTTTTGCAAAAGAAATTGATTTGGTTAGCATGCCGCCATCATGTGGCTGAAAGAGTTTTGTGTGCTGTGTATAAAACCATTTTTGGCCCAAGTAAATCTCCTGAGTTTGAGTTATTCAAAGAATTTCGCGAGTCTAAATGGAAGAAAATTAATACGAAATCTACATACAATGTTCTTGATGTTAAATCAAGGTATCAGAGAGGCCTAAAGGAAGAATGTGTAGAATTTATGACCCAATGTTTAAGAAAATCTGACTGCTTTCCACGTGATGACTATAAGGAAGCTGAAACAACTTTAATGCTTTTAGGAGAGGTTTCCAGAGAAAATGGTCATTGGCGGAAACCTGGTGCAATGCACCGTGCCAGGTGGATGGCAATGATTTTGTATACAAATAAAATGTATGCTTTTGCCCACCAAGCATCATATGATGAATCATTGATTAAGAAATTAAAGAGAATGTGTCTATTTAATACATTCATTTAGGGAAAATACTGGCTTTTATGTTCTAATTCACTAGATAGTCCAGCTAATGATCTGAAGTTTTATCATGATTTGGTGAATTACAAGAAGGAAGATAGGGAAGTTGCAAATGCTGCTTTGAAATCTTTTGCCAATCATTACTGGTATTTGACGGAGGAAGTGGTCCCTTTGAGTTTCTTTGGATCACTAAGTAATGATGAAAAAGATAAGATCGCAAAATCCTTAAACAAATATCCAGTTCCAGAAAATTATGTATGTGGGCAACCTGTTTTCCCCATTTTAAAGGAAGACACAAAGCTTCATCAGCTAGTAGGTCCAATTTCATGGCATTTATTTCAATGCTGTGGGTCAAAACCAGACTCATGGATAAAGAAACCAGCATCAACATGGGAAGAGGTCAATGACTACAACAAACTAAAAAATATTCTTTCATCTATTAGAGTAGTCAATGATACCGCTGAAAGAGGAATCAAGCTGGTTCAAGACTTTCATGACAAATGTCAAAATGAAGAAGAATTTCAAGGTCTTTTGCAAATTGTGGAAGAGAATAGAAGACTAATTCCTGATCCTAGTAAAGAGACTCTTAAAAGAATGAAACTCAGTAAAGAATAGTTCATTAACAGATAGATTGGGTATTTTTATTTGCAGAGATTGTTTTAATTTAGAAGAGGCTGATTTTTTTTTGTTATTAAATATAGCTACCATAAATTGTCTTTTCTTATTTTTATGTTTAAAAAGCTCTTATATCAATGATTTCTAATTAGGAAACTTTCTTTTTATTTTTTTGAGGAAAGTGTTGAATAAAGGAAAAATAAAAACGATGGGACCTCACAACTATAGATAAAGTGTTAATTTTTAGCTTTATTTTATATATATATAGTTTTGAGGTTGTCCTCACTTTGTATAGGCTAGTTATAATAAAAACTAATTATGATTTGCACTATAACTAGCAAATACAAAGCCATCGCCGCGAAGCTGCATTAGGGTGATGCTTCAAAGGTGGTAGTAACACCTTATTTAAGAAGAAGGCACTGCAAGCAAAAAAAATTTTTAATTTAAATTTTTAAAAAATAAATAAAAATTTTCAAAATTAAGTAAATTTCTATTTTGATGAACTTTTCTAATAGAACTTTTGATTCTAAATCATTTTTATTCTATAACATTTTTCGATAAGTTGATAGTGTTTGAGATAAATGATGTTTTTAGGAAAAGGGGATGCGCAAAATTTCAAGGGGGGGTGAGGGATTCAAAATTTGTCGGATTAGAAAATGCCTGTAAAATTTGTGTTTAGGACATCATTTGGCACAACATTAGACTCCTGGACCTTGACTTTTTTGAAAATGACCCAAAAATGGTACCGTACACCCTAATGTATAGTAGCTATATTATTTTTTGTAATTTTCTAACTTCATTTTTTTGACTATGCGACACATGCAATCAACATATTTTAATGAGAGAAAACTTTGTCTCTATGATATTTTTCAAAATTGGTATTATTCTACTATTACACCCGTCTAACGTCCAGTAATTATTATATGTTCATTAAGTAGATTTTTTAATTCTAAGACACTTTCCTTCTATAGCATTTCCGTCGCAAATGCTTCGTTTTCAAGATATAAACATTGTTTTGGTGTGTATCTAGTGTGTGTTTGTAATTTCGTTTGTGTGTTCGTACGTTTGTTTGTGTGTTCGTTACATGTCTGCCCAATCACTGTGCTCCATCCATTTCGAATTACTTTCCTACCGGAATGGAACACTCATTCCACTCATTCAGAAGTACATTAGGCCTGGCTCTGTGATTTATAGTGATTCCTGGGCTGCCTACAAGACTAAGTGATTTAGGTTAGGATAGGTTAGGTCAATTTTGAAGGTGAAATTTATGTTTTTCCTATGGTTTTTGATGTGTTTTAAATGAATCTTACCTTCAAAACCGTCGGAAATGACTCATTTTCGATTGCTGGCTGGGGGGTTATCTCAAAAACGAGTCATTTCCGACGGTTTTGAAGGTCAGATTCGTTCAAAACACATCAAAAACCATAGGAAAAACATAAATTTCACCTTGAAAGGGAGACGGGTATAATACTGTACATTTACCTCAAAATTTTGCTTAATTAAGTGATGCCCGTATTCTGAACTATTACCAATGATTTTTTCTTAGGTTAGATTAGGTTTTGAAGCATTTCCCTTACTAGTGTCTAAATCGCATTCCTAATGAAGAAACAAAGCTACCGATGTATAATATATAAAATCGGAGAGATGGGAGCTTAAGTAGATTACCAAACATATACTACCCACAAGAACTCTTCATATTGCACAAGATTTCCACAATTTGGAAAGCAAGAATTATGCAGTTTGTGGTCTGGGCATGAGTAATCTAATTTCAGTTAAAGCTCTCACCTGACAAATCAGGCATGTGTTTGGACACATAGAAGAAATCCTCATGCAATGCAGCAAAGAATTTGAGCAGATTTTACAGTCTGGGCCCATAACAGCTAAAATACCTTTTAGTACCCTAGCACCTACAACCTACCATATAATTTCACTTAGAATAAATTAGCATCGGACCAGCCTGGCACATGAGGACTTGTATCTAGCTTATTAGGTTACATCATAGACTATGGTAAGAGAAGTGGCACTCGACTAGGCCTATCCCTATGAAAAGGTTAAAATCCCCTGGTTTGGCTTATTTTCACAAACACATTTTAAATGAACAATGGCATCAGAGTAAGCTTAAAGTCTAGCCTATCCTACACTACAACTAGCCAACGCTGAATCTGAGCTACCATTACGTTACCCTCAATGAATAGCCAATTACTATTTGGCGTAGGCACTAGATTACTTTAGCTAAGGTATACTTATTATTTAGGCCTTGCTAGGCTTACTATCAAGGAAGTAGCAATAGGATCTAAACCCTATTTAATATTTAGTTCAAACTTTCGTTTACACCTTAGACTGGCCTACCTTTTGTACTGTTTATTCAAATTACTGTAAAATTGTAAAACTAGTCATCAATTATAAAAGACTTATTCCTATTACAATTTTGTGTATACGAAAAAGGTGGTGAATTTTGCAATAGGAAAAACTTCTCATCCGTCCTGAAGAATACACATTTTTTTAATTCTTGGAATTCAGACACGGAAGCAACTGCACGTGGGTCAGTGTCATGACTTCAGCCCAACATTGAGGAAAGTGAAAACCTAGTCAGGTGGTGGACCTACACCACAAGCGATAATTATATTAGATTATGGTCTAGAGCACAGTCTAATAATAATACCATATTATTATTATTATTATTACATTAGCAGGCGCGTCCAGGGGGAGTTCGGGGGTCGAAACCCCCCTGCTCAGTGCTGGTATACTCAACACCTTTCCTTATTCCTTATCCAATACTGGACTTTCCTCTTTCATCAATTTTCATAATGTTTCGTTTTGGCGTTGGGGCTAGCAATGAAAAACTAATTCAATATTATTATTATTATATATATATATATATATATATATATATATATATACAGGGCGTCCCAAAAAAATGTATACACACTTTAAATAATTATAAAGGCAGTGTTTATTAAAATACATTTCATTTTCAAAATGTAATAGAATCTACAGACATTATTTAATTGTTTTGTCAACGCCTGTTTTCAAACTGACGTCCGTTCTGGTCCAGGCACTGCTGATAACGCGAAGCAATGGAATCGCAAACATCACGAAACATTTCGTTTGGTATTTGTGTGCATTCTCGTTCAATGGCTGCTCTCAATTCAGCGACTGTTGCAGGTTTTATAGCGTAGACTTTGTCTTTTAAGTATCCCCATAAACAAAGTCTAGTGGTGTGAGGTCTGGTGAACGCGGAGGGTATTCTACGAAACCCCTTCGTCCAATCCACATCCACATCGTGCCAAGTACCACTCGCAATACTCCACTCTTCGGTCCGGATCATCTTCATTAATAGCATGGACTAATCTTGGAATGTAACTTTTCCATTGACAGCGCTTCTAAATGCGTTGGACAGACGATTCTGAAATTCCTACCTCACGACTCGCTTGCCGCACAGATTTTCTTGGACTTTGGTGATACGTTTCCAGTACTCTTTCTTGCTTTGTGGGGCTTGTCGATGTCCGTGGTCTTCCGGAACGCTTCTTGTGGACATTCTGAACAGTTCCATCGGCTTCAAACTTATCTCTAATTCGAGTGATGGTAAGTCGCGTTGGTGGATCTGTTTGAAACTCCCTCCTAAACTGTCTTTGCACTTCGACTGCGTTTTCACACTTCCAGTAGCATTTTAGAATGAATTTCCTTTGTTCAAAGCTTAGTCTGACTGCCATTATTAATTCTAATGGGTTTAACTTGGAAAGAAAGAAACATCAATTGAGCTATCAGCTGTTAAAGTGTGTATACATTTTTTTGGGACGCCCTGTATATATAAACTTTAAAATTAACCAACTGGTTAGGTTAATTGAATGCCCGGTTAGGTCAACTGTACGCCCTTGAGGATTGGTTAAGTTAAGTCGTGATATTTTCGTTAGTTTTAAGTAAATAACGCAGGCAGACTTCTAAACACACCACGTCGTTGTTAGTGGCCCAAATTTAATTTTTCATTTTTTTTATTGCAATGTTGTTACCTTGTAAACTATAAGAACAAAAATGGTTTTTATTCACTTTAAAAGTAAGGGGTAGCGACTGGAATTCCTTTAGAATGTACCGCACCGTTTGCTTTCGCTACTTTTCCTCGAAAGCAGCAGCGCTGCCGCTACTACTACTCCCAACACTGGTACTATTTATACACGCGAAAAACGTGTGGCAGAAATAGCTATAAGTACTTCAAACAACTACATAGAATCTGTAGCAGCAAAAGTTGAAAAATTAAATATGGTACTAATTGTAATATATACCCCTTCGAACACGCCAACTTCAACATTCTCTTTAAATTTCATTACAGAGGTCAGGAACTGGTGAAAGATCTATTCTCCCCAACCCTGAATATTTTTCTCTGGGGTGATTTTAATTTTCTATTTATGAAATAAAGAAGGATAGGAAGAAATATGTCTACACCAAGACAAGGGGGGCACACGGGAAGACCAGGAGCAGGCAAAAAATGCTCCTAGCTCTAGCCGATGAATTTATGTTAACACAAGAAATAATGGAAAACACAAGAAAAACAACCGCCTAGCAGTGCCATAACAAGGGCGAGGCGAGTGAGGCACTTGCCTCGGGTGCGCAAAGCTGAGGTGCGCAGAAAAACTATATAAACTATGTATCTACTATCCCAAGTACACCATGCCATTAGGGAAAGGGCGCATTTCTATAAATTTTCAGTACTTTTCAGTACTTTATTTTATGTTTTTCATTCATATTATTCGATTAGCGCTTTTCCAAATCGAATATTGCAAATTAGAAAACAGGATTTAATGACTGGAAAAATTTAAACCATATTGTAGACCATGAAAATTCAACTAATCATCGTGAAAATTTCTGTAAATGGAAATCCCTACAAAAAAGACTATTGTTCAGACAATGTATCGATGATGCACTACAGAAATTTACCAATTAGAGGATCATGTAGTGTTATAGGAATAGGGGGGAGCAATTTTATAGGGGAGCGCAAGTATAGGGGGGCATAATTTTATGATTTTGCCTCGGGCGCAAAATTAGCTAGTTACGGGTCTGCCGCATAGATTTGGTATTCACAAACAACAGCAACCTAATTGATAACAGAAATATTCCCAACTATAATATCAGATCACAACATTATTGAAATAATAACCAATTATAAAAGTAACAGGAAAGGAAAGAACACGCACTATAGAAAGAAACAAATTCGAAATTTTTAATTTTTAATTTGCATGGAAGCAATAGACTGGAAAACTAAGAGGAGAAGACGCTGGAAATTGTGGAAAGGCATGTCCCAAAAATGCAAGAAAGAGGAAAGAGAAGCAGGTTCGAGAGACAAAAGAGGTCAATGTTCCACAAGAGAAAAAGAGTGACTGTAAAATTAAAAACTGCAAAGAGAATAACATCAGAAAAATATTAAACGATAGACTGCAGAGTCATACAGGATCTAATTCAGAAGTATACAGAGAAAGAAGATGACGATGCACAAGCAATAAAAGTTAACTCAAAGTACTTCTTTAATTCCGCAAAAAGGAAGTCGAGAAATCACGCGACTATCGGACCTTTGAAAAATGAAAACAATGTTTTAACCTATGATTTAAAAGAGTAGCTGAAATATGAAGAGCTCGGTATGAATCATCTTTTAGTATCCCTAAAACTGATTAATATGCGACAGAAACGCGTTCCTTGAAGAAGGACTACAAGGGGAAAGTATAACTTCGACTTTACAACAGATGATATTACACAAGCTATAGGGAAACTAAAAGCACACTCGACGGCAGGCCCGGACAAATGGAATGCCACACTGATCAAAAACTGCAAGAATGAAGTCGCTAAGCTCCTCTATTTGATATGGAGCGATCACTAGACACAGGAGAAATACCGAGCATCCTGAAGAGAGCGAACATAGTTCCAATATATAAAGGAGGAGATCGATCCGAGGCCAAAAACTATAGGCCAGTGTCGCTTACATCTCATCTCACCAAAATATTTGAACGAATACAGTAGTTAGAGGAAAAATCTGACTCTTTGGAATCTCGGAGGAAGAACATGCCTATCACAACTAATGGAACACTATACAACATTATTGATGCACTTGACAGTAATGAAAACTATGTTGTAATGTACAAAATCTTTGTCAAGGCGTTCGACAAGTGTGACCGTGGAATGATAGCACATAAACTGAAATATATGGAAATAACAGGAAAAGAAGGAAAATCATAAAATAGGTATATAATTTCTTTAGTGAGCAGCAGCAAGTCGTTACAATTCAAGGAATATCTTCATCAGAGTCAGAGGTCCTTAGCTCAGTAGCACAAAGAACAGTATTAGCTCCGTTACTCTTCATAACTAATATATGATAGATGAGGAAGTTACCAGTGACAGCATAGTAACATCGTTTGCCGATGACACAAAAATTAGTAGAAAATAAAAACTCAGAGGATATAGTATCTCTACAAACAGACATGAAAGAATCTACAATTGGTCTGAAAGCATTAATATGAAATTTAGCACTGAAAATTTTCAACTACAGTATTAAGGTACGGAAGAAGGGAGGACCTAAAATACATGGAATACTATAACCTAAATGAACAAGAAATTCAAAGAAATTCTGAAGCAAAAGATTTTGGTGCTGCAATGATTGATGACGCGAAATTTGAAACACAAAATAAGATTGCAGTAAACAGAGCAAAAAGAATAACTGGGCAGATACTGAAAACCTTCAAACGAAGGGATAGGAATATAATGATTCCTCTATTGAAAAAACTAATCATACCCAAGTTGAAATACTGTTCGGCTTTAACACTCCCATATAAGAAAGAAGATATTAATCACCTAGAAGGGATTCAGAGAAGCTTCACATCCAAGATCAGTGGATGGAAAGAACTATGATATATTACTGAGAAAGATTACGTGAATTAAACTTATATTCACTGAAAAAAAGAAGAGAGAAGTACACCATTATTTACACTTGGAAAATAATGGAGGAACTAGTCCCTAATCTTACTTTGAAAATAGTTTTGTTGTGAGAGGACAAAGACTGTTTAACCAGCCGCCCAAGGAACTAAGGAACACGAGTGGTGTTGGAGTGGATATCTTTAAAAGAAAACTAGACGCCTGGCTCAGAACAATTCCAGATGAGGCGGGCGTACCCGGCTATGTAAGGTGGAGAGCACAAGAAACCAACTCTCTACTTCACTAAGCCAACTCAAGAGGATGGGCAACAAGCTTGACCTTCGTGAAATGAGGAATCATCGCACGGAACATTTAAAAGGTTGAAAAAGAGTCTCTCTCTCTCTCTCTCTCTCTCTCTCTCTCTCTCCTCTCTCTCTCTCTCTCTCTCTCTCTATATATATATATATATATATATATATATATATATATTATATATATATATATATAATATTTCCAATGCGCGGGAAATATGTGTTAATACCTTAAGGGATGTGCGAAGGTAGGTTATATTGCTATAAATAAAGTAGACAAAAATATTGTTAAAGCAATAAAAGTTAAAAGACAAAATGTTACGAAACTAGAAGTGAACCTTATCTTACCTGTTAATTAGAAGAATTCACCTTGTTAACACCGAAGTAATTCTTACGTGCTGTTGTGGTTGTCTCCGATCTCAACACATTATCAGACTGAACTGAGACCATGAAGAAGGCGGAGCATCAGTTTTATAGTCCACTGGAGGGGAAGTCTTCCGATTTGGCCCTATTCTCGCGTAATTATATCGTGCCGGATGTCGTCTGACCAAATCGTGATGTCTCGTTTGGGGACCATTTTTTTTGTTGAGGATAGAACATCAATGGCTAATATGAAAGTGAGTTACACTCGTGAGGTAAAGGCGGAGATATATTATGCTGGTGTACAAAAGTCTTTAGATAAGACTACAGTCTTAGTCTTAGATATTTTACATTTTTCCACTCTGGTGCATAAGAAAACTAAAACTTTGTATTCAGTTCAAATACACCTTTAACGAAATTAAAATGTAAAGAATATGATTTGAGATAAATGTGAGATATACTATGATTACAGTACTTTGAGGAACCAGCATAATAAGTGAAAATCACATCCCCAAGACAACAGTTTTACTTCTTAAATATTTTATAGAATTAGGAAATTTGGTTGAATTAATGGTATTTTTATGGTATGAGACTAGACAAGCGTTCTGGAAACGTATACCTCGCCCCTACTCCATTACATAACGAGGGTACAGTTACAGTACATGAATAAAATCTGAAGGTTGAACGCGGTGAAATAGGAGGGATTATATATTATGTATTATGTTAATTCAGGGGGTTCAGAAACTGGCACAGCGCTCAGGCCAACAAATGAAGCCCATTGCTCTAACTCATCATCATCATCGTAGTTCGAACTCCCAACCTTAGTGTCTTCAATTTGCTTATAGGAAAACAATGTTACCCAATGAGCTACGGACGCTGGCAAATAAGAGGAATGCACAGACAGACTAACACACAAGGTAAAATTATAACGTTTCTTCGACTTTACTGAGAAAGAGAGAAAAACTTAATCCCATAGATTTAGATCCTAACAATAAAGAAATGTCACGTCATACTTCAAGTTTGATCATTTTCAGGCTTAATTTAACTTACGAGTAAATTGTTACAATTTTCTACAGTATTTTCAAACCTTTTCTGCATAACAATCTACGGGAAGTACTTCCATCATTTCAATATTGACATAAGTCAATAAAAAAAATCTCTCTCTGAGTGGAATGCTTTAGAATACTGATATTTAGCTGCCAGTTACTTTATAAATTACTTTCCAAATGCAAACTAGTATATCTCAATACCACGAAAAAGAGATTTTCGAGAATTAAAGAATTTAGTTAGAGGCAAGATAGTTGTACAGTGGAAGGGAGGATGTAGTGAGAGGGAAATCCTCAGAATACTTGGTGTTCCAATATCCGCAAGTAGCAACTAACATAGCTGTAATGCACTTCAGTGTCAGCAGAAGACAACTGCTGCTGCTATCCAAGGATTGCAGAAGGAACACCTCGTGCTGTCAGGAGAAGCGCTGAAAAAAAAACATATGAAACGTCTTCGCAAGTGGTGGCATCTTGAAGTATCTATCAGAACCATCAGGACATTTTCTGAGTATGAGGTATGATCAGGGCCGGATTTTCCAATAGGCAACATAGGCCATTGGCCTAGGGCCCACCAGTAACTGGGGGCCCACTGGGGACCTCCTACAATCCCTTGACACAAACAGTATCATTGACAAATTTGCCATAGAAAAAAGCAGGAAAAAGTCATTTTGAACTTCACATAGTTGTGCTTGCAAAATTTATTATGCTTCAGTTTCATTGTATTTTTCCATTATTCCTATGTGTAAGATGTACATGATATGGAACTTGATTTACTTTGATGTACTTGATATGGAACTAATTTGATTAAAAATTATTAATGTGTAATGTATTACATTATGTTGTAATTCTTATTGCAAAATTTATTATGCTTCAATTTGACTGTATTTTTTTCCATTATTCCTTTGTGTAAGAATAAGTTGTCCATGATATAAAACTAATTTGAATAAAATTATTGATGTGTTACATTATGTTGTCATTCTTTTTTTTTTTACATTACAATATTACGATATCTATATATATATAATTTTTTTTTTGGGGGGGCACTGATAAGGTTTGGCCTAGGGCCCACAAGCAAGTAAATCCGGCCCTGGGTATGATGGAAGCACTGGTTAAATATGCAGGGCACGGATTTCTTCGCGGATGGCACTGAAAATCTGACTTGTAGGTGGCACAACTGTCTCAACTGTGCCGGGAATTGTACGGAAAAGTATTTCTGAGTTGGAAATACGCAACGGGACAATTATGTAAATTGTGCAGGAAATAAATGTTTTTAGATTTACAGTTTTGTGAAGTTACCTTCCGATCATATCTGTCTCTGTCTCTAACTCTAACTATCTATCACTCTCTCTCTCACACACATCTATCTATCTATATCTATCTATATCTATCTATATCTATCTATATGATATATCTATCTATTTATCTCCTCTTTGTTACGACCTAAAATGGAGTTCAATTCATCAAATTTGAAGTCACTATAAGACAGACATATGAGACAGTGTTTATATCCTCATTGGTTACGCATCACCTTTGGTAGTTGTGGGAAACATGAGCTTAGCTTTAATTTCTACAGTAAAAATGTTTATATTGACTGAAACTATAGAACTTCGTAAAGACTTGATGATCCGATTGATTTCGATAAACTCCATGTCAATAAATAGTTTAAAATAACTAGAGGGGACGACACGGGAAAGTGATACAAGTGCATTTTTCAAAAATTTTGTTTCTTCATTTTGAGCGTTAATACCACGCGTGAGAATTAACATTTTGAATCAGTGAATACAAAGCATTCTTATTTAAACCTTTAGTTAGGAATGTCTTCTTGGAGTCGAATAATTAATTCTCTTGCACGTTATTAACTCTGTCACAGATCAAAATTTTTGAAAAATGAGCTTACATAACTTTCATTTGCCTCCTTTCAATTATAAGATTACAATCTACACGAAATTCTGTTACAGTATAACTTCATCGAGGCTTAACGGGTTTGTGTGCCTGTGAGAGAGGTAGTGAAAGTGAGTGAACTGAGGAAAAGGAACTGTGAACGGATGTATCAGGAGAGACTGAATGAAGAATGGTGCAGGGTAGGAGAGAGTGAAACAAAGGGTGTGGAAGAGGAGTGGCAGATATTTAGTGAAGCGGTGCTGAAGTGTGAGACGGAATTGTGTGGTGTACGGAAGATTGGGGTTGGACATAAACGACGGGGTAGTGAATGGTGCAATGTGGAGACTGAAATGTTGGTGAAGCAAAAGAGGGAAGTATATGCTCGGTACTTGCAGAGCAGAAATGTGGGTGATTGGGAAGAATATAAGAGGAAGAGGTAAGAAGTAAAGAGAAAAGTGCGAGAGCTGAAAGAGAGAGCAAATGAGAGATGGGGTATGAGAGTGTCAGAAAATTTCAGGGAGAACAAGATGATGTTTTGGAGAGAAGTGAATAGTATGAGGAAAGTGAGAGGGCAGATGAGCATGACTGTGAAAAGAGTCGATGGGGAAGTGATGACAGAGAGAGAAGATGGGAAGACAAGGTGGAGTGAGTATTTTGAGGGACTATTGAACGTGTCAGAAGATAGGGAAGCAGATGTGGTATGTTTGGGCAGAGAGGAGGTTCAGAGTATGAGAGTTGTGGCGAATGGGTTGGTCCGTAGGGAGGAGGTGGTGGAGTCCCTAGGCAGGATGAAAGGTGGAAAAGTGGTAGGAGTGGATGGGATCGCTGTAGAGCTCCTGAAAAAAGGTGGTGAATGTAGTGTTAATTGGTTAGAGCGTCTGTTTAATGTGTGTATGGACAGAGGCGAGCTGCCTCAGGAATGGCGGAGTGCATGTATCGCCCCCCTGTATAAAGGCAGGAGGTACAAAAATGTAGGCTTCAATTATTGAGGAATTAGTCTGTTGAGTGTGCCAGCCTGCCAGGTAAGGTGTATGGGAGAGTGGTGATTGAAAGGGTGGTGGCATGCACGGAGCAACAGATTGGGGAGGGGCAAGGGTTTTTTAGAAGAGGTAGAGGGTGTGTGAACCAGGTGTTTGGGTTGAAGATGTTGTGTGAGAAATACTTGGAGGAAAAAAGGGATTTGTATGTGGCATTCAAGGATCTTGAAAAGCTATGATAGGGTTGACAGAAAGGCGTTGTGGCAAGTGCTGCAGCTGTGTGGAGTGCATGGGTCGTTGTCGAATGCGATGAAAAGTTTTTACCGAGAGAGTAGTGCATGTGTGGGAGGAGAGGAGGGTGAGTGGTTTCCGGTGAAAGTGGGTCTACGGCAGGGTTGTGTGATGTCTCCATGGTTGTTTAATGTGTTTATAGACGGGGTGGTGAAAGAGGTGAATGCAAGGGTCATGGGGAGGGGAGCGGGGGTGAAGCATGTTGCGGGGGAAGGTTCTTGGGAAGTGAATCAGTTGTTGTATGCGGATGACACGGCTCTGGTGGCGGACTCGAGAGAAAAGCTACAGAGACTAGTAACTGAGTTCGGAAAGGTGTGTGAAAGAAGGAAGCTAAGAGTAAATGTGAATAAGAGTAAGGTTATGTGGTGCTATAAAAAGAAAGTTCGTGAGCGACTGAGTGTAAGTTATATGGTGAGGGAATGGGAATAATGGCATGTATGAGGTATTTTGGGGTGGATGTGGCGAGGAATGGGACCATGGAAGCGGAAGTAAGTCAAAGGGTGGAAGAAGGGGCAGAGGTGCTGGGTGCTCTAAGAAGTGTTTGGGAGGAAAGATCAGTGTCTATGGGTGCGAAAATGGGTATGTATGAAGGTATAGTAGTGTCAACAGTGTTGTATGGATGTGAGGCTTGGGTGGCGAATGCAAAGGAAAGGAAAAGGGTGGATGTAATGGAAATGAAATGTTTGGGGACAATCTGTGGGTGAGGCGGATTGATCGTGTGAGAAACAATTATCCTTGAGAGGTGTGGGAGTCGAAGGAGTCTTGTGGAGAGAGCAGATGAGCGGGTGTTAAAATGGTTTGGGTATATGGAGAAGATGAATGATAAGAGGATGGTAAAATGGTTTGGGTATATGGAGAAGATGAATGATGAGAGGAGGATGGTAAAGAAGATTTACGTGTCGGAGGCAGAGGGGGAAAAGGGGAGGGGTAGACCGAGGAGGAGATGGAGGGATGGGGTGAAGGAAGCTTTGGGTCAGCGGGGCCTGGGCGTCCGGGAGTGTGAAAGACGCGCGCTGGATAGAAAAAAAGTGGAGCGATGTGGTATATGGGGGGCGAAGGGCTGGCAATGTGCCGCCTCAGGGGTGTATGAAGGGGTCTGGATAAACCGTGGAGTAGTCTGCAGGGCTGGGCTGTGGATGATGTTGCCCTGAGGCAGGTGCATTATTATCATGACAGCTGATGAAATGAATGTGAGCGATTGAGGCGCTTTCTGTCTGTTCCTAACGCGACTTCACCCCGGTGGGAGAGGCTTTCAACTAATATATATTCGAAAAACAAAGTCGCTTGTTAATTAAGAAAGTAACTATAACGCTATAAAACACGTACAAATCGCTATTTCATCTACTCGCTTTGCCGGTCTGAAGTGCAATGATTGATGATGTTTTAATCCGGAGATGGATATATTAACAGATGTGTAAACCAGGGTTTATATATACAACAAGATACGAAACTGACTGTATTTTCCATTGTTTATCGAGTTAGCCTGCTAGATAAATATTAGATACGCGCCACCTAGCTTTGCACACGTCCACATTCGTATGTTTAGAAGTATATTTCTCAAAACTGAATATTATGACATTCATCTTTGAAAAAAAAATGCAGTCTTATATGCTAAATGGTTCTTTTGCATTATCCTCCCAACAATAATTTTTTTATATAATGTTGGTTTGGTTTTGGTTATGGTACTTTATTTTCCTTCCATTATAAAAAAAATTAGTGTTGGTATTAGGTTAGGTTTGGTTAGGTTACGGTAAAAACAGCCCGCCGCAGGCGTTAGCCGTTATAAAAAAAAATTAGTGTTGGGAGGATAATGCAAAAGTACCTGCTAAATTTATTAAGTGACCCTATATGTGATTACATATTAAATTATATAATAATAAATACTGGAATATAATTTAAGATGATAATGTTTTATCCAGGTAATTTAGTTCTCCCTCCAAATACTAGATGGCAGAAGAGGACAAAAACGCTGATGCATAAGTGGGCGGAGCTTTAGATCTTGGTTATAAATAAGCTTTGCTTGAACTTTAACCTGCCTAATATAGTAATACTAAATAAAATACCTTGCTTGCCAATGATTTTCAATATAAAATCTAGCCGAAGGCAAAATATATTAAAATTTCCTCAAAACATATGATTATGTCTAATCACGCGTGGGCTTCATGAGTTTCTCAAACAATAAAAAGCTGAATTGGTAATTGTTTAGAATAACTCCAAACTGTGCAATTTCCATAAATTATGCATTCATAGATTCGTTTTTATATTGGAGACGCATTTCTGATAGTTTGAGGTTGCGCAAATGCCCCAAAACTATATTATGCATGATTTCAGTTTCACAGCATTTGCGCAACCTCAGACTACCAGAAATGCGTTTCTTACATAAAAACGAATCCCATATGAATACATAATTTATGAAAATTAAATTAAACCAAACCAAACCAAACCTAACCTAACCTCCATCATGTAACTTACCGGTTAGTGAAGTGGGTAAAGTTTAGCTGCAGCAAATAGGAAAGCGTGCAGTCTTTCAGCAGTTTTTTTATATTTTTGTCGTAATTGCACAAATGGCCACAGGTATTTCCTTTATCATCCTTTTTTGGACACAACAATTCACTTAACAAAATCCCGTAATCACATAAAAATTTAAACACTGCATCCTCGTCTACAGAAAAGGATCTTTTCGGTTTGGCGGATTGCTATTTTCCCACCAAATTTGCCATAGCGCCATTATGCTATCTCCCCACTAAATTTGCTATAGCGCCATTATGCTATCTCCCCACTAAATTTGCTATAGCGCCAATATGCTATAGCGCATATAACAGGATATAATTATTAGGTAAACGTTGCTTAAAATTAATCGAAACCTAAGAGAAAATTATTGAATGCCCAATTAGGTCAACTGTACGCCCTTGACGATTGGTTAGGTTAAGTTGTGATATTTTCGTTAAAACTAACAAAAATATCACGACTTAACCTAACCATTAACCAATCGTCAAGGGAGTAAAATTGACCTAACCGGGCACTCAGTAATTTTCACGTAGGTTTCGATTAACTTTAAACAACTTTTACCTAATAATTATATCCTGTTATATGAGCTATAGCATAGTGGCGCTATAGCAAATTTGGTGGGGAGATAGCAGTCCGCCAAACAGAAAAGATCCCCGTAAGGTTTTCAGTAAAAAAAAATTTTGTTTCTTCTTCTGACGTCATTATAATGGCGCCACAAAATAATAATTTTGGAAAATTTCACAAACTTTGATTAATATTACGGATCTTATTTGTCATTTACGCTCATATTGTATTTAATAACATTTCGTTTAAAACATATAAAGAATCTTGTAACAACTTTGTTTGTCACTTAAAAGAGTTTGGAGTTATTCTAAACATTTATTGCTAAATTGCGCAAAATGTCAAAGTTCAAACAAACAAATAAATAAGGATCATCTAGAAGATCAGAGCCCCCAGCCTCAATTACCAAGTGATATCTTCGTTAAAACTAACGAAAATATCACGACTTAACCTAACCAATCGTCAAGGGCGTACAGTTGACCTAACCGGGTATTCAATTTAATTTATTATTATATTTGGTACTGTAAAGCAAAAAACAAGAATACATGGGGGCCCTGATCTTCAGGTGATCGGTACTTGTAGGTTATCTCTCCCCTACCAATTTTGACAGAATATTTTCGTTAAAACTAACGAAAATATCACGACTTAACCTAACCAATTATCAAGGCGTACAGTTGATCTATTATTAATTATAACATTGTTTGTTTCTGGAATAGTATTTCTATTTACAAAAGATCAACTGTACGCCCTTGATAATTGGTTAGGTTAAGTCGTGATATTTTCGTTAGTTTTAACGAAAATATTCTGTCAAAATTGGTGGGGGGAGATAACCTACAAGTACCAGGTGATCTACAAATGGATATGGTTGGGCGGATTATTTAAAGTAAATATGGCGTGTTAATAATCAATGGTCATTTTAGATTATTTATCGCTTACGTTCAGTGGTGGGCACCGTTAACCAAAAAGTTAACTTCGATAACGATAATCCGTTAACCCCAATTTTTAACTCCGATAACGATAATCCGATAATTTTACTACAAAGTTAACGGAAGTTAACGATAATCCGTTAACGATAACTATTTCTTTACTAACATTTAAAAAAATCAAGGAAAAAAGCTTTAAACCCATAGAAAATGTTTATTTATGCAAAATCCAACAATAAATAGGTATTTAACTGTATTTTTATCAAGTTTTGCAACTTTTTTGCTTAATAACTTTTTTTTTTTATTTTTAATAAAAATGTACTGATTACATGTTTTGAAACCCTTGTAACCTTGGTTATAAATAGATATAGAGTGTAACATATTTGTGGATAGTAGTCTATTATGACTTGATCCTCTGGATCCAGAGATTCTATCTTTAGTTTTAAATCGATAATTAATTAGTTTTAAATTGACAATTAATTAGTTATGCAAAAATTGGTCGTTGCCAATGTACAGGCAGTTTTTGCATAAATTTCTTATGTTCTTGTGGTTCGGAACCCACGTAAAATTGTAGGTCCCCTCCGCCACCACGGAGGACATACACAATTACGAACACAGTTAGGTAAACCAACCATTAACTAAATTTTAATTTACCAGAGAATTATTATGGCGGGAACTGAAAGGTAAAATTAAATTTTAGGTACATTTATTAAAGACTATGACACAATGTGCTGGTTCCCCTTCAGAAAGACCAACTTCTCAAAGTTAGGCCCAACTGCCAGTCTTAACCTCTTGGGCCTCAGGATGTCCTTGCGAGAGAGAAGAACCGTTCCACTGCGGCAGAGGACAGAATTGGCAGACTGAAGTTATGGCGGTTTGAATTCATTCGCGGAGCGGTGATCTTCCGTGAAGACTCCTCGCAGTTAACGTGTTAACGGACTTTAACAGACTAAATATAGAGTTATCGGAAGTTAACTGGTCCGATAACGATAAATGGAAATTAACTTCCGTTAATAGTCCGTTAAAAAAAGTTAACTTCGTTAATTAACTGTTATCGGATTAACGCTTTAGTGCCCAACACTGCTTACGTTACATCATCATGTTTCATTTCAAATTTACTTTTAACTCTTAATTATCTCTGAAATTCTTGATAAAAAAGAATTATAATTTTCAAATGTTTAAATAGATAATTTCAAAACTACGTTTTTCACAATCTTTAGAAAATAACTTTAAATAAAATAATCCAACATTATTATATTACTTAACAATATTTACTGTACATGAGCCCTATACCTCTAACTTGACTAAGCTCTGCCTTTTTTTAGTTTCTCTTTGGGTGGATTAGATATTAGTTTATGACATTTTGACTTCATGGGATTAATTTGTATTCGTTTTATGCATGTAAAATAACTACATTATTCTCGTTTTGGGGAAATTTCATTAATACTCAGTTTCTATGCAATATAGGCTCTATGCTTCATGATATATGAATCTAGTCCTGCCCTACAACACTTCTCATTGGTTAAACAGTTAGTGACCTCATATTTTAATGTAAGGTTAACAATAAATCTTGCCCATTGATTATTATCTCCATACAAGCTAGCAAATATATATATTAAAATGTAAAAGTTTAACCAGGTAACTATTTTAAACTCTGCAAAATACTGAAGTGCAAAAAGTTTCCAGTTTTAAAAGGGAGCAAAAGTTTTAGTTAAACTGCAACTGTCTTGTTAAATTTAACTGAAGTAAAAACAGCCTATTTTATACTACGATTCTACGACGGACCACCAGACCACAACATAACTAATAACCAGATGTCCCTTTCATAATAATTAATATGCTTATCAAGTTCGCAACCAACCGTTGCTATGAACTTTTCTGAAGAATGTGGTTAGGCTATTCGCAATGAATATTAAGTCATTAGTACAGTACAAGCATTTCAGTATGGATTAAAGATTATTCATTTCTTAGAAATATCCTGCAAACCCCTATCCCCGTTTGGTGTCCTATCAGATTATTGTTTTGCAATCCCTTTGAGCCCGTACAATGGTTTGGAAGGAACGAGTTACCCTTCAAACCTAAATATTTTAGTTTCTTTACGTTTCGAGACGCCACCAATGATGAAATCTTAGCCTCTTGTCAAATTTCAGCTACCTTACATTGATATACTTGCATACATTCAGACCAAATGGAACAAAGTCGAATTTGATTTTGACATTATTCCAGTCTGACCAAATTCGATCTTATTCCAGTATAGCAAATTCACTCAAATTCAAATTCCTAATCTAACTTATAACCTAGCATAACATAATTATACCTGATCTAACCTAACTTCAGCAAACCTAACAAGCTTACTTAATAGTCTAA
>JAJOZX010002876.1:50000-172500 GCA_023014485.1 Bathynomus jamesi | reverse complement strand
ACTAGACGAGAACATGGCGGCGGTCCCTATTGTCGAGAATTGTTTTCCGGCCACAGTTACGCCGTCGATTTTCAGTTGATTGCGACTACACCACTCTTTGTAAACTCGCTGGACAGTACGCGTTGACACATCAACAAATTGGGCTACTTCAGACATTTTGTGTCCGTGGGCTCTGCCAAACACGATGGCTCCTTTTTGCCACTGGTAACGTCTGCCTCACGACCCATTTTGCAGACTATATCCAACACACACTTTGTTCTTCACCACTCACGAAACAGATCTGATCCTGTGTGCTACGTCACCGCTACTTGTCACTTACCAATGCTACATCAGCGCCCTCTGTGTGACCTTGAACTTCTACTATCGGTGCTATTAGGGGTGACTAATTTTTTTGTCCGGTGTTATATATATATATATATATATATATATATATATATATATAAGCACACCGGACAAAAAATTAGTCACCCCTAATAGCCCTAATATATATATATATATATATATATATATATATATACAAAAACTCAGAATGGTTCCCTGAGAAAATTATATGTTAAACACAGACCGTGCATGGAACAAGGAACTCTTCTGGGAAAATTAAATCCACTATAGTCCGAATAAGTAATGGTAAATGACAAATACCATAGTTTTTCTTTTTCATGATGTTAGCCCGACGTGGGCAACGGGTCTCTCGCAAAGAGATCCCATAAATATAGCTTCCCTCACCAGCTATCTGCAAACCCAAAGCTGGATCCTGTCTGCTTTGCAGATAGCTGGTGAGGGAAGCTATATTTATGGATCTCTTTGCGAGAGACCCGTTGCCCACGTCGGGCTACATCATGAAAAAGAAAAACTATGGTATTTGTCATTTACCATTACTTATTCGGACTATAGTGGATTTAATTTTCCCAGAAGAGTTCCTTGTTCCATGCACGGTCTGTGTTTAACATATATATATATATATATATATATATATATATATATATTAGTGATGTAGCGGATGTCATTTTTTTCACATCCGCGGATGCGGATGGGGATGAGGATGTTTGATTTCAACATCCGCGGATGCGGATGCGGATGCGGATGTCTACATTTTCGTTATTTTTTAGGATATATTCGAGATTTGTTGTGTTTAACGTATATAATAAGTTATTATATAGAGAGAGCTGTAGCTGTAATGTAGTATAATTGATTAATTGTACAATAATTGCTGTACTTTTCTCTGAACATATAAAATAATATCAAGCATCTAACTAATATAGAAATCAATTAGTGAATTCGTCTGCAAATAAATTCGTTATATTTTGTGAGTTTCAGCCACAATTAGAAACCATAATTTGTGTTACCAGGATGCGGGACGTGAACCCAACTCAAATGCACCCCACCGACCTCTTTCCCCAACCTCCACCCTTATAAAAGAGATCTTTAATTAGCTTGATAACTATTTATATTAAGTTTAAAGTTTTATTAGGCATATTTATAAATGAGTAATTAAAATAAAGTAAACTAAGATGTTCATCGTTTAATGTTCAAACTTAATATAGGAAGGTTATGCTTAAGGAACATTAATTTTTTTCTTGCCTTTTCTGCTGCCAGTCTGTTTCTCTTTTCATCATATATTAATCCAGCACTGCTAAATATCTCTCGCTTCGTACGTTTGTTGGAGGACAGGCTAAATGTTTCCTTGCAAGTTTACTCAAGTATGGATAGATATTCTGCGTATTTTTCCACCAACTAATAGGATTGTCACATGCAGCCAGGCGTTTTTCTTGGTGATAGCTCTCGATCATTTTTACTACATCTTTTGACATCGCGTAGGTCTCGTCATTGCTGCTTGACTCAAGAAACTGAGAGACAGATTCTGTGATAGATTTGCTTGTTGAAGTGTTGGTTCTGTCACTGAACTTTATTCTTTTGGTGGGTGGCGAAGCGACAGATTCAAGAGATTGAAGCTCTTCAACTGCTTTGCCAAGTGATGATTTAACTCGTTCTAATGTACTAGGTGAAAATAACTTAGCTTTGTAACGTGGATCTAAGTAGGTTGCAAGAGAGTAACTTCATACAAGAACACCTCTCGTCTTGTCGCTTGCATCACTTTGCGCACAATGAACTAGTTCTATTAATATAGTAGAATTTGATAATTTCCGCTTATTAATGACGTTTTATCTCAACGGTCCACATCCGCACGACATCCGCAGTCCAAAGTGCGGATGCGTACGCGGATGCGGATGCGGATGTGACCTACATCACTAATATATATATATATATATATATATATATATATATATATATTCCAACGAAGTATGTCGGTTCTAAGGTGGAAAATATTTTGGAGCTATTGAAGAATAGGGACCCCAGCCTTCTTTAGTTAGCCTTATAAGGCTAACTAACGAAAATATCACGACCTAACCTAACCAATTGTTAGATTAACTGTACGCCCTTGACGATTGGTTAGGTTAGGTCATGATATTTTCGTTAGTTAGCCTTATAAAGCTAACTAAAGAAGGCTGGGGTCCCTATTCTTCAATAGTTCCAATATTTTCCTTTCTTTAACTGGTTATCAGCCTTTGAAAGAAATTATTGGACAATTCATTATCTCTAACCCAGTGTTCTAAGTACACAGTAGTGAAAGATATATTTTCACAGAAGACTTTGTAGGCGGAGACTTCTGTGAAAGTGACGAACATTTTGGACTTTATTCTGTTACTGTTCCGTAAGAATATATATATATATATATATATATACACAGTGTTATATACTATATACTGGCGCAATTTTGGGACTGAGAGGAGCTTTTGTTCTAGATTTAACTAGCTAAAGTGGGCCATACGAGACCACTTTAGCTAGACCTGCAGTGCTGAGGACTTCGGCCTCAGTAATTGGGGGGCCGCAGGACCCCCAATTACTTGGGAATCAATTATCCGGCCAATAAAACTATAGAAAAGAATGCAGCAATGAAAATCTTAACACGTTAGAGAAAAATAAATGCGTTTTGCTTTCTTTCAACTCTTTAATGTTCAGAATCGCTTAATAGTAAATACATGGCATCTACAGACAGACAGGACTGCCTTTTTATAGTTTAAAAGAGTCTTTATGCGATCGCAATGTTGCGATAAACCTTCAGGTTACTTTTCCTTGTTTCACTATCTTTTATTACTCAAATCAATCCCTTGAAGAGTGAGACGACTCTAACAGATGCACTCCTGGGAATTAAGATTCGTCCCAAACGAAGGTACCGACTGGCCTTCCGTCGTTGGTAACGTTGCTTGTCGTTAGAGGATATATGTATTCCTACTCATCGTTACATATTTTTTCTCTTGATAAATGCTTACAACACTAAATTAAGGCCCCTCAACTCTGGGGGGTGCAGCCCCATGCATTACTTCTGCATGCAGTGGTTAACTATGCCAGGCTCTCTAGCAGATACTTAATCCACGATCCTAAAATAATTAATCCCATCATACGTTTTCGTTTACTTTTACGAGACACACTAATTTCCTCGTGAATATGAGTGTGTTGCATCTCCATAAAGAATAAACAAATAATTCTCTCACAATGAAAGAAACTGACCGAGTACGCTTGAATGAGCCCGGGTATCGCTCCGTTCCCTTCATCTTCTCTTTCCGATGACAATTTGAAGCAAATACTCTAAATATCAATGGAAGAAAAAAAAATTCTTATCATAGAAATACTTTAAAAAAAGCTCCAAAACAACGAAGTTCACCTTCGAAAACGGTTTTCTTTCTTAGGGAAAATTTAGCAATTCTAAATCCCAAACTGCAAACTGGGACCCATTATCCAAGAAAGACGTCAAACATTTATTTTTAATCGCTAAAAAAAATGTATGATTGTTTATTAATTCCAAAACGTGCAGACAATTAATTCAATTAATGCAATTAATCGAGCCTTAATCCGCCATTTCTCTTTGATAACATGAAAACTGTTCAAAGCGATGTTAAAAACCATTAAAATAAAAATTAACTTAACCTAACCTAGCATACCCTAACCTATGCTAGCCTAACCTAACTTAATCCAACTCACACTATACTTGTCGATCAAATGTAGACAGTCCGATATAAACTATAAATTTTAAGTGATATTATTTTAACAGTAGTCAAATTTTATCAGCAAAACTAGTTTATTCTTATAGGCCTTATTCTTATAAGGCTAACTAATGAAAATATCACGACCTAACGGTCCTAACCTAACCAATCGTTAGGTCAACTGTACGCCCTTGACGATTGGTTAGGTTAGGTCGTCATATTTTCGTTAGTTACCCTTATAAATAGGCTGACCATATTTCCTTGAGACAAAAACGGGACATTGGGATGGCAAAAAAGGGACGGGGGTTATGTAATATTCTGTATTCATGAAAAAGTAAGTACATAAACATATTGAGCTTACAATTATTCTTCAGTGACAGAACCCATACAAAACCCATAAAAAAAACGGTACTGTCCCGTTCAAAACGGTACGTATGGTCAGCCTACTTATAAAGCTAACTAAAGAAGGCTGGGGGCCCTGATCTTCAGGTGATCCAAATAATGTTTTTAATGAATAATTATAATCAATAGTCGCATAATAACACTAATATCACATGTCTGTCAAATGCAATACAAATAAGCATTTTTGAATAATTATGGACAAAAACGCTACTCTTGTGAAACAAAATCCATATATTTGTTACAGTCAGAATACGAAATCAGTCAAAATGTGTAGTGACTATAACACACACACACACACACACTCGCGCGAGCGCGCTCTTCCATACGGATTTAACACTTAAACTAACATGAAAATTATGAAGATAGCGTTCAACTTGATATTCAACACTCGTAGATTTTAATAAGGATTTTAGTTCACTTCCAAGTATAGAATTAACAAGCGGTAGCTCGCTATCGCCCTCCGGATTTTTTTTCACTACTTCATTTTTTTTGATTGGTTGTAAATTTAAAATTATATTATATGAGGCCGTCATAGGAAGAAGTGGCTAAGCTACAAAATTTTAAAAAACGCCATTACTCCCATTACCCTCACCCCTCTACTCCATTACCCTCCCACCCCCACTCCCCCATTACCCCCACACACAAAAGTAAAAAAGCCATTACCCCCACACTCAAAAGTAAAAAAGCCATTACCCCCACCCCTCTCCCCATTACCCCCCACTCCCCCCATTACCCCCACCCCTCTCCCCATTACCCCCACCCCCACTCCCCAATTACCCCACCTCCTTTCCCCATTATACTGCTACTCGCGGGCGGGTAGCAGTATATATAGGTGAACCAAATGTAGGTGGACAGTAAATGATAACGTTTATTTTGAGAATACATATTTAATTTTTTGTATACTATAATACAAATAAAATTTAAATAAATTTAGTTTATAATATTTAATATAATATAACACAAACACCATAGTTATAATGAACACCATAGTTATAATATAATATAACACAAACCGTATTCAACCTACTGTCCACCTACTTTTGGTTCACCGTGTATATATCAGTTTATATCACAGTATAAATGTGAAGCTCAAGATTTTCACGGCTGCGTTCTTTTCTGTAGTTTTATCGCGGTGCTGGGGCCTTCGGACCCAGTAGCCGGTGACCTAGGACCGGGAAACTTGACAAAGCACATCGTCAGCTCATGGGCTATCAGTTGGTGGTGGTTGCAGAATTTTCCGATGTGCCGTTTAGGCTGTGCATGGTTCCGAAAAAAGCGGTCACACACACACACACACACACACACACACACACACACACACACATTTTAGCTCAATAGTATATTAGATTTTATCTTTCGACCCGACTCTTCGCCGACCTTATTAGGAGAGATTCTACCATGCTAAGTTGTCTTTTATATTAATTTCTTTGCATATGACTGCGTATGTTTTCAAGGTTACTTCCTATCTGTTATTTATATACATTTTACGTTTAAATAAAATAAATGCAAAATCGTATGTGATAATTTAATAGTGAGTACCTCGCGGCGAGTGATCTTTTAAAACTTTCCGGGTTAACATGTAATATAATATATGATATATTTCAAGTGATAAATCAGTTAAGTTAAGCAGATTTTAAGGTAAATAATTGCGAAGTTTCAGTGAATCTTAATATTTTACTAAATGAAATGTTGTCTTAAAACCAGGCGTTACGTTGTCAAAATATCTTATTAATGAAAGTAAAATTTCAATAAAAAAATATATAATAATTACAGAAATTAATTTTATGGAAATTTCATTATATGGCGCAGTTTCGGAAAAAAGTTCGCCTAAGAACAAAATTTCTAAAAAACAAAAAAAATTCTAATTGGTAATATTCGATTTTAGTTTGGATATTTTATTCTTTTTGGTAATAGTAATAAAAGTACTAAAATAAAACCAATCATTACTGATCATTATTTTTTTTTCTTTGGACAATTTATTTTTAGGCGAACTTTTTTCCGAAACTGCCTGCATGCATATAGCATACACTTAAGATGTAATCAGACTAGAAAAGCAGTAAATTAAATCTAGTAGTTTCTCTCTAGACCTCATGAAGGACTAGGACACATCTCGGAATAAGGTCATAACTTTTTCAATTATAGTATATTCAAGAGTTTGATTAAAAAGTTGTCACATGTTGATCTAAAAGAATGTACAATCTCTTTGGAGTTGACAGTCAAGGCGCCACCAAATGTATTCATTATATTGAAATCATGTCAAAGAAGAATGGAAATAAATTATTTTGAGTAATCGCGTCGTGGTCGCTGCAGTGTGCGGGGATCCCATTCTGTCAATGTAAAATCACACACGACTTCAGTCGTCACGACCCAAGTCGTCAGTCGTGAGTCGCAAGATGATCCTGTGCGCGGCCGGCCTTAGATGTCTGCTTTTTACTCTGACGACGGTCTGACTGTCCAATCATGATGGTAATACATCACGAGGATGTCAGCCTATGTAAAACTACTTGCATAACGTCAAACCTGGATAATGTCTACAAATAATACTGAGAGTGATCTTACAAACTTCTTTCTATCATACTGTATATACTGCATGCAATTCATCACAAACACCAACTGCACGAGGCATCTTTCATGATGTACAAAATTCGATGAATCTTGCCACGTTCTGTTTTAATTGATCATAGAGAAAGTTGTTCCAATAATTTTTCCTGAGTGCTTATTTTTTTCTGGGGTTCTGTAGGTCTTGTACATTAGTTGATACCCTTGAAGAGGTTGATTGTTGGATAGCAAAACTTATTTTTTATTTTTTTCTGAGGATATATATTTATATATTCTCTCTCTCTCTCGGGTATAGTCGTATTTTTGTTAAGCAAACACTTTGGACAATATTTTCTTACATAATTTTGATGATGTAACTTTACAAGTTTCATGAGACGCACTTACAAAGTAAGAGAAGCACAAATATTAACAGCAGTAGGACACACTCCAATTATAAATAATTGGACAGTTTTTTTCTTTAAATTAAGAAGTAATAATGTAGGAATAGCCCATGTAGGAGATTAAACACGTCTAATTTGTATACCGAGCGAGAGTTTCAAGAATCCATAGTTATGCGTTATTAAAATACACTTCGGCTAATGTTTCTGAATTTCTAATGAGCTTTGGGTTAAAGGGAACACGAAAAATATTTGTATTAAACGTCACGTATTTTGTTTAATTTGTTGTTCTTGTTAGTGTTACTCATTTCTAATGTTGTTACTAACTTACTTCGTGTTGTTTCTGTTGCAGATTCATGATTTATGTTCTTATTGGAAACGAGCCGTGACCGGGATCGAAGGAGGAAATATAAACCAGGTAGTGAAAAGCGTAAGGATAAGAAGCGCAGAGAAGAGTTTCTTGCGACGGTGCCGAAACTGACTAATTGGATTAAATCATCAGCAACTAAGTCAGCCCCTTCAGCAGGCCAACCAGCTGCCTCCGCTACTTCAGCAGCTGCGTTTTCAGAAGACGCGTCTACGTCAGTGCGTTCAGCAAGCCCAGCAGCTACCTCCACTACTTCAGCAGCTGCATTTTCAGGAGACTCGTCTACGTCAACCCCTTCAGCAGGCCCACCAGTTGCCTCCGCTACATCAGCAGCTGCGTCTTCAGAAGACCCGTCTACGTCAGTGCGTTCAGCAGGCCCACCAGCTTCAGGACATGCAATTAATGACATTGGTTTGTGGCCACAAGTGCTGACCGATGACTTTAGAGAGTTCTGGATGGAGCGGGGAACATCAGATTGCCGAAATTATGACAGCGACTTCAGTAACTTTTCAACTACTGAAAGTGGTACAACACGCCGATGTACGAAGACATTATTTGTTAAGAAACATAGCCTGACGAATGAGAGGATTGAGGTGTCATGGCTGTGCTATTCTGAGTCCACAGGCTGTGTTTACTGTTTTGTCTGTAAATTAATGTCGAGGGCGGACAGCAAGTTCACAATCGGATTCAACGACTGGAAGCATGGTAGACAATCGGTCGAAACACACGGAAAATGTGAGCAACATATGGAGTCGATGAGATATTTGTTGGTTACAAAGTCTGTCTCCGGCCGTGTTGATTCGAAACTGGTGAACCAGTTTGAAAAGGAGTGCAACTACTGGCAGGAAGTTTTGTGGCGCTGTGTCGACGTTATCAACTATATCACGTCACGAGGACCAGCAATTCGTGGACACGACTCCCGTTTCGGTTCACCAAACAACGGCAATTATTATGGAATCTTGGAACTTTTAAGTATGTATGACAGTTTTCTAGCTGCGCATATAAGCGAGTATGCCAACAAAGGTAGCGGACACACCTCGTATCTCTCTCATTTCATTTGAGAGGAACTCATACTGTTGATGGCCGATAAAGTACTTCAGACGATTATCCGAGAAATTCAGCAGTCAAAATACTACTCTCTATCCGTCGACTCTACGCCTGATGTTTCCCACACCGATCAACTGTGCTTCACCGTCCGATATGTGGTTGAGTCTGGGTCCGTCGAGCGATTTCTACAGTTCATACCTATGAACACACATACAGGGAAAGGAATCGCTGACGTGGTCCTCAACTTTCTGGAGACGCATGGCATTCGAATTGGAGACTGCAGAGGACAGTCTTATGGCAGGGCAATACAACGGCGTAAAGAGCCACATCAAGTCAAAATCTCCGTATGCTGAGTTTGTGCCATGCATGTGCCACTCACTAAATCTTGTGGGTAAATCAGCAGTGGACAGTTGCACAGCAGCCGTTGAATTGTTTATGCTCATTCCGAATGTCTACACGTTTCTCGTCTCCTCGACATACCAATGGCGTCGACATGTAGAGGTTCTCGATAGTAGTTCCCGTAGTGAGAAACTAAAGGTCGACAAAGGTCTCTCCGATACCCGCTGGTCAGCCAGATCAGATGCCGTTCAATCTTTAACCGAAGGCTACGCCGAGAATATCGTGGTACTGGATGAGCTAGCAGCAGATACCAGCCAAACTGCGGAAGCCAGGATCGAAGCCAGGGATTGTCTAAACAGCTTCAACAACTCGAAACAGCCATTTATTGGTTTTATGGAACACTATTCTCGAACGATTTAAAAAAAACGAATGCATCTCTGCAAAAACAAGGAATGTCGTTAGACTCAGCCACCCTCTTGCTGAAATCACTACTGCAATTTGTTGAAGATTCAGATCAAGATTTGACGAATTCGAGGACCAGGCATCGGAAAGTGTGGTCATCGAGTATACAAGGAATGACTCAACGCACAAAGAAGAGAAAGCGCCATCATGACGAAATCGGAACTGCCGAAGATATGAACCTGACACCAAGAGATTCATTTCGGACCACTGCATTTCTATCGATAATTGATAAACTGTACACCACTCTGAACACTCGTCTAGAAGCGTACGCTGTCCTGCAGAAAAGATTTGTATTTTTGTATTTCCTTTTAGTCCTGGACATCGACAGTCTTCGACGGTCAGCTGAACATTTAGTAGAATGGTACCCGGTCGATTCGCCGACGGACGTTTTGCCGACAAACATTTTGCCGACGGACGTTTCGCCGAACGGACGATTCGCCGAATGGACGATTCGCCGAACGGACGATTCGCCGAATGGACTGTCATTAATATTTCTATGACAAAATACACACACATGTTATTAAAGGTTATTATTAAATGTTATTGAATTATTTTGTTAAAATATTAAATTATGTTAAATTGACAGTTATAGACGCTTGACGTAAAAACATAGATACCTTTTTAAAATAAATTTATATCGATAATACTATAAAAAAAAAATATATATATATATATTTCTCGGTGTATATTGTATAATTTAAAACTTTCGTTTTAGACCATGAGGTGTTGCAGTCGGTGAGTTTCGAGGACACAATCACGCAGTTTTCCAAACAAAAAGCCAGGAAGCGTCCTATGTAATATTCATTACAAATCTACACTCTATCTACAGTACAGTAAGCTGTACAGTTTAGCTATTTATTAAGTGCATTACAATAACTGTGTAGATGTTTATTAAGTGTATTACAACTGTGTAGCCTACTAGTGTAGCTGTATACACTGTATGTGTACATAGTTAAGTTATAGTCTTTAATATCACATTAATAAGCCAAATGGCTTCCGCACGTGTGTTTTGTGTGTGTTAAAAAATATATCTGTTATGTGCTTTACAAAATATTGTCATTCATTAACAACTAAAATAATACATCCCGAGAAATAGTTTGCCCAAGGCCCCGCACACTGTAAATGCGCCCCTGGGGCTAAGGGATTATTTTTAACAACAGGTAACACCCTAATAAACCAAGGTCATAGGATGAAGAGGACGGTTGAATGTTATGAAGTTTGTTTTGAGTTCAAGGTCCTTTGCCATTTAAAAAAAAATGCCTAATGCTTATATAAAAGTTCTTATCGCATGAAGGAAAATTTGGGCGAGGGAAGATCTCCAGAAAACTGGTTAATAGCAACTTAGAATAATAGCAATACTATTACTACTGCTCCTACTAATAGTAATAATAATAATAATACTCCGTAATCGTACGGTATAAAAAATGTAAATTAGGCTTTAAGGTAAAGATATCAGTAATATTTGGAAAGGTAAAAAAATAAATAAAAAAATGCCGAGTGGTTCCGTGTATGAAATTAATTTCTCGAATCCTGTACCAGGTATGGCTATAAACGTTCTTATATCCTGCGGATAAAAGCAGGTTATAAACGAACCTGCTAAGAATAGTCAGTCATCTGTAAGCCGGAGAGGGAGAGAGTCGCAGTCAGGCTCAGTTGGATTCATTCACTTACGCTCTGCACAAGTTTTTGACACTGAAGAGAAAATCAGGTAAGTGTTTACTCGTTATTATAACTGATTTAATTCTTACCTGTAGTTTAAAATTATTAAGTATTTGTATTAAAAGTTACACTATATAAGTAAAAAATAGCTAGAATAACAGTTGCAAATGTTCTCCGTTCAGTTGTGAACCGATACAAATAACAGATGATGTAATTGCATTCAGCCACTTGATATCCTTTCAGAACGTAACATTACAACCCCTGACTTTTGTAACTTAATAGTGTAAACGAGAAATTAACGATCTCTTACTGTATTTTATGGTTTCCTCCGTTTGAAGCGTTTTTCAGTGACCCTAAAAGGGGTCGCCAAAAATCCATTTTGACCTTGTTCGTACGCAATCTTTCAGTCTTATGGCTTCGTTCACTCCATAACTACAACTAAAAAAAAATCGAGTATCTCCTTTTATGGTAAGCGACCGACTGACTGACACTTTAGCTGTAAAAAGGAGTGATTTTTGTTTTTATGTTTTCTTTTGTTTGTAAATTCAATAAATAGTTTAGTGAGAAAATACATTTTATCAATATTTAAACAAATATGGTACGTAATACCTCTATGGTTTATATACAATATACAGGGTGTTACAGAAAGATCTTTATACTCACTTTCGTCTGCTATACCATAGGCAAAGGTATATGTACGATATAACACCCGCCCATACACACACACACCACATAATATATATATATATATATATATATATATATATTACAACTCAGAATGGTCCCATTAAACTCATTAAAATGCATTTTCATAATTCATAATATAAAAAAAATTATCTAAAAAACTTAAAACAAAAACAGGTTTTCTGTAACTGATATTACAATATTACATTTAGATAAAAAATAACCAAGTTGTAAGTCCTTTTACAGGTTTTCTTAAAAAAAATAATCATAAAACACAAACAGGAGACGAAATTCCATAAATTATCGTTCATGTAGTGAAACACAGACTGTTTTTTCAGAAGATTTAGTTCATTTGGGGAAGTTTTTAATAGAATATTCTTTGTAACATTTCTAAAAGTTATTCATACACAGAAGTTACCTTGTATATATATATATATATATATATAATATATATATATTCCTTTTATGAATACCTCAAATCGTTAATTAATTTTCTTGGAATAATTAATAATAATAATAATTGAAGTGTTTGATAGTTTTATTAATTTCTTTGGTAACTTAATTATTTATTTAATTAATTTAATTCTAATTTAATTTAAGATCGAATTTATTAAAAAAATAAGTATCTTGGGAGTCATTAATTAACCAATAAATTCGTGTCTGTTTTTGTATCGAAGCAAATATTGTACTCCTGAAACGAACAGACCGACTGGTGAAGATTCAGATACAGACACGGGTAACAGACAAATAGACAAATATATGGTTTACCCCACCGTCATTCCCATTCGCTTCCCGAGAATGGGAAAGTGAGAATCTCAAACGAAGCATTTTCAAATCGGTCTATTCCCAGGTCAGGTCATTTTCATTCTCACCACGGGTTAGGTTAGGTTAGGATTAGTTAGGATACGATAATTTAGGTTCTAATTGGTTGGGCTAATGTTAGTTTAGGTTCTAATTGATTAAAATAAGTTAGGTTAGGAAATATTAAACATTCCCACTCAGCGCCGTTTGCCGCGAGTGGGGATGTAGTGACACCTTTTTCCAAATCAAGAAATTCTTTTCTCAAAGGTGGATTTTTTTACTTTTGTACATTCTCAATTGTGGACCGAGAATGAGAATGATATTGAATGTGCAGTAATCAAATAGACAAACAGATTCAGACAAGTAAAATGGAACACTTGGGCTATACGGGTGCACCTGTTTGTTGATTGGGCAAAAGTGTTCGAAATGGTGTAAAGGTTTGTGTAAACAAAAGATAATTCTAAACATTTAAAAAAAAAATTATTTCGACGCGTTCATAGTGTAGTTACTGTTATTGGTTCCCGTAGTTGACCAAGTATAGCTGAAATAGGGATTTAATTAAAGAGGCCATACTATTGTGATTAATATAGTAGCACTAAAGCTAAAATAGATACAAATAATATCAATATTAGTATTATTTAGTCGAAGTGTCAAAATTCTTAGGTTGTAGATATTAAGGTTTCTTCTTCTTCTCCTGTAGTAGATTTCCTGACGTTTCGTTCATATACTGTGAACATCTTCAAAGTTTCCTTATTAGTGATTCGCGTGAAGCGAAACGGCCATCTATATACAGTATGTTAAAGTCGTCGAGGAGACCTAAGCATCGACACCAAAAAACTAACTTAACCTAACTTATCGTAACCTAACCTACTAATAACTTGTCGAGTGGATGTCGTAAGGCCGTTCTTATAACACCCCCAATATTCACACAGTATATGAACGAAACGGGATCTTTTCCTTTATAGCACCCCCAATTTCTTCTTCACAGTTAGTAACAATTTTGACACGGGTTAAGTCGTGATATTTTCGTTAAAACTAACAAAAATATCACGACTTAACCTGTGTCAAAACTGTTACTAACCGAGAAGAAATTGGGGGTGCTAAAAGGAAAAGATCCCCGAAAGGTCAAGAAATCTACTACGGGAAAGCAATTAGGAGGACTAAAAAAGAACCCTCTTATTATTATTATTATTATTATTATTATTATTATTATTTAAAAGAAGTCGAAGTTAAGAGGATTTACTGAAAAAAAAGATTTACTAATAAATTATATTTAGTTTAAGTATGTTAAGTTGAGTTGCAGACACTTCTTTAATTGCTCAATGCTTTCTGCACACACTTTAAAAGCATCTATATTTAGAGTTAGTGCAGTATATATAAATTATATATATATATATATATATACGAGGGTGGGCTGAAAAGTAATGCCTCCACTCAAATAAATTTTAAACGGGTTGAAGGATTTTATCGAACCAAAAGGAGATATGTACCTTAGAATTTATTCTTCAAAACGATACAGTTACTTTTCTATAAACTCACCCTCTACCTCGATACATTTTTACGCCAACGATAAATGAGTTTTTGAAATCCATCCCGGTAAAACTCGGAGCTTTGACTACGAAACCAAAATTTCACAGCGGCCTTAACTTCTTCGTTAGACTCGTAGCGATTTCCACGGAGATGTTCTTTAACTTTAGGAAAGAGGTGAAAATCGCATGGTGCTAAATCGGGGCTATATGGTGGATGCGGCAAGACGGTGAATTGCGCATCCTCAATTGCTTCTCGCGTTTGAACACTGGTGGTCATGGTGGTCATGGCCGTGCATTGTCATAGTGAACAATCATTGCGTTTTTGTGGGTGCGAACCTTCCTGATCCGTTTTTTCAACTTCTTCAGAGTTTCAATATAACGTACGGAGATGATTGCTGTCCCTCTTTCCGTAAAGAGGGAAAGATATCCCAAAAAACAGTCATCATCACTTTTCCAGCCGATTTTTTAACTTTGAATTTTTTTGGTTGCGGTGAATTTTCGTGCCGATATTCCATGGATTGCTGTTTATTTTCAGGGTCATGATGGAGGACCTACGTCTCGTCTCCTGTTACAATTCTGTGCAAAAATTCATCGCCTTCATTTTCGAAGCGCTACAGATTAGATTTTCTTAGCAAATGCGTAGTCTCTCAGTTTTCATCTCGGCAGTGAGCATGCGAGGCACCCATCTAGCGCAGACCTTTCGGTAACCGAGAATACTGATAATGTGTCTCACTCGCTCTTTGGAGATATCGAACATTGCAGCAATTTCATTTTGTTTAATGCGACGATTTCCACGAATCAGTTCGTCCACGTAGTTCCGATGAGACTCGTCGGTTGCCGTTACAGGCCTTCCACTTCACGGTTTGTCTCGCAAATCTTCTTGCCCTGCATCTCCTCCTTCTTTACACTGCCTCGCCCAACGTCGAACGGTACTCACATCAACACACTGTTTGTCGTACACAGCTTGCATTCGCCGATGAATGTCTATGGGAACAACACTTTCCGCGGTCAAAAATTCAATTACGGCACGTTGCTTGAAGCGAACGTCTTTACTCCTTCCCAATGTAATCGATACTGAACCAACGTGTGGATTAAGTGTAGGCTACATTAGGCTATAACACAAAGCCGGTTTTATTTAGTTAACTCTAAACAATCTGGAACGGGTGGGAATATCAAGTTACAACGCAAAACCGGTTTTATCTGGCTACCTCTGCACAAAACCGGTTTTATCTGGCTACCTCTACACAATCCAGAATTATTCAAGTGGAGGCATTACTTTTCAGCCCACCCTATATAATATATAATATATATATATATATATATAATATATATATATATATATATCGAAGCTCTAATGTACAATATTGTAGCCATTTATAAACGGGAAAAAATTCAGGGCATCGGATGCACTTTCTCCAAATGGTAAAGGAAGGAGGCACTTAACGGTGCCAGTGTATTTATAGTGCCATTTAATAGAAAAAGTAATTTCCTAATAGATAAGAATTCCTCAAATGAATATTATAGACGAATATGAACGAGATAAATATTTCATATTTTTAAATGGCCGTTATATATATATATATATATATATATATATATATATATATATATATATATATATTAAACCGACCTCTGTTGTTAATATGTCCTTCGTCTTGTGAGGACGCCAAAGTACTTAGAACGAACATAATGACATTCATTATCCAATTAACGCTTTCCTCTTTTTATTGGTACTGATGACGTCAGCAAAATTTTGCAGTAAAACGAAGGTGAAATGTGTCATATTTCGTTGATTTTAACGATGCATCATTTTAATTAAGGATCAAAATGACGTTTCCATGGCAACAAGAAGAGAAAATGACTTATTTTGAAGACAAAAACTGCCATTACGAAAAAATTAATGTAAAAAAATTTTCATAATTTTTTTCCATAATTGGAACGAACCTTTTATGTGTAAATATATAATTTTCAAACATTTGAGTAGCTCCTCCATTTTAGGCCAATGTCGAAAAATTATGCTTGTCATTCACGTTTTGAAATTGAATATATATATATATATATATATATATATATATATATATTGCATCATCGGTTATCGTAAAATTCGGCAGGAAGAAACTGATATATAAGTATAGCTATTTATTCTGGAGCTATTAACACGTCTATTCATCAGTCAAAAATAAGAGACTGCGTGTTTGCGTGCAGACATACACTCAACTCTCAAGTGACACTTTTATGGACTTTTGAAGTGGTCATCAAAAACGTAATTTTATGCCCGTCTATCTGGCAAAACCAATTTTGGCACCTGCGTTTTGACAATGAGTAAAAATTAAAAATTAATTTTTTAAACAGTTTCCGAAATTGAAAATATAAAAACATCTTTATATTTTATGTAAATTTTTTTGTTCAGTCCCCTCAAAAACAAAAAAAAAAGAATAAAACAAAAAACAATAAAATATCGTGATCTGAATGTAGACCTAGTTCTTGACTATTCATATTGGAAATCAGGTTAATTATTAAGTGTATTGATGGTGCATTCTAAGGGAAGGTTTTCCTTCTTTTGGGTACCAAAGCTTCTTGTCAGATGATATAATAACTTCTTTTAATGACACACGATCTTCAAAACTCCTTTTTTGAGGGACTTGAAACGATGACAGAAGTTAATATTTCCACGTGCAGAAGGTTGACGAAAGTCTATGTTTTCTGTGATGCGGAGTACTAATTAAGCCATTCACCGGCATTCAGTGTTTAAGTAGTTTTGGGTTCAGGGTCAGATTACGCTGTTAAATAAAAGTTTGAAAGTTCAAAAGTTATGACAACTTTCAAATTGGTACAACTTTTAACTGTTTTTTATGGCGGTTTTTATTTTGGTCGCTGTCACTTCTTACTAGGAGGGCCTCGTATGATCTAATACCCATCTCAAATTTTCAAATCTTAATTATAGTTCACATTTAACTCGGTTGAAAATGTCTTCTTTTATGAAGATTTTTGCCAATTTTTTTTTTCTTTTATGCGTTTACGGCCCATAAATAAGGCCAGGCGATTTTCCTCATTAAAGGTTAAAGGATAACCTATTTTCATTGCCAGTTAAAGCAGTTATGAAATTTAATAAGCAATTGCGCAGTTATATATGAAAAAAAAAAAAACTATACGCGATTTCTCAAATTCTAGGAAGAAAATCTCTTCTGTGTGCCAATAAGAAGTTCATAAATTGCAGTATTTCACCCGGATCTCGTACCTCACCGTCCGCGACCAAATACTGTAGATTGTTATTTAGGTCTTTCATTCATAATTGCAGAGCTGAAGGATTTACACGAAAAATGTGGCTCGAAGAGGATAAATAATTAGGGAGACAGAAAAAGTTAGGTGTGCGTGATAAGGTTTCATATTAAGAGTATAATGCAAATGGAAAGGTTAGTTTAAAGTTTTGCGATTTTTTTTGTGTGTTGGGGAGAGATGTATTTATTAAAAAATGGAAAACTAAGATTGAATTAAATTTTGAGTTACAGCGTGATTATAATCTCCTTTTTCGTGTATCTCGTGAGTGAAGTATAATTTTTTTATTTGTATATATATACAGGGCGTCCCAAAAAAATGTATACACACTTTAACAGCTGATAGCTCAATTGATGTTTCTTTCTTTCCAAGTTAAACCCATTAGAATTAATAATGGCAGTCAGACTAAGCTTTGAACAAAGGAAATTCATTCTAAAATGCTACTGGAAGTGTGAAAACGCAGTTGAAGTGCAAAGACAGTTTAGGAGGGAGTTTCAAACAGATCCACCAACGCGACTTACCATCACTCGAATTAGAGATAAGTTTGAAGCCGATGGAACTGTTCAGAATGTCCACAAGAAGCGTTCCGGAAGACCACGGACATCGACAAGCCCCACAAAGCAAGAAAGAGTACTGGAAACGTATCACCAAAGTCCAAGAAAATCTGTGCGGCAAGCGAGTCGTGAGGTAGGAATTTCAGAATCGTCTGTCCAACGCATTTTGAAGCGCTGTCAATGGAAAAGTTACATTCCAAGATTAGTCCATGCTATTAATGAAGATGATCCGGACCGAAGAGTGGAGTATTGCGAGTGGTACTTGGCACGATGTGGATGTGGATTGGACGAAGGGGTTTCGTAGAATACCCTCCGCGTTCACCAGACCTCACACCACTAGACTTTTTTTTATGGGGATACTTAAAAGACAAAGTCTACGCTATAAAACCTGCAACAGTCGCTGAATTGAGAGCAGCCATTGAACGAGAATGCACACAAATACCAAACGAAATGTTTCGTGATGTTTGCGATTCCATTGCTTCGCGTTATCAGCAGTGCCTGGACCAGAACGGACGTCAGTTTGAAAACAGGCGTTGACAAAACAATTAAATAATGTCTGTAGATTCTATTACATTTTGAAAATGAAATGTATTTTAATAAACACTGCCTTTATAATTATTTAAAGTGTGTATACATTTTTTTGGGACGCCCTATATATATATATATATATTTGTTCGCTCTCTCTCTTCTCTCTCTCTCTCTCTCTCTCTCTCTCTCTCTCTCTCTCTCTCCTCTCTCCTCTCTCTGACTAGTGTGTGTGGGAATTACTTTAAGTATAAGATCTGTGATACGTGGAACAGGTTACCTTCAGAAGTTGTGAACAGTTCCTCTGTGGATCAGTTCAAGAAAAGGTTAGACCAAATCTTGCACACTATTTGAGTGTATAGAAAATTTTCCCTGGCACCCGTTGCCATTGGTACCTCCTCGGTATGGGCCGCAAGGCCTTTTGAGGTACTTCTTTTCCTTGTAACTCCTTGTAACTCTCTCTCTCTCTCTCTCTCCTCTCTCTCTCTCTCTCTCTCTCTCTCTCTCCGCTACAATAATTAAATGAATACTAAAATTAAACCCTAAAACATGATTCAAGATTTTTACGATCTTTCAACCAAATTTGGAAAGTTTCATTTTTACCGCTTTTTTTACAAAATTTACATTGGGTGTTTTTTTTTTTTTTTTTTTTTTACAAAATTTACAAAATTCATAAAAATAATTTTCTTTTAGTAGAATTTTTCTTTTAAAGGAATAATTACCCTTAATTGTGGATCAACCTCAAAATCAACATCGTTCATATACGGCTTGATGATGTTGCTTCAGGGATTCCAGGATTCCAGTTTTTACTTGAAGAATTTTTTTTTGTTTTTGCTGTTGTTTTTTATGGATTTTTAAAGATGTTAATGGAATTTAAACGACTTCCATCTCTCTCTCTCTCTCTCTCTCTCTCTCTCTCTCTCTCTCTCTACTGTCAGGATAAATTGATAACATCAGTTATATTCGCTATGAGACTCGTATCCGAGTCTAAAATGGTTACCTGACATGAGACAAGAAAAAAATACATAAAAATTAATTCTAAAAATATTTATATAAATATTGATTATTAAGAAAAAAGATACCAATTTTCTTCAGGAATGTATTTTTGACAAGTTCAGGAAAAACTATTCTATTTTTAATGGGTACGACCGAACAGCGATTTTTACACAGAATCTTAACATCTCACGCTATTATATTTTCTTATATATATTATATAATATATATATATATATATATATACTGTATATAATATATATTAATGAAAAGTTTATTGGCAGAAAAAAATAATAATTCCATAATACAGCTAGTAATAGTAAAAAACAAAAACAAAAATAGGACTAAAGAAGGAATAAAGGAATAGACGTAATGAAAGAAGTAATAATAAGAACTAAAATCGAAGCTAGAACTGAAAAAATAATATATAAGTAATGAAAATACCAGTAACAGCTTTAAAAGCGGAGCTACATTTTCTTACCAAGGAGTCCATAGTCTAGACTCTAGACGACATAAAGCAGGACTGATGCATAGTTTGGACAGTTGGATTGTCTGAGTTTTTAACTCCTTGCATTAGATTGTACTGAATACGTCTTGTTACCTCCGGGAGGCTCCAGACATTGTAGTTAGCGAACATTTGCGAAGCTGAGCATCTTGGAGGTAATTTATGCAGCAGTCTAAAAGATGTTATAAAGCAAATTTTGGGTTCTGCAAGAACCTTTTCTATAATTAACCCACAATAGCTGCCCATAGATATTAGTACAGAAAGTATGAAAAAGAGGGTTTTTAACTTCACTTGTACAGAATCTGAAGTTTCCTATAATCCTGTTTGTTTTAGCACAGAAATTTCGATATTGTTTACGTCTGAGCCGTCACTCAAGGAGCTGATGAATATATATACAGTATATATATATATATATATATATATATATATATATATATATATATATATATAGAGAGAGAGAGAGAGAGAGCATTTAAATTATTAAATAAATTTTTAGTAATATTAATTAAATTGTCGTACTTGAGTAAATTGCAAATTAGTATATTAAAGATAAAATTGTAAAAATGGCGAGTAGAAAAGAGAGAGTTTTTGTATAGAAAATACTTTAAACAAACTTGCAGTTATCAAAGTAAATAAAAGATACAGATTTTATAATTTATACAATAACTTCAAAGAGAAAAAGGGAGACAGGAAATGCGTCTGAGCACTTCATTTCACGACCGAACTGGAAAATGAGAGAATGTTTAAAAGAATTCACAAATAATAATAATGGAAAATTAATACAGTGTTTTAGAATCAATATTTTTCAATCTCTTATCTATTTGTTAATCAGAAGAAGGGGCCTTGGAAACAATTGCAGCATCAAAATCCGCAGCATAGTTACTAACCTCGCTTCGGTCATTTTTTTCAAGGTCAAATCAATATTTTTCGGTCACTCGTGAATGGAAGATTCCCAGACGGTACAAAAAATAAAATCAATAAAAAAGGTTGTTTCAGGATTTATTTACCTTTTTTTTTTATTTGTAAAAGTGCATTTTAATGTCATTATTAGTTTTTAAACAAAATTAACACGAAATCGATGACGTCTGGAAACAGGCGTCACACGCGAGACCGCGCATAAATATTGTCCAATAAATTATAAATTTTAATTATTATCAGGAAAAACCTGATTGGTTGAAAAGTTTGAAAGAAGGTTTCCAATTGGTGGAGAGAATTATAATGAGGAAGGTCGTGGTCTTAAAAGTAAGGGGAAAGGCTATTTCTCAAACTAGATAATTTAGTTAGTATTTAATCATCAAGCTTTAGGATTATATGTTTTAATAATTATATATTTCTAGCTACAAATATAATATATATATATATATATATATATATATGTGTGTGTGTGTGTGTGTTGGAACAAGGTATTTGCAGGTGCAAATAAAATATACTGTAAGTTTACCTAATTAGCATTCGTGAAAGACGGCTTTTCTTATGTAACAATTCTTTGCAGTATTTTTATACCTAAATTTCTGTAATTTGTCAGTCACTTGGAAGGAATTTAAAAAAAAATATCCCCAGGGATCAAGCCATAAATTCTTACGAAAGACATGAAAATACACGGCGCACACACACACACACACACACACACACACACACACACGTGAAAAGTCCAATTTTGTGAAGCTTTGAACTTATAATTATGATAATAAGTTGTTTACTGTAATTTGGTGGTTGGCTGTCGGTGGTGAAGTTTAAAAATGGGATATAATTAATATTGGCTTTGCACCATAAATTCGAAAGTGAATTCGGAAAAGGAACGACTTTACATTACGAACACGTAACTCGTCTTTAAGTCAGGAAATTATTAAAAAATATTAAAAAAATGAAACAGACAAAGAGACAGACAGACAGACAAATAAATAACAACTAAAAAGACAATGAGAAACTAAATGAAAAAATTAATAACTGAGGCCCTTTTCATTATATATATATATATATACAGTGCTTAATTTGTAAATGAAAAAGAAGTGGAACGCAGGCGAAGCCCTCACAGTTAGGGGGTCTGGGGGAGCGCTGTAAGCTCCCCCAGCGGGGTCCGGGGCGGCGTCCCGGAAACCAACGCATTTTAAGCGCTTTTTCTGCGAAAACTGCGCAACATGCAAATGAAAGTTCTTCGAATACAGTATTATTTTAAAGAAAAAGTTAAACTGTGATTGCATCTAAGTGAAATGTTATTTCATCTAAGTGAAACAAAATATTATATGTATTTGAAACAAAATAAAATTGCTTTACTTACATGCTATTGCTATATATAGGAAGTTGACAGAATAATCACATTAATTTCCACACACACTCCAAACTTCTTTCTGCTTGATCGACTAGTTTTCCCTTTCTACTGTCTGTATTTCGTTGGATTTTAAATTACGAAATTACGTGCTCACCTTTTTATTAAAATAATAACCTTTCTTTTTAATTAGGTTTTAAAATAAAAGTACCGGAACGGCGTTCCGGAGCGTTCCGTTACAAATTAAGCACTGTGTGTGTGTGTGTGTGTATATATATATATATATTAATATATATATATGATCAGTCTGCTTACAGAAAAAGTTAACAATACAGTATTAAAGTATTATGGTTTTGGTAACTGGTTAGGGATTAGATTAATTCTGATAAGAAATTGGTTTATAAAAACGTTTTTTTTTTATTATTAAATTTGTTCACTTTCTTTGTTTTCTATTTTTTAAGTTGTTTCCAAACGAAGAGCTGAAATATACTCCAAAGTACTCGGAAGAACTTTAGTAATTTCCTCTGAGCCTGTTATTATAATTGTCATTAAGATCAAGCGATTTTTATTAAGTTTTTACAAAGCACACACAACACACACACACACACACACACACACTATTTTTGTGTATCAAACGAGCATTGTAAAATAATAATCTACCTTTTAATATACAAGTGCCTAATTATATCTTTCTGTCGTTCTTTCTTGAGTTGTTTTCTTTCATGAAAGAATTAAACGATGATGGATTCGTCTCCAATAAAACTAATAAAGATTTAAAAACTACAAACGCAACAATCGCTCATTCACGTTTCAAGATTTCAAAATATTAATAACTCACTTCATATAAGTGGAAACCACAGTTTATTTACAGTTACGTAAATGTCCATGACATAATATATATATATATATATATATATATATATATATATATATATATAGAGAGAGAGAGAGAGAGAGAGAGAGAGAGAGAGAGAGAGAGGATAATTTTGATGTGTGCTCCTGGTTGAAAAATAACTAAGTTTGGCCAATTTTACCGTTTTCTGAAAACTGAGACGATTTTAGGTTTAAAATTTCAACACGAATTTAATTATCTAATTTGATAATTATAAATATTTTTTTTAGTAAATAGCGTAGCAAAACTCAAACATTATTTTAATGTAACTAATAAGATGTCTTAAAGAACAAAATTACAGTTACGAGTCACGTAAATTTATTTAACTCTATAAAGAATTACTGTTCCCACGAATGTAAATTAAATAAACAAGTTTACGTTCAAAATGCAATACGGAACTACAGAAAACGAATCTCTAATTAAAAACTGTGTTGAAAATGTTGGAAGATAAGCAGAATAAGAAGATATGAATAAATTCTTTTTAAATATGTACCAATGAAACAAATTTAATGATTTTTACTAAATAAACGAATTAACTGTTGATGAACTAACTGTTGATAAAATCGCTTTAAAGGATTGCACTGTAATAAAATTTGTTGGTGTAATTAATGCTAGACGAGAATTACTAAATACAGTACAGTATATCCAAAAATATTTCAAGGAGCGTTGCTATAACGTTTAAACTTACTGTAGATGTGTAGTCCCTAAACAGGTTTTATTAACTCTGTATCAAATCCTTGTTCTACTTTATATAACGTACTGCACCCTTGTATAGGGAAAATCCGTTAACGACGCTTTAAACAGTATCTTTGTCATCCAAAAACATAACATAACAGAAATTATAATAATCTAATATTTATTTTATAAATAAATTTATAAATCTAAATACAATAAAGAAATAAATATTTTCACAATGACTTTAATGACGTCACTGTCAGTGATTTAACTTCATTGTCTAATTTTCATCTATTAGTTCAGTTATGTTTTTACTCATAAATTTACTAAATACTCCTTATTCATGATTTATATATTTTATTAATCATAACAACCTTTGAAGCGATATTTTAGCTTTAATTAATATGAGAGCCCAGTAAAGCCCAAAGCTTAAGGGCCAAATCAAATTAAATAAACAGTCCAATTAACAAATATTTATTTTATGTTAAAATTATTGTAACAACGAAAATTGCAAAATTGTAATATTTATTTTAGAAATGAATAATAAATTATTCATTCATTCATTTCTATTCATTTCTTACAAGTTTTGGTCTCCATCCAGCTGAAAATTACAAATTTTGTTCGATATCCTAAAATATAATTAGAAATATTTAACATAGATGTTTTTTAAATTTAGATATTTTGTATTCAGATATGTAAATTGCAGGTACGACCAATGCTGGCGCTAGGCTTAAGTAAACTAAGCAATTGCTTAGCGCCTCGAGCAGCTAAAAGGGGCCCCCCGCCTATTCACTTTTTATTAGTTATTTATATGTTTATTAGTATGTGTTGCGTGTTGAGAGTGGACAAAACTATTCCTGTTTAGGGCTTCCACTGGGTACGGCATACCGGTATAGGTAGAGACTTACATGTAAGTGATATACGTATGTGGTTATATGTATAATAAAAATAAAATTTCAACAATATAAATGTCTGTATAGTAATTAGTGTGTCCATCAGTAATTATTAAATAATAACAAGTATTCTTCTATGCTAGTAATATCAAAAAAGGAAACTAAAACCAGAACTAACAAAATTTTTAGTATTACTAATACTTTTATTGTTTTATCTGAAAATATTATTCTAAGTTTTAAATAGGTAGGCCCAGCGCTGTCCAACTTGCGGCCCGCGGAATGGAATTTTGCCAAATTTCATTTCTGAATTTTCTTCCCTATTTTGTCATTTCTAGTAGGGAGAACAACATTCAGCGGGTTCCTAAGTCGTATTAACCAACAGTGTATGATTATAGGCAACATCTTGGCCGCGCTTTATAGAAGTTGAACAGTACTGGGTAGGCCTATAGGTACAGTTATTATAGGTCTAGAAAGCTTCGTAGGTATAGGATAGTGAAAATTCTTTTCTTTGAAGAGTTATTGACATAGGTAAAGGTAAAGAAACTAAAAAGTTAAAGTATAGGTATGGAAATAAATTTTGCATGCCATCCTTGGTATAGCATAATATTTTGTATTTAAACTGTTATTTATAAAATATTATATAAATTATTACTCATATCATATGTAATGAATTTACAGTACAAAATTAATGAAGAAAAGTAATATGAAATTGTAATTTATAAGTTTCATATGATGATCCAAAGTTTGGTATAACAAATTTTGAAATGATTTACCAACTAGAAAGTCAACTTGTGCCACAGCAAAGCAAAAGGATTAGGTTCATTCCTAATCAAACTGTGCTCAGAGCTGTAATTTTCCTTCGTCAATTTATTTTAGCGTTTCCAACCGCGAGGTCGAAGGAATTTAGCTAAACTGCTTCACTCGCCTTCGACCAATGGCTCGTTTTAAGTGAAAGGGGTTGACCAACCACGAGGTCACAGTTCCGCTTCAAAAAGTACAGTTGGCTGACCTTGAGGTTATAACTAGGGCAGTCAAAAGTTGACCGAAAAAATTAAGAAAGTTGACCTTACGAATTGAAAAAATTGACTTATAAAGTTGCCTTTACTTTCAATAATAAAAACGATACTTTAATTACTTATTCTTGCTCTTCTACATCAGTTGACCGATTGTGGTAAATTATGAAGTATTTGCCGACATTTTCTGGCAAAAAATTGCGATCCTTACTTAATAATTTATTAAGCATGGAGAAAGATCTCTCTACAGCGGCAGTTGTTGGTTGACATTGCAAAAGCTGACCATAAACTGTTGGTGAGATTTCAGGTCTACTGAGGTTAATTATTTCACAAATACCATTTGTATTGAGTCTTGTTTCAATGTATTGTTTGACTGAACACATATCTTCGCCAAGGTTGATAGAAGAAATGGTTTCATATGCCTCTCTAATGGTGCAATCAGATGCTTCCATCCTAGTCACTAAGCTAGCAATCAAACTATAATTCATTTTGATTGACATTAGTTGCTTTGGCAGTTTTTCATTAGCAACACTCTCTTTAGCCTTCTGAACAATGATTCCTTCATCTTCAAAATTTTCCACAAATGTCTTCACATTTGGAAAATTGTCTGCATAATAAAAAGCAGCGTTCAGCCAGCATGCCCAACGTGTTACAATCGGTTCTGGAGGAGTTCCTATTTCAGCAAACAATTCCTTCCTTCTTTTGTTTTTAAGAGTAGAAGCCTTGACACATGCAATTAAAGTGTCAACATCACTATAAAATGCTCTTATTTGCATCGCACAATTATGTAACAGATGCGCAAGACACGTTACAATTTTGTTATTTTAATTATTTATTCTAAAAAATTGACTTTATTTACCTCATTGCTATTTTTTGACCTAACAGGTAAAAGTTAACTTTTGGTTGACCTATTAACTTTGGTAATATACCCCCTACAGGTGTTTTTATTGCATTTTCAGTCGTTTCAGCGAAAAGTGCCCCATAGGAAACAATTTGACTTTATTGACTTTTGACCGCCCTAGTTATAACTACTGTACTATAGGTTACAACTCTTTTTGTGTAATTCGGTTGTCTGACCGCGACGCTGCCGCCCTTCCCTATCCCTGCCATTATAATTATTATTTATTATTTATTATTATTATTATTATTATTAGATATATATAAAGTTGGTCGACTGCAAGGTTACAACTACTTACGCCCCTTCGTCATTACCCTCCAACCGCTGTTTCAGTGTCTGTTCAGATTAGAACAAATTACAGGAAAATTAATATATTCTTTGTTACCATAATTCATTTGTTCATTGAGTAGAACTTAATTTATATTTATGTGTAATTTCTGTTTCACCATAAACGTATGTGTGCTAATAAATTTTTATTGAACCTGACAAAGTCATATTATATGATTATTGCCACAAAACATCAATACAAACTGTCAAATAAAAATTGGGAATCCTTCTCTTGCAAGAGTGAATGAGATTAAAGTACTTGACATTATTTAGATGAAACACTAAATTTCAAAAGTCATGTCCAACATATCAAATTCAAAATATCAAGATTTCTCGCCATATTATTTAAACTAAAAAAAAACCCTTCCTGACGGCAAAATTAGAATCCCTTGAGACTCCAGTTACGACCCCTCCTGCCTCAGTTTCTACTAATAATATAAATAGAATTAATAGCCATCTCTCTTCCCCTAGTTCACAACCCTTCGTTCGAGTGCGTAATGGAGCCCCATTGAGAAAACCTAAGACATGTCTACCAGTAATATCAAACAATAAGTTTTCTGTTTTAGGTTTCGATGATGCTGATGAACCGGAAATACGACTCGTTGGCGATTCCATTGTTCGAGGGCAGCTCGAGGAATTCTGTGGCGGAAACCCTCGTCGTAGGCGCCGTTACTGCTACCCTGGTGCAAGGGCGGAGGATATAACTAATAGTATTGACCAATTTACAGACGATACCTGTGAGGACACAACGTATGTTATTCATGTCGGTACTAATAACGTTTTAAATTCTAGATCGGAAGAACTGCTGGCTAGGTACAGGGACTTACTACTGTAGAACGATTAAAGGAAAAAACTAATAAGATTGTTTTAACAGGTATACTTCCTCGAATTATCCATCGTAACGATTTCTACAGCAAGGCGACCTATATTAACAATAACCTAAAGTCTCTTTGCCAACAGGAAGGAGTGCATTTTGAGAATTTTTGGAACAGTTTCTGCGGCAGGAGGGACTTGTTCCTCGGAGATGGACTTCATCTTAATGACGTAGGAGCTGCGCGTTTAGGAAGACTATTTCATAATACTGTCTCTTCTTTTCAGGCTGCCGTAACTCGAACGGTCCCAGCGTAAATTCCACAAATTTCCCCTGCGCTCGCGAAGGTGTCGCAGTTACAAACAATTTGAAGGTTCTATCCCTAAATGCTCGTAGCCTACGAAATAAAATAAACGAATTTTTTTCTTTAATTGCTTGTAAAGACTATGGTGTAATTGCGATAAGTGAATCGTGGCTTAGCACTGAAACACGTGACTTTGTAGGGGAGTATCAAATTAAAGGTTATAGACTTTTTGTTAAAAACAGAATAGGTAGGCGAGGAGGCGGTGTTATGTTGTATATGAAAGATAATATTGCGAACGTTATAGAAGTAAAGCACACAATTCCAGAACCGATAGATTCGACTATAGCAGAACTTAAATTGAACGATTTCAAACTTCTTGTTGCGGTTATATATAGGCCCCCTAATCAAACAGCTGATACGGACGAAGCGTTATATCGTGAACTAAAGAGAATAATCGGTAGTGAGCAGGCTTTAGTTATGGGTGACTTTAATTGCGCCAACGTGAATTACGATACAATGCAGGGAGACGCGGAAGGTAATCGTTTAGTTAATTTTCTCGAGGATAGCTTTTTTATTCAAAAGGTTGGGGAACCTACGAGGTTGGACAGTATTTTAGATTTAGTAATAACTACGGATGATAGGCTAATTACTGATCTTCAAGTAATAGAACCGTTGCAATAGCGATCACAATATGGTAGAGTTTGTCCTCTCAGTAAGTCACTCGAAACCAGCTAACTCGACTAAAATTCCTAACTTCCAGCACGCAGACTTTAGTAAATTTCGAAGTAAATTCTCACACGTCAATTGGGAAAACGTAATGGGGAACTCCAACGCAAAACTAATGTGGGAATCGTTCGAAACGGTATTTAGGACTATAAATGAGGAATGTGTACCGTACAAAATTAAGCGTGCGAAAGTAAACAATAAGCCCTTGTGGTTTACTTCTAGAGTAGGAGACATTATAAAGAGTAGAGATAGGGCTTATAGGCAACATAAGTGCGATAAAGACAATTTATTGTTACGAAACAACATATCTCTGAGGCGTGAAGCGAAAAGTGTAATAAAAAAGTCCAAGCGCGAATTTGAAATCTCCATAGCTCGTGACGGTAAAGAAAACCCCAAGCGATTCTTTCAATACGTTAACAATAGAAATTCAGTAAAAAGTGTCTTGGGTCCGTTGAAAAATGTAAACGGAGATCTAGTTTCTGAAAACAAGGAAATGGCTACCTTGCTAAACGAATTTTTTACGTCAGTTTTTACTATAGAAGATGTAACGAATATCCCTACGGTCATAGACATAATACCTTTTGATAATGGTAATATTTCGGATAATATCGTGGTTAGTGAAGGGGAGGTAACGCGCTATATTGATAAAATGAAAACGCGTAAATCACCGGGTCCGGATTCCATATATCCCATACAACTAAAAGAATTAAAAGATAGCATTGTTGTGCCGCTGACAAAGATTTTTAATGCGTCTATTTCTGAGGGGTCCGTACCAGATAATTTCAAGTTAGCAAACGTAACACCTATCTTTAAGAAAGGCGATAAAGGTGCGGCGGGAAATTATAGGCCAATCAGTTTAACGTCTGTTGTAGGTAAGCTACTGGAATCAATAATTAGGGATCGTATAGTCGAACACTTAGAAGTGCATAAACTAGTTAGAAATACGCAGCACGGTTTTAGGAGAAACAAATCTTGCTTAACTAATCTTTTAGAATTTTTCCAAAGCGTGGTTGACGTTTACGATATACATCGGGCGGTTGATGTAGTATTTAGATTTTCAAAAAGCGTTTGACACCGTGCCGCACAGAAGACTCATTGAAAAAACTAAGGCTCATGGAATCGGGGGTGTAGTAATAAATTGGATAGAAGAGTGGTTGCGAGGTAGGAAACAGAGGGTGGTCGTTGATGGAGCGGAGTCGTGTTGGGCTAATGTAGCGAGTGGCGTTCCTCAGGGTTCTGTATTGGGCCCCTTGCTTTTTCTTATATATATTAACGATTTAGATGTCGGCCTAGTCAGTACAGTTTCAAAGTTTGCGGATGACACGAAGCTGGGTGGTAGGGCGATTAATGACGAAGATAGAGGTAAAATCCAGGAAGATCTGAATAAAATCGTTGATTGGTCAGTCACATGGCAAATGAAATTTAACGTTGATAAGTGCAAAATTTTGCATATAGGTTCGCGTAACGGTAATTTTGCGTATAGTATGTCAGGGAAAAATTTACAAGCGTAGAGCAGGAAAAAGATTTAGGAGTTATAGTCACTGGTGATTTAAAAGTAGCGAAACAAAGTACAGCAGCGGTCAATAAGGCGAACAAACTGTTAGGTTTTATAGCTCGAAATTTTGAGTACAGATCGCGCTATATTATAGTTCCTCTTTATAATTCATTAGTTAGACCCCATTTGGAGTACGCGATCCAATTTTGGAATCCGCATATGCGCAAAGATATAGACAAAATCGAAAGAGTTCAAAGACGAGCAACTAAGATGATTCCGTCGCTTAGGTCAAAGTCGTACGAGGATAAGCTTAAGGAGTTAAAACTGACTACACTCGAGACTAGGAGGCTAAGGGGTGATCTAATCCAAGTTTTCAAAATTATGAATGGGTTCGATAACGTAGATAGAGATAGCTTTTTCGAAATATCTCAATATAATAGGACAAGAAATAACGGGTGTAAGTTGACAAGTAGAAGGTTCGAGACAGCAGTTGCCAAAAACTTTTTTACGCATAGAATAGTAAATAGCTGGAATAGTTTGCCGGTAGAAGTAATTAGTAGCGCGTCTATAAACATGTTTAAAAATCGATTAGACGCGCATGTTGATAGACTCGGTATAGTTTAAGGTAGGAAAATTAAGGCTTTGTGGTGATAGATCCCACAGCTCAACACAAGTGTTGTGGGATATAGGGAGGCAGCATCTTGGGTTAGGGATACTCTCTGTCCTTACACACCCCATTTAAAGAGATTCCTCTGCCGAGCGGTGCCCCTCATAGTACTGTGAGGTATTGAAAAACTCATGATCTTCACTTGCCCCACAAACACCTTGAAATGGGAGACCCAAAATGGGTGCACACACATTTCTACATTACTGTACAGTAGGGTGGATCGATTTTACATTGTTTTCGATTTCCATATTCTAATAGAGACAAAAACTTGCGCATACATGAGAAAATAGCCTCTGCAAAATCTTAGCTTAATAGGTAATCATCTTCTGCCCCCCAGAGCGATGAATCATATTTTAGTAGTCAAAAACGTATTTTTAAACCCTAGCCTAGAGTCATAAAATTTTGCGTGTGTGTTATTTCATGCCTAAGCAACGATATAAATGCTATGGGAAATATATAAATGCATTATTTAAGACAAAGAGCCGATCTGAAAATATGTATATTATACATATTTTCAGATCGGCTCTTTGTCTTAAATAATGCATTTATATATTTCCCATAGCATTTATATCGTTGCTTAGGCATGAAATAACACACACGCAAAATTTTATGACTCTAGGCTAGGTTTAAAAATACGTTTTTGACTACTAAAATATGATTTTCATCGCTCTGCCGGGGGCAGAAGATGATTACCTATTAAGCTAAGATTTTGCAGAGGCTATTTTCTCATGCATGCGCAAGTTTCTGTCTCTATTAGAATATGGAAATCGAAAAAAATGTAAAATCGATCCACCCTACTGTACAGTCCATACAGCTACACCTACACTTTTCCTCCTAAGTATATATATTGTAATGTATATGGTTGTAAATTTTGACTTGGTCCGCAATCGATATGGACCGTGACTTATTTTTCGTTGGCAAGGTACCAGTATTGATGGATACCGTAATGAAATTGACTGGATTCTTTGGATCTGATATATTTGCATGTCGGCTATAAATCGATATAGAGTGTAACATATTTGTGGATAGTAGTCTATTATGACTTGATCCTCTGGATCCAGAGACTATCTTTAGTTTTAAATCGCTAATTAATTAGTTTTAAATTGATAATTATTTAGTTTTGCAAAAATTGGTCGTTGCCAATGTACAGACAGTTGTTACATAAATTTCTTATGCTCTTGTGGTTCGGAACCCACGTAAAATTGTAGGTCCCCTCCGCCACCACGGAGGACATACACGATACACAATTACGAACACAGTTAGGTAGACCAGCCATGAGTGAACCCTAGGGTCTTTGTTGGTCTGGAACATTATAACATTATAACATTCTTCACCCTATGTTATTCCTTCATCCATCCACGTTTATTATACAGGGTGGCTCAAAAGTCCTTACCTATTTTGCTGAAATAATAGTATTTTAGGATAAAAATGGAGTAACATAATTAGATATATATTTATTTATCAAGCGTAGGTCTAAGATTCGACGCGAGCACCATCAGTGTCTCTGCAAATCTCAAATCTGTCCACTGCATTATGGAAAACATTCTCAAGCATCTCTGGGGTTATTTTACCGACTGTCGCGACGATGCGGGTTCGCAGATCCTGCGGGTCTGTAACTCTTGTTTTGTAAACCTCAGACTTTGTAAAGCCCCACGCAAAGAAGTCTAATGGTGTTAAATTCGGAGATCGTGCTGCCTAGGGCCTATTTCCACCACGTCCAATCCAGCGATTTGGTAAGAGCTCATCAAGGTACGCCCGAACGATGTTTGCATAGTGAACATGGAGCTCCATCTTATTGAAAAACAACAGTGTCGAGAATGCCATCTGAACGAAGCTGGAGTTCAAGAAACTGCTGAAGCATGTCAAGATAAATTGGCCCAGTTCCCGTAGCTTCTGCAAAAAATGAAAGGTCCGTAAATCTTCGATCTTGTCATACCCAAGTAGATATTAACTTTAGGAGAATCTCTCTCTCCCATTCGTAGAACTCGATTGGTTTTTCATTAGCCCAGATACGTCAATTATGTCGATTAACCTTTCCGCATGTGTGGAATATCGCCTCATCGCTGAAGAGAATGTGGTTTAATAAGTTTTCGGTATGAATTTTTTTAATAAATTCTGTGCACATGGCGGCTCGTCTTGGATAATCCTCTTCGTGTAACTCATGTAGCATTTAAATATGGTAACTTTTCTATTTTAATGTTGATTTTAAAATAATTAAAACTGTCGTTTTTCGTATGCTCAGTCAACGTGATGCCGTGCGAGTTGACATTCTAGGAGTTGTTTCAAAGGCATCTCTTACCAATTCGATATTTTCTTGACGTCCAGATCTTGCTTCATCATGAACAGATATTGTTCTTATAAATTTATTGACCAGCTCGCGATTGCTTTGTCAGTAGGTCCTGATTTCTGAAATCTTCTTTCGAATTTTTCTCGAATTTCTTTGCACTTCTTCCCTTGGCTCCATAATGTTACTAGCATCACACGTTTTTGTACATCCATCATCATCTATGGCCTGTATAAAATAAAATAGAAATATTATTTCAGCAAAATAAATAGGGACTTTTCGACCACCCTGTATTGCATTAGAGCTCCAAGAAATATATAAAACATCCTTTAGAAGTAATTTATGAAAAATGTCTGTGAACACTCTCGAATAATGAAAACAAAGTCACGTTTTTTTCCATTGTTTAAAGCGCTACATATTTTAAAACTAAATGACTTATACAAATTCAACGTTGCTGTCAATATGTTCAAAGCTCTCAACAAAAATCGACATACATTATCCATTTAAAGAACAATCAACCCCCCCCCCCCTATCAAATACACTATCGTTATGACACCAGACTGCCCAGTAATTTTATACACAAACCTAATTGTACATTAAAAAGTGCGGGAAATGTACTATCTATCAAAGGAGCAGATGTACGGAATGCAATTCCCATGCATATCAGACAGACCTCATCACTAAACGTATTTCGCAAATCACTAAAAAAACATCTCATTAGCTCCTACCGATGTATAAGTTCACTACTGCCATTTTTATCACAGTAATCAATTTTGTAATCAACTATTTAAAATATACTAATTTCATTAATCACCTTTAATTTCGTAATCTGTTCTTTATTATTATTATTATTATTATTATTATTTGCCACTTTCATTATTTTTATGTAATAAATAAGCTAAATGCCATTAATTTTGCCTAAAAAGCCTCCATGCTTTCAAGGGCATATTCAGATAAGAGTATTGTGAATATATTAATGTCATAACAAATATCTAAAAATTGTAAAACTCTGTCACTTTTATACTTTTTTGAATAAAAGTTTGAAGTTTGAAGTTTATTATTTATTACTTGCTGCAAGGAGGACCTCACTTAACCAAAAAGTAATTAATGTAATGCAAATTAAGTCAATTTTGTTTAACATAAATTGTCACCAAATCATTCACGATTTGCTTTTCTTAATAAACTATATATGATAATGATAACCTTGGCTAACTTTGGTTTTGCTTCTGCCCGAATTGTTCATTCTGACGAGGGTCAAGCTTGTTACTCCACCTTAGACCTACAGTTTAACGTGGAATCCGAACCACCAACAGCGCAGCGTCTTAATCACTAGGCTATCCAGAGTACCCATTTATCTACCAACCAAATTTTTGTTGATGGAAGGATGAACAGCTGGGTTTTGCTGCGCGTCGCCTGCTATCACTGGGTCTCGATCCCAGGGCCGATGGATTCGTAGTCAGCGACGCTAACTACTACACCACTGAGGCGCATGATATATATATATATATATATATATATATATATATATATATATATATATATATAAAGCGAGAGACGCGAGTTAAGAGAATTAAGCTTTGTACAAAATTTCTGTTTTAATATCAATAATTTTAGGAATGACTGAAAATCCCAAAATGAAATTTCCACTTGACAAGATTTTATTTATTTTAATTTATTTATTTTGTACGTTTTCCTTCACTGAAACAAAACCGCTTTAATTAACGAAGGATTCCACATCATTTTCAGTAACAACCGACCATGAATAGACCGAACCGCACCGGATCCGATTACGGCAACTACCTCAGCCATTTGCGATCCACCTTTTCCAATGAACTCAACGCTCGCCTTGAGGAAGATGAGAACAAGAAAACCGTGAGTTACCGGCTTTTTGCAGATCCAATAAGCTTCCCTAATGTGAGGGTCTTATTCCTCACTCTTTGATGATATAGCCCCGCTTCAGTTATCCTCACTGATTGAAAGAGTGAACTATATATATATATATATATATATATATGATAATATAAAACATAAATTTATGTCAAAATAACCTTTTACCAGTGGTGGGCCCTTTGGTCAATAAGGTTGAGAGGGTACATTGGTATATCAAGAACAATGCGAAACACCATAACACCATCAAATTCGATCAAATTCACGACAAGAGCAACCCGAAACCCGTCCTCCGTCGTGGACAAACGTTCTACGTGGCGATGCGCTTCAGGGACAGAGATTTCGACCCGAGCGTTGATAGAATCGTCCTCAATTTTAGGTTTGGTAAGAGCAACATACAATTCGTTTGTTAGTGGCGTAAAATGATAGTAAATATATCTTTAATGAAGAGGGATTAACTAAAGGAAAAGTTTATTTTAATTCGTCAGGTGCAGAATAAGATGTAGGGTATTTTTCTAGTTTCTTTTATAAAATATTTTTGTCGGGGCTGAACTTTTTGTCTGTGGCCACAAGCCTGTATGTGTAATGAAAATTAGAGGGCGAAGTGTGTGGCTGAGAGCATGCTGGACTGCTCACAGGGTAGATGATACGATAAAAAAAAATTAGCTAAAGAGGACAGTGATGAGAGAAACTGAGTTTGAAGTGATATAGCGATTAGTTTGCTATTTGCAGCTTGGTATTAAACTGGAAATTCTCTTATCTATGGAGAGTTGCGGAGGTAAAATGCGACTAAATACTACCTTATTAATATATAAATATTAAAAGAAATCTTCATTAGAAGATGAGACAAGAACTGCATTTTGAAATCTGAGTTTTGTGTGGGTTGGAAGTAGGAGGACGTTTACGGCAATTAAGATGCTTCATGCGAGGAAATTTGAGCGTGACTGAATTATTATTCAGGATACAGCATCATCTTCGGTGGCCCGAGTAAGTGAGTGGAGTGGGTGGGAGAAATTTATAATACTGACCATAATGTAAAAATCATTTCATTAGTTCATTAACTATGCGTATTTCAGTATATATACGCTACATGTTCAAATGCATTATACGTGGTACTTTCTTCCTAGAAAATTGGTTTCATTTTTGAGGAAGGTATTGTCCAGTCCACAAACCTAAAGCGAGAAAGACTTACAGTATTAAGATAAATTTTCTTTAAAATAAATGTTTGATAAGGTTCTACGGTAAACTCAGTATTCTTAATCCTTTTTCATTTCAAAAAGTTTTGAAGAAAGTCAAACAAGTGCGAAAAATGCTCTGTATGAATTGGTCCACAATTAACCCACCCCTTATATCTCCAGTCTAACTATAGAGTAGATCAAGTCTAGCCTAGAGGGGTCAGCCTAGAGATTCCGGAAATGGTCCAGAGCGGGCAGATAAATTGAGGTCCACAGTAGGATTCCTCACAAGATTAGGTTAGGGCAATCTACCTTCACCTTTGTTAAGCTATGAGTTGATGCTGGGTCTTAGGCCACAATGTAGGCCTAACTTGTCTGACCCAGCTTAATTTAATGTTATTAACTGTCTGGTCTAAAACTCAATTAGTCACTTACTTTTAGTTATTGGAGTCTCTCCCTTCTCCGGTTGTCTCATTGTCGAGAGCGTACTTTGCTGGTACGTCCTCTCGCCCCGTTCTTCGTTTTCGTTCTCCCTTTGTTCTCCTCTTCGCGGGGCTTCTTGTCCCAGCGTTGTCTTGGTTTATTCCTCAGTTGGTTTAGCGGTAATGTATCTCCATTACCGAGCACGCTCCTCCCACACAGTATATAAATACTAGTGTGGAGAATAACTCTGGTGAGCAACCAATTGGTTTCATCCACCCAGTTATTGACATAAAAGGAATTTATTAATTGTTAGATTAACTACCTACCTACTCAGTGAACCATTTTCGTTACCTCCCAACTACCCACTCATAAGTTTTCCATATACTGGGGCCCCGGGAGATAAAAATTTTGGTGTCATTGTCACCAATTTTTGTCTGAGTGTAGACTAGCTAACTATTTAACTGTAAATGCCTGTTAATCTGATTAACAGTGCCTATCCTCACCTTCTCATGGAGAAGGTGTAGCATTTAATTAGAAGAGAAAATATACATCCATAGGATGAAAATGTCTATGGTCTTTACCATAAGAAAAGAAAAAATGAAAGTTAGAAGATAAAATTACAATTCCCCAGCATCTATTTTTTTTGTAAAAATAGTCGCGCCTTTAATGCTGTTTGTCGCTGAGGTCTTGTTTCTGTCAGTGTTGTAGTAGGATGCGTTACCACTCCTACTGTCAAAGGAATAGTTACTGGAAGTTCAGTGTCTCAGTTGTTACTGTCAGTGGAGAAGTTCTCCAAAGTCCATTTTTTTGGGTCCAGACTCTAAAGGGTACAAGAGAAATGTCTCTTGTTGTGTCCCCGTTGAAGTCCTTAATTGACCACTCTTGTTACCCCGTCTGCCCCTGGTCTGAGTTCTGAAACTCTAGCCAGAGGCCAGTTTTGTCTTGGAGTACTGTCATGTATGAAACAAGGTCCCCTACCTTATTGTGTCAGACCAATCCTTCTTAGTCATTTGTTTTATGTCTCTCCCTTACCTCAAAGTACTCAGTTTTCCACTGTTTAATGAAATGAGCTTTAACTCTAGTTAAATGTTGTAACTTAGTCTGGGAGCTCATCATGTCGTTGAGTCCAGTTTGGGTCTTCTGAAGAGTCTATATTGTAAGTCCGCAGGAGACTAACTTGTTCTCCCGAATCAAATGATTTGGAGTTAATGGTTCTGGTCATTAATGTTGTCACTCACATAAGTGAGTGGTCTATTGTTAATGATGTTCTCAATCTCAGCCAGGAGAGTGAGTAACCCAATAAGTGTATCTGTTTTTGCCAATTGCTTTCTTCAAGCAATCTTTACTGTTTGTTATTCCTCTCCCAGATAGAACCATACCAAGGAGAGGCAACCGGAATATACTTCCACTTTATATTCGAAATTTTTATATTAATTGTGTGATGTCATTGCTTAACAAGTCGTGGATGACTTGTTCACCAGCTTTGAAATATGTAGCATTGTCAGTCCAAACTGTCCTTTGGTACTGAATGTCCGTGCACAGAATCTCTTAAAGACAGCAACAAAAGATTCTGCTGTAAGGTCCTCCACACATCCAAATAAACAGCTCGTGACAGCACATGTAAACAGTACAATGTACATTTTTTGTTCAGTGTCCCCCACCCCTACAGTCAATGCTCCTGTATAGTCAATGCCTACAGTCCTCAAAGGGTCTGTTGAGAGTAACTCTCTCCTCTGGCAAAGCAGGAGGATTTGGTTTCCTATGGGCCTAGCATAATACGCCTACATGTGACACACTCACTCAGGACTGTTTTACAGTGGATCCTTCCCTTGGGTATCCAATGAAGTTTTTCTTAATGTAGTTAGTGTCTGTGGTACCCCCTATGATATACATCATTGTGTGTTTTTCTGATTTTAATGTTGTCAAAGCTAAATCTAGTAAAAGGATTGGATTTTTGCTTTTGTATGACAGTTTTGATTTGTTAATCTCCCTTTACACCTTAGAAGGCCTTCCTCATCTCTGAACAAGTTTAGATCCACAACTACTGATGGTACAGGTTCTTTGTTTTGTTTCCCATTAGTTAAGAATTCTAAACTCTTTATTGTACTCTTTTTGTTGGGCTTGGCCTATCCAGTATTGGGTTGCAACTTCTGTATAATTATGATTATTTTTATTTAGCTGTTTGTTAATTGTAGCTAAACAGTTGTGAGCAAACCTCAAACGTAGGCTGTCACCCTGACAAGTTTGTTGAAATCAGAATACTTTTATAATAGTGATTGGTTCAACCTTTTCATTTGAAAAGATTAAATTTAATGTCAAGTTAACTTGTTCCACAGGCCATTGGTCTGTATTACAGAGCCACTTAGGTCCCATAACCAAGTTTTGTTTGACTTCAACAACTTGTAGGATAAACCTCTGGTCAGAAAGTCTGCTGGATTCTGTTTAGTTGGAACATAGTGAAAGTTTACTTGTAGGCTTTCATTAGCGTCAGCTATTTCTTTTAGCCTATTTCTTACAAAGATATTCTTACTATTAATGCTATCATTCCGTATCCAGGCAAGACAAATCTGACTGTCAAGCCAGACGTGGATATTAGTTATGAACACATCATAGTAAGCATCCTTAAGCAATGAAATGGTTTTAATGGCTAATGTAGCAGCCAATAGTTCCAATTGAGGTATGGTTCGGGTAGGTTTGAGAGGTGCAACTTTCCCTTTTGCATAAATTAGATGACTTTCTGTAGGGCTTACAAGATACGCACAGCACCCATAAGCTTGTGTGCTTGCATCAGCAAACACATGAAGCCTCTGGGGCTTATCCCTAAACCCACAGCACCTTTGAATTTTAATGTTCTGCACTTTTGTTAAATCAGTAGCTAACTTCTTCCAAGATTTTTGATTTTCATTTGTTATTGGATCATCCCACCAACATTTGTCCTCCAAATTTCTTGGAGGAGAATCTTTGATTTTATTGTTGAAGGCAGGAATAGACCATAGGATCAAAATTTTGGAAGCCTCTGATAATATTTGTCTTTAGTATTTGCTTCCTCATCAAAGTTTAAAACCTTTAGTACAGATTGAATCATGACTGTTAGAAGTTGCATCCAAATACCAGTTCATACCTAAAGTTTTAACTCTGTCTGATGGCTCAGTAAGACCATTATTATCCTTTAAAATCTTTTTGTTTAAATCCTCATCATTTGAAATCCACTCTCTAAGTTCAAAGTTACCTTGTTGCATAATGTTTTGAGAGTGTTCATAGACTTCAGATAATTCAGATTTTGTTGTCGTTGAGCCTATTAGATTGTCTACGTAAAAATGTTCCTTAAGGAAGTTCAATGTTAGAGAGTTATTAAACTGGTTTAATGATGTCTAATTGTCAATGCTAATAGGCTAGGTGAGCAATTGGCTCCAAACAACACAACATTAAATCTATAGGTTATGAACCCTTTATTCAAATCAAATGGATCCTTGAACCATAAGAACCTAAGTTGGTTCTTATCATATTCATTTTTAAGATTATTCTCAAAAATGCCTTTGAAATGTCACTTTGTACGGCATATTTATCTAACCTGAACCTCAGTAAGATCTTCACAAGGTCAGAAATGAGATTAGGACCCTCAATCAAGCAATCATTCAAACTGTGTTTATCACTGTCTTTGAGGCTACAGTTATATACTACTCTGAGTTTTGTTGTTGGGGCATCTTGTCGATAAACCCCCCTGTGGGTTAAATAATGACAACCATCTTTTTTAAAGGGTTATTTGTTACTTCTTCAATGAAGCCTTTCTGTAGCTGTTCTTGAAGACATCATTATATGATAGAATATTGTTATCTTGTTTGAGTTTTTTCATTACTTTATATAAATGTCCTTTAGCTACTTTGAGATTATCTCTTAAAGTTGACAATTTATTTTCCAAGGTAACTCAATAAAATAACTATTGTCTTTGCACTGAATGGTGTCTTCAAATCTTTCTACCATTAACTGATCTTCTGAAGTTTGATTTGTGTCATGTATACCCACAGATTCTAGCAACCATAAAGTTTGAATTGCCTCATCCAAAGTTTCATTTGATAATGATGAATTAATGTTCTCAGTTGAGATAATATTATTCAAAGTGTTGCTATTCTTACAGGTGTTATGTAGGACTGAGTTGAGGCACATAGTAGTTTTGTTGGTCATGCACTGTTTGGTTTAGGTCTAGGTTGTATTCTGATAGGTCACCCAAAGGAGCTATCCCTGATGGAGTCTGAATAGCTATACCATTACCTATCTCTACTATGCCCTTATGAATAAGATTAATATAATCTGCCCCTATTAGCATTTCAATGTTAGCTACTGTGTTGTTAGTGATATTCTATCAGCTATTTTGTAGTGTTTTCCCAAATGATTTATGGTTTGTTCTAGTTTGGGTATAACCAGTTTGTTTTGTCCTACTTTAGAAATAATAACTGCTTCAATTTTCTTGAATTTACTTTCTAAATGTAGTTCCAGGTCCAATTGTCTTATAGCTATTTTTGTCCGAGTTATCCTTAACAAAGGACGCAATATTGAGGTTTGTTCATTCGGGTTTGGTGTCAAACCCAATTTATTAACTACATTTTTGAAAACAAATGTTTGTTGAGAACAACAGTCTATAAGACATCTCACTGGAGTGGTACTACCCTCACTATTCACTAAGTCCAAAGTAATAGTTGTAAAAGAATCTCAGTGTTTCTTGTTACATTGTTTGAACAAGCAGAATGTCCCATGAAAGTGGCATTTTCTTGATTACCTTTGTTTGGGGAGGTATCTTTTGAGTTTGAGTACTATTGTTTGGACACTTTGGTGAATCACACATTGATGAGAATGTCGTAAACTTTTACAAAACTTACACTTGAATCTTAACCTAGATTTACAGTCTTTCTTATAATGTCCCTGGCCAGTACACTTTTTACACAGGTTCAACTGTTCACATCTTTTAGCCCTTTGGTTAAAATCTGAATATTTGTCACACCCAGTACTACTGTGTTCATTACTTGCACAAAATTTGCAATGTGGTGTGTAAGTTGAGGCAGCAGTTACATTAAAGTTCTGTAATGTAGGTGTTCGTGTATTATAGTTGGTCACATTTGATTCTCCAGTATCAAGTTTTGTCTGTTTGGCTGTAGCTAGTTGTCCTCTGGGACAGTCTTTGGTTATCCATAGTCTGGGTCTTATGTGTTGGAAAATCTCTCAAGTTGTAATTAATTAGGATATTGGGGAAGTGTTTTCTTATTTGTTCTAAATTAGGATAATTTTCTCCCGTCTTTAGAATTAAATTATCTTTAACCCTCGAAGGAAGGCCCTAAGTACTATGCTTTTGTATAGCCAAGATGAAGTTTTAATATCTATCTCATTGCTAACCAGTTGTCCTATAATAGCTTCTAATTTTGTATAAAAAATTTCCATATCACTATGGTTATCTTTTATGGGTGCAAATTCAAAAATTTGTTGAGATAATTCATATACAATCATATCTTATTAATGTAATTACGTTTTAAAAGATCAATAGCTACTTCATATGAATCCCCTACGGCTGGTAAATAGGCTATTAGGTTATAGGCTGGGCCTTTAAGGGAACTAGTTAAGTAACTAAACTTTTCAACAGTTAAATATAAGGTTTATTACCTATTAAATTCAATTTGTCAATGAAAGATGGGAATTGTACCGTGTCCCCTTCAAATGTTGGTACTAGCAAAATGGGTTAACTGAGCCCTCAATTCTTGTGACTCAGGATTTTGCATGCCACTTAAATTTTGTTGAGGTTAGCCCTACTTTGATTAAATCAGAATTAGGTTTTTTTGGTGTTAAGTCAGTCAACCGAGACCGTAGTCCCCTTATTTGCTGTTCAATTGAGCTTACCTGATCATCATCATCAGCGTAAAGGTCTATCAATTGTTCTTCAGCCATTTCGGATTCAACTAACTCTGAATACTCTCATAATGGCTATTATTTCCTTCTTTTTAATTTCTAATTTAATAATTACTCTCTCTATATTTTTCCTTACCTGGTTGTGTAATATTGTTAAAAGTGTTCACAGCCTTTGTAACAGCTCCCAACTTTGCCCCCCTTTTCTTTTTTAACTTTTTCAATTCCTCACTGTCCATGTCTAAGTCAAAATTGTTTAACTGGGATCGTAATGAAATAGAGGACAAGAAGAAATTACCAGAGAAGAGAGAGCACAGACAAAACAGTCACGTTCAAATTGGTTTAATCCCCCCCAAGTACTTGTGTGTCACTCAGGTCTAAGCTTATAGAGAGAATGAGACTCCTTAAATGTAAATGTTTCCTAGTTAGGCCCTAGGTTGTAGACCTAATTAGGCTTGCTCAGGTTAGGCTTAGGCTAGACCATTTAGCCTAATTCTGCAATTTTTTTAAGTAAGTTAAGGTTTGTAAATTCCCCACACACGGACCACCAATGCGAAAAATGCTCTGTATGAATTGTCCACAATTAACCCACCCCTTATATCTCCAGTCTAACTATAGAGTAGATCAAGTCTAGCCTAGAGGGGTCAGCCTAGAGATTCCGGAAATGGTCCAGAGCGGGCAGATAAATTGAGGTCCACAGTAGGATTCCTCACAAGATTAGGTTAGGGCAATCTACCTTCACCTTTGTTAAGCTATGAGTTGATGCTGGGTCTTAGGCCACAATGTAGGCCTAACTTGTCTGACCCAGCTTAATTTAATGTTATTAACTGTCTGGTCTAAAACTCAATTAGTCACTTACTTTTAGTTATTGGAGTCTCTCCCTTCTCCGGTTGTCTCATTGTCGAGAGCGTACTTTGCTGGTACGTCCTCTCGCCCCGTTCTTCGTTTTCGTTCTCCCTTTGTTCTCCTCTTCGCGGGGCTTCTTGTCCCAGCGTTGTCTTGGTTTATTCCTCAGTTGGTTTAGCGGTAATGTATCTCCATTACCGAGCACGCTCCTCCCACACAGTATATAAATACTAGTGTGGAGAATAACTCTGGTGAGCAACCAATTGGTTTCATCCACCCAGTTATTGACATAAAAGGAATTTATTAATTGTTAGATTAACTACCTACCTACTCAGTGAACCATTTTCGTTACCTCCCAACTACCCACTCATAAGTTTTCCATATACTGGGGGCCCCGGGAGATAAAAATTTTGGTGTCATTGTCACCAATTTTTGTCTGAGTGTAGACTAGCTAACTATTTAACTGTAATGCCTGTTAATCTGATTAACAGTGCCTATCCTCACCTTCTCATGGAGAAGGTGTAGCATTTAATTAGAAGAGAAAATATACATCCATAGGATGAAACTGTCTATGGTCTTTACCATAAGAAAAGAAAAAATGAAAGTTAGAAGATAAAATTACAATTCCCCAGCATCTATTTTTGTTGTAAAAATAGTCGCGCCTTTAATGCTGTTTGTCGCTGAGGTCTTGTTTCTGTCATGTTGTAGTAGGATGCGTTACCACTCCTACTGTCAAAGGAATAGTTACTGGAAGTTCAGTGTCTCCAGTTGTTACTGTCAGTGGAGAAGGTTCTCCAAAGTCCATTGTTTTGGGTCCAGACTCTAAAGGTACAAAGAGAAATGTCTCTTGTTGTGTCACCCGTTGAAGTCCTTAATTTGACCACTCTTGTTACCCCGTCTGCCCCTGGTCTGAGTTCTGAAACTCTAGCCAGAGGCCAGTTTTGTCTTGGAGTACTGTCATGTATGAGAACAAGGTCCCCTACCTTAATTGTGTCAGACCAATCCTTCTTAGTCATTTGTTTATGTCTCTCCCTTAGACCCATCAAGTACTCAGTTTTCCACTGTTTAATGAAATGAGCTTTAACTCTAGTTAAATGTTGTAACTTAGTCTGGAGCTCATCATGTCGTTGAGTCCAGTTTGGGTCTTCTGAAGAGTCTATATTGTAGTCCGGCAGGAGACTAACTTGTTCTCCCCGAATCAAATGATTTGGAGTTAATGGTTCTGGGTCATTAATGTTGTCACTCACATAAGTGAGTGGTCTATTGTTAATGATGTTCTCAATCTCAGCCAGGAGAGTGAGTAACCCAAATAAGTGTATCTGTTTTTTGCCAATTGCTTTCTTCAAGCAATTCTTTACTGTTTGTATATTCCTCTCCCAGATAGAACCATACCAAGGAGAGGCAACCGGAATATACTTCCACTTTATGTTTGAATTTTGTATATATAATTGTGTGATTTCATTGCTTAACAAGTCGTGGATGACTTGTTCACCAGCTTTGAAATATGTAGCATTGTCAGTCCAAACTGTCTTTGGTACTGAATGTCGTGCACAGAATCTCTTAAAGACAGCAACAAAAGATTCTGCTGTAAGGTCCTCCACAACATCCAAATAAACAGCTCGTGAGGCAGCACATGTAAACAGTACAATGTACATTTTTTGTTCAGTGTCACCCACCCCTACAGTCAATGCTCCTGTATAGTCAATGCCTACAGTCTCAAAGGGTCTGTTGAGAGTAACTCTCTCCTCTGGCAAAGCAGGAGGATTTGGTTTCCTATAGGGCCTAGCATGAATACGCCTACATGTGACACACTCACTCAGGACTGTTTTAACAGTGATCCTTCCCTTGGGTATCCAATAAGTTTTTCTTAATGTAGTTAGTGTCTGTGGTACCCCCATATGATATACATCATTGTGTTTTTCTGATGATTAATGTTGTCAAATAGCTAAATCTAGGTAAAAGGATTGGATTTTGCTTTTGTATGACAGTTTTGATTTGTCTAATCTCCCTTTACACCTTAGAAGGCCTTCCTCATCTCTGAACAAGTTTAGATCCACAACTACTGATGGTACAGGTTCTTTTGTTTGTTTCCCATTAGTTAAGAATTCTAACTCTTTATTGTACTCTTTTTGTTGGCTGGCCTATCCAGTATTGGTTGCAACTTCTGTATAATTATGATTGTTTTTATTTAGCTGTTTGTTAATTGTAGTAAACAGTTGTGAGCAAACCTCAAACAGTAGGCTGTACCCTGACAAGTTTGTGAAATCAGAATACTTTCATAATTAGTGATTGGTTCAACCTTTTCATTTGAAAAGATTAAATTTAATGTCAAGTTAACTTGTTCCACAGGCCATTGGTCTGTATTACAGAGCCACTTAGGTCCCATAAACCAAGTTTTGTTTGACTTCAACAACTTGTAGGATAAACCTCTGGTCAGAAAGTCTGCTGGATTTTGTTTAGTTGGAACATAGTGAAAGTTTACTTGTAGGCTTTCATTAGCTTCAGCTATTTCTTTTAGCCTATTTCTTACAAAGATATTCTTACTATTAATGCTATCATTCCGTATCCAGGCAAGACAAATCTGACTGTCAAGCCAGATGTGGATATTTAGTTCACATCATGTAAGCATCCTTAAGCAATGAAATGGTTTTAATGGCTAATGTAGCAGCCAATAGTTCCAATTGAGGTATGGTTCGGGTAGGTTTGAGAGGTGCAACTTTCCCTTTTGCATAAATTAGATGACTTTCTGTAGGGCTTACAAGATACGCACAGCACCCATAAGCTTGTGTGCTTGCATCAGCAAACACATGAAGTCTCTGGGGCTTATCCCTAAACCCACAGCACCTTTGAATTTTAATGTTCTGCACTTTTGTTAAATCAGCAGCTAACTTCTTCCAAGATTTTTGATTTTCATTTGTTATTGGATCATCCCACCCAACATTTGTCCTCCAAATTTCTTGGAGGAGAATCTTTGATTTTATTGTTGAAGGCAGGAATAGACCCATAGGATCAAAAATTTTGGAAGCCTCTGATAATATTTGTCTTTTAGTATTTGCTTCCTCATCAAGTTTAAAACCTTTAGTACAGATTGAATCATGACTGTTAGAAGTTGCATCCAAATACCAGTTCATACCTAAAGTTTTAACTCTGTCTGATGGCTCAGTAAGACCATTATTATCCTTTAAAATCTTTTTGTTTAAATCCTCATCATTTGAAATCCACTCTCTAAGTTCAAAGTTACCTTGTTGCATAATGTTTTGAGAGTGTTCATAGACTTCAGATAATTCAGATTTTGTTGTCGTTGAGCCTATTAGATTGTCTACGTAAAAATGTTCCTTAAGGAAGTTCAATGTTAGAGTTATTAAACTGGTTTAAATGATGTCTAATTGTCAATGCTAATAGGCTAGGTGAGCAATTGGCTCCAAACAACACAACATTAAATCTATAGGTTATGAACCCTTTATTCAAATCAAATGGATCCTTGAACCATAAGAACCTAAGTTGGTTCTTATCATATTCATTTTTAAGATTTATTCTCAAAAATGCCTTTGAAATGTCACTTTGTACGGCATATTTGTCTAACCTGAACCTCAGTAAGATCTTCACAAGGTCAGAAATGAGATTAGGACCCTCAATCAGCAATCATTCAAACTGTGTTTATCACTGTCTTTGAGGCTACAGTTATATACTACTCTGAGTTTTGTTGTTGGGGCATCTTGTCGATAAACCCCCCTGTGGGTTAAATAATGACAACCATTTTTTTTTTTTTTTTTTTTTTTTTTTTTAAAAGGGTTATTTGTTACTTCTTCAATGAAGCCTTTCTGTAGCTGTTCTTTGAAGACATCATTATTATAGAATATTTTATCTTGTTTGAGTTTTTTCATTACTTTATATAAATGTCCTTTAGCTACTTTGAGATTATCTCTTAAAGTTGGACAATTTATTTTCCAAGGTAACTCAATAAAATAACTATTGTCTTTGCACTGAATGGTGTCTTCAAATCTTTCTACCATTAACTGATCTTCTGAAGTTTGATTTGTGTCATGTATACCCACAGATTCTAGCAACCATAAAGTTTGAATTGCCTCATCCAAAGTTTCATTTGATAATGATGAATTAATGTTCTCAGTTGAGATAATATTATTCAAAGTGTTGCTATTCTTACAGGTGTTATGTAGGACTGAGTTGAGGCACATAGTATTTGTTGGTCATGACTGTTTTGGTTTAGGTCTAGGTTGTATTCTGATAGGTCACCCAAAGGGGCTATCCCTGATGGAGTCTGAATAGCTATACCATTACCTATCTCTACTATGCCCTTATGAATAAGATTAATATAATCTGCCCCTATTAGCATTTCAATGTTAGCTACTGTGTTGTTAGTGATATGTCTATCAGCTATTTTGTAGTGTTTTCCCAAATGATTTATGGTTTGTTCTAGTTTGGGTATAACCAGTTTGTTTTGTCCTACTTTAGAAATAATAACTGCTTCAATTTTCTTGAATTTACTTTCTAAATGTAGTTCCAGGTCAATTGTCTTATAGCTATTTTTGTCCGAGTTATCCTTAACAAAGGACGCAATATTGAGGTTTTGTTCATTCGGGTTTGGTGTCAAACCCAATTTATTAACTACATTTTTTGAAACAAATGTTTGTTGAGAACAACAGTCTATAAGACATCTCACTGGAGTGGTACTACCCTCACTATTCACTAAGTCCAAAGTAATAGTTGGTAAAAGAATCTCAGTGTTTCTTGTTACATTGTTTGAACAAGCAGAATGTCCCATGAAAGTGGCATTTTCTTGATTACCTTTGTTTGGGGGAGGTATCTTTTGAGTTTGAGTACTATTGTTTGGACACTTTGGTGAATCACACATTGATGAGACATGTCGTAAACTTTTACAAAACTTACACTTGAATCTTAACCTAGATTTACAGTCTTTCTTATAATGTCCCTGGCCAGTACACTTTTTACACAGGTTCAACTGTTCACATCTTTTAGCCTTTGGTTAAAGTCTGAATATTTGTCACACCCAGTACTACTGTGTTCATTACTTGCACAAAATTTGCAATGTGGTGTGTAAGTTGAGGCAGCAGTTACATTAAAGTTCTGTAATGTAGGTGTTCGTGTATTATAGTTGGTCACATTTGATTCTACAGTATCAAGTTTTGTCTGTTTGGCTGTAGCTAGTTGGTCTCTGGGAACAGTCTTTGGTTTATCCATAGTCTGGGTCTTATGTGTTGGAAAATCTCTCAAGTTGTAATTAGTTAGGATATTGGGGAAGTGTTTCTTATTTGTTCTAAATTAGGATAATTTTCTCCCGTCTTTAGAATTAAATTCTTTAACCCTCGAAGGAAGGCACCTAAGTACTATGCTTTGTATAAGCCAAGATGAAGTTTTAATATCTATCTCATTGCTAACCAGTTGTCCTATAATAGCTTCTAATTTTGTATAAAAATTTCCATATCACTATGGTTATCTTTTATGGGTGCAAATTCAAAAATTTGTTGAGATAATTCATATACAATCTATCTTTATTAATGTAATTACGTTTTAAAAGATCAATAGCTACTTCATATGAATCCCCTACGGCTGGTAAATAGGCTATTAGGTTATAGGCTGGGCCTTTAAGGGAACTAGTTAAGTAACTAAACTTTTCAACAGTTGAAATATAAGGTTTATTACCTATTAAATTCTCAAATTTGTCAATGAAAGATGGGAATTGTACCGTGTCCCCTTCAAATGTTGGTACTAGCAAAATGGGTAACTGAGCCCTCAATTCTTGTGACTCAGGATTTTGCATGCCACTTAAATTTTGTTGAAGGTTAGCCCTACTTTGATTAAAATCAGAATTAGGTTTTTTTGGTGTTAAGTCAGTCAACGAGACCGTAGTCCCTTATTTGCTGTTCAATTGAGCTTACCTGATCATCATCATCAGCGTAAAGGTCTATCAATTGTTCTTCAGCCATTTCGGATTCAACTAACTCTGAAATACTCTCATTAATGGCTATTATTTCCTTCTTTTTAATTTCTAATTTAATAATTACTCTCTATATTTTCCTTACCTGGTTGTGTAATATTGTTAAAAGTGTTCACAGCCTTTGTAACAGCTCCCAACTTTGCCCCCCTTTTCTTTTTTAACTTTTTCAATTCCTCACTGTCCATGTCTAAGTCAAAATTGTTTAACTGGGGATCGTAATGAAATAGAGGACAAGAAGAAATTACCAGAGAAGAGAGAGCACAGACAAAACAGTCAGTTCAAATTTGGTTTAATCCCCCCCAAGTACTTGTGTGTCACTCAGGTCTAAGCTTATAAGAGAATGAGACTCCTTAAATGTAAATGTTTCCTAGTTAGGCCCTAGGTTGTAGACCTAATTAGGCTTGCTCAGGTTAGGCTTAGGCTAGACCATTTAGCCTAATTCTGCAATTTTTTTAAGTAAGGTTAAGGTTTGTAAATTCCCCACACACGGACCACCAATGCGAAAAATGCTCTGTATGAATTGGTCCACAATTAACCCACCCCTTATATCTCCAGTCTAACTATAGAGTAGATCAAGTCTAGCCTAGAGGGGTCAGCCTAGAGATTCCGGAAATGGTCCAGAGCGGGCAGATAAATTGAGGTCCACAGTAGGATTCCTCACAAGATTAGGTTAGGGCAATCTACCTTCACCTTTGTTAAGCTATGAGTTGATGCTGGGTCTTAGGCCACAATGTAGGCCTAACTTGTCTGACCCAGCTTAATTTAATGTTATTAACTGTCTGGTCTAAAACTCAATTAGTCACTTACTTTTAGTTATTGGAGTCTCTCCCTTCTCCGGTTGTCTCATTGTCGAGAGCGTACTTTGCTGGTACGTCCTCTCGCCCCGTTCTTCGTTTTCGTTCTCCCTTTGTTCTCCTCTTCGCGGGGCTTCTTGTCCCAGCGTTGTCTTGGTTTATTCCTCAGTTGGTTTAGCGGTAATGTATCTCCATTACCGAGCACGCTCCTCCCACACAGTATATAAATACTAGTGTGGAGAATAACTCTGGTGAGCAACCAATTGGTTTCATCCACCCAGTTATTGACATAAAAGGAATTTATTAATTGTTAGATTAACTACCTACCTACTCAGTGAACCATTTTCGTTACCTCCCAACTACCCACTCATAAGTTTTCCATACAAGTAAGTATTCATTTGAGCATGGATGAATACTTGAATGTTCACTGCTAATTATGCATAAATATTCTTTTAAACTTCGTTCAAATCCTTTTTTATTGCTGTACCGATAAGGATGTATTTATTTTTTTACTGTTATTTAATACTGTTCATTATTAATTAATAGAATAATAAATGTTTAAGGGCGTATCTTTAAAAAAAACTAGGTTGTTTCACATTAGTATTGCAATATCTTTGCAGATCTTTGTACGCAACTTGATTTAGTTACACCTCGTATGAAAGGAGAATCTCCTTTTTATTCTTTATTTAATGATACATTGATTTTTGTTGCTAAGGGGCGAGACCATCCGTAACCAAAAGTACGATGGGTGTATGTCCTGTGATTAACCCCAAGTTTACGAGGTCTAAAGACGAATGGGACGCTCGCATCGACCCTGGCACTAAAGGAAAGGACCTTGTCTTGCAAGTGAGTTTCCATTTTGCAAATGAGTTTCGTTCAACAAAAACCTAGTTTTAAGCAACATAAATACTATAATTTCATTCATACGAATAAAATGTATTTATATAATGATTTGATTTTAGAGAATTCATAACAGCAACAATTACTGCTAGATCTAAGTTGATGCAATGACGCTAAGAAAAAATCTTTCGTTATGCGTGAAATAGGCCTATTATATACGATTTAGTCAGGAACAATGTCTTGTAACAGTACAGATGAAGTCAGGAAGTTGTTCACACAATGAGAAATGTCTCCTTCTTAATAAAACTTAACAAAAACTAATCGAGTTCTTAATTAAACTCTTTTATGCTTGCTCCCTCACAGGTATTCATTCCTGCTACTGCCCCGGTTGGAATTTGGAAGCTTCATGTTCGCTCCGGCCTGCAAGACAGAAGTCAAGGAAGAGAAATGGCTGTATTTAAGGAGGACATTGATATTTTCATTCTTTTCAACCCTTGGTGTAAAGGTAAGACTGAAAGTGCATCACAGTTGAACTTTTATGATACTTATATCGTAGATATTTGTTCCATTCGATCTGCCAATGAATTCCACGCCAAGAACCCCCCTTTTCACCCATTCCATCATCGGTACTTAGAAGTATAACTATAAAAATTGTTTACGGAATAAGGAAATCAAACTAGAGAACGAGTTTAGGTCGGAAGCTCCTCCGGAAGAGCTGTTCCACGGAGTTAAATGAAATATTTCAACTCCAACTCCAAATTAGAGACTGCTGAGTATCGACCATAATACAAATTTGGTATTGATATATTCTCTCTCATTGAGCTGATTATATGAATCTACAGACAAATATATAAACTGAGAATAGAGTTGTGATGGCTGATCTGATTTTATTAATGTATTTTATGACATAAAACGAGTTTTGAACAAAAACAAGACATACGAAACAAAAAATTAAATATGTTGTTAAAAAGACTCTTTTCTCTATCGTAAACTCTGAGTTAATGAACCATGTAGTTACGCCATGAGCGTGTCACAACAGTGCTTCTTGCAAGATTAGCGAAGTTAAGGGATATACTGTAGGTTTTGGGGTACCATCCTCCGCGTTTAGATGATGTGGCGACCCTTGGTTCGGAGTCTACGTTTAAGCTATAGGTCCGCTCTGTCATATGAACCTGCATATAAATCACGGATGCAGTTAATGAACCATTTGTTGAAAACAACACAGTTAATAAGAAAATGGTTGTATTTTCACTTGATAGATCAATTTATAAATCATACGACCATAAATATTTCTCGACTTTCAAGTAACTTAAGAAAATGAATGCTTATAAGGTATATTATATCCAGCAGAGCCGTAGCAAGCCTTGATGGGGCCCTGGGCAGAACCTGAATTTGGCCCCACCCACCCCGCAAATTATCATTGATGAATTTAATTTTAATTGATATAAATAATGTGGCATGTATAAGGATTATTTTGACAATGCTAATTATATATCATTTTAGGGTTATGTCTCAAGGTTTGAACAAATTAATTTCAAGCATATCGTCGTTGTGTTTATAACATCACCAGAACAAGAGTACATGATGTACGACGAATACCGTATAGGTACGATATTGAACATGCACAATCCCGTTCGAAAACGTTTCAGAATAAATTAAGATAGTACTAAAGTATAAGTTGTATAACGAATCTAAATTAGAGATTATAAAGTGGCCTATACAATGCAACAGAAGCACAATAACTTTTTCTACTATTCTTCTTCGTTTTATTTGAGAAATAAAAATAAAAATAAGTAGAAAATTTCAAATGCAATTTTGGCACCCCCCCTCTTTGGCGCCCAGGACGGCTGCCCCTTCTGCCACCCCCTAGCTACGCCCCTGATATCCAGCGTTTACTAGTGATGTAGTCGAGACCACCATGGCCGAGACTGAGACCAGCAAAAATGTTTCGAAACCCGTCCCGAGTCGTACTTCACTGGCATTTACACATCATCACACAATATACTGTACCTAAACTCGACCATTGAGTGTAAGGCGAAAAAAAGAAAACCATTTCACGAATTATTTACATTCTTTCCAGATGATTTGGTTTATATGGAAGAAGCAGCTCAGCGTGAAGAATACGTCATAAATGACCAGGGAAAAGTTTACGTTGGAGCTCATCGCCGCCCACGTGGGCGTCCATGGGCTTTTGGTCAGTTCGAAGACGTTACGCTTCCAGTAGCTTGCTACATTTTGGAACTCTCCAAATTCCCCCACTCAGAAAGAGGAAACCCAGTTAAAGTGGTCAGAGCCATCTCAGCTGGTGTAAGTAAGATCGTTTTTACCTTAAAATCTCTAAGTTTTGTAGAATAAATAGTAGCGTTATTATTTGATGTCATGAAGCCTCTTTTCTCTTTAATTTTACCTTGAAATGACGTTCAACTCGATGAATTAGGTAAATGACAGTGATGACGCAGGGATTCTGGAGGGCCGTTGGGATGGAGAGTATGGAGATGGCATTGCTCCTTTCAAATGGACGGGATCCGTCAGAATCTTGGAAGAATTCGTTAAGAATAGTTTCCGCCCCGTCAAATACGGACAGTGTTGGGTCTTCTCAGCTGTTACGACCACGAGTGAGTTTTGGGGGTTTTGTTACATTTTATTATTTAGAAATTTTAATTCCTTTGTAATAATTTGTTTACAACCTCAAAATTGGACAGCGGAAGATGTCTCTCACAAAATGAACGTATAACAAAGTGCTTGATGTATGTTTCCTATATTTTTTCCAATTAAAGTTATTCTTTCCCATGTACTGCATCGTCCCTTACTGTTTTATTTATCATACATGAATACAGTAATTTATAATATTTCCACGTACCAGGTTCATTAATTCTTTACGTTTATCATAGTAAATGATTATATAATGCGTTATTCATAAGTTTCGTTCGTCAGTCTGCAGAGCGCTAGGAATCCCCTGCCGCTCGGTGACCAACTTCGTCTCCGCCCACGACACCAACTCTTCGCTGACTGTCGACAAGTTCTTCGACGAGGATGGGAACGAGATCGAAGGGGGTCCCGACGGAGAAAACTGGGACTCCATTTGGAACTTCCACGTGTGGAATGACGTTTGGATGGCTAGGCCAGACCTTCCTGCGGGCTACGGAGGATGGCAGGCTATTGATGCCACACCGCAGGAAGAAAGCGATCGTAAGTTTTATATTATATTCTTTGATCTAAATGCAATTTATAAAAACTACCATTTATAAAGGGATTCAATTATAATAAGCACTTTATAAAAGTTTTTTTATCTAGCTTTTAACAAACTGTCATTTTATAGATATGATGCAGTGTGGACCCGCCTCTTTAGAGGCCGTTAGGAGAGGTGACATTGGTTTAGGGTATGACTGTCCATTTGTATTTGCTGAAGTTAATGCGGATGTGATGCATTGGGCAGAAGATGACAAGTCTGACTGGGGATATTCCAGAATAAAAATGAATAAATTCCACATTGGTCGATCTGTAAGTAGCGTCACGTACAGTGCGATTCTTGATTATGCCCCATTTTAAAATAATCCGTGAATTAATTTATGCATTCGTGAAACGTCCCACGATTATTTTGGAAGGGTGAGATTTTTTTTTTTTTTACAAGCATGCAAAAGTGTAATTTCTTTTCACGGTCTCCAACACACAATCTTTGAACCAGTCTTCATTGACACAATGGTGGACCAAAATATGTTTACTTCCGCATCCTCCAAGAACAGTTAATTCTATTCTACGGCGAGACACTAAGATAAACAGAATTTGCTTTCAGCAGAACGCTGAAAAAGTTCATACCATAAATGTCGCTTTAAATAGATGTATTATACGAAACTTTTATCTCGAGAATCCCGACAAAAGGGTACCTTCCCCTCCACAACTAGTGTCTGGTGTGGCTTCCTTTGTCACTTGACCTCAATCCTGGTGATTTCTTCTTACGGAGCTATCCTCAAAGAACATCACAAGACACAAAAAGCTCTAAAAGCAGTTAATGAATGTAAAATCGGCTCCATTTCTACCGAAACCCTGGAGGCCATCATAGGATATTACAATGCCCGATTCGTCACGTGTAACTTCGCGAAAGGGAGGACACGTATAACATGTGTCTGTAAAAACCCGCATCATTCAACAGTAATTCCGCCATGTTTCCTATATATTATGTTAGACAATACATTGGTTTTTAGTTATTTGTTTAAAATTGTGGCATAATAAAGAATCTTTATGTAAGATATTTCGTCAGTTCTCGAGTTCACTTCCGCATACAGAGGTTAATTATCATTATTTACATTAGTCTTATAAAATGGCCTAGACAACCATATGGTAAGTTTTGAGATTTATTCTGTCTTTACCTTTGCAACGTTTCACCACCTTTCGTTGGTTTCAATTATAAGTTTCAGCTTTAATTAATTAAGAAGTACCAAGAAGTAAAATGTTCTCATACCTTTCCTTGACATGGAAAATAAAGGTATTGATTATTTCCTCTGAATTTACTATAACGTTCTTCATTTCTCATATCAATGAGGACATTAACATATTTGTTAAAGGGAAATCTTCCATTTTGTTAATTTGTGCTCTGTTGTTCTAATTCATTAATAATACTTTTTTTTTTTAGGTTTTAACAAAGAAGGCTGGTAGCGATGATGACTTCGGAAATAAAGACATGCAAAATGTAGTGAATGAGTACAAAAACCCTGAAGGTTCAGCAGCCGAACGTTTGGCCGTCCACAACGCCATTCGGGGATCAAAGAGAGCTCAGCTTTACTACGAGTTCAAGACTGACATAAAGGAAGATGTTTCTTTCGAGTTAACTGATATTGAAAACGTTGCAATTGGCCAACCTTTCAAAATTAAGGTGAGAAACGGAATAAACTCATCAACTTCGTTGAGCTTAACTGACAAATGTGACCTTTCATGATAATTCTAATGACAGTAAATATTAATATGCGAGTTATTATTTTATATTTTTTACAAGTGAATTAATCTGTATAAACTTTCAGCTCCTCATCCGAAACGAAAGTGAAGAAACCAGAAGTGTCGTTGCGGCCCTCACTGCCCGATCAATTTACTACACTGGAGTGCATCACTCAGTTATTAAAAAGGCCGAGGGGAAAGTCACCCTCCAACCCAAAAAAGAACAAGTATTTTAATAGTGAATTATTCTAAAATATTTCTTTACTAATAGAAAGAAATGTAAACTTAAAATGATCAAAGGAAGTATAATTTTTCTAGTTCATATGAGCCTTTTATCAAGTATCCTTAAAAATTATCAATAACTGAAAAATTGCAACCACTCATTTCCTTTGAATTATGTTGTTGTTGTTGTTGTTGTTTGTAAACAGAATTATTACGATTATCAAACATTACTTTACTACAGGAAATAACTCTGACGATCGAGTACAAGGAGTACTGGAAACGTCTTCAGGAGCAGTGCATGATCAAAATGTACGCCATTTGCAGAGTCAAAGAAACGGGACAAACATGGTCCGAGGAAGATGACTTCCAAGTGGAGAAACCTCTTCTGAAGTTCGAAGTTAGTTTTATTGTTGAATCTATATCGAATCTGTACCAAATCAATAGCGAGTGCTACTGAATCTGCGTTAAATTTGTACTATGCTTATACTAAATCTTTATTTATCAGTAGTGGGCATCTCTACTAGATCTATAGGTACCCTATATTCAGTCCATAATAAATAATAATGAAACTATAGTGAATAAAAAAATTGAAACACAAACTGACGGTGTCAAATTATGGCACGAACTTTGTATTTAATATTTTAAATTTTTAATGGCACGCGAATAATTCAAGTGAATTTTTAAGGTTCCAAAAGAAGTGAGGAGAGGGCAACAGTGTGAAGTTGTGTTTAGCTTCACAAACCCACTCGAAGAAGAACTGACCGAGTGCCAACTCAGTATCGATGGATCTGGTCTTCTTCGTCCCAGAGCTATTACTATTCCAGTGTAAGAAAGTCAACGCACCATTTACACATCATCTTTGTAAACTCTTCCAAAGGACTGGTAACCCATATTTTTGAGTGACTGCCAGTCCTTCAGAGTGTTTCTTTACATTGTAGTTAATTCTTTCCTTTCTTGATATTAACATTTTTCTCGCGGAGTTTTGCCTACTTTGGACCTTGTACTCATTACTTGCTCGAGTTACTTACTTACTTGCTCAAGTTAACACATTACACAAGGTGAACTTGAACATTGAACTTATCTGTACATTAAACTGGATACGAATACAGCTGTAAGGAATGTGCCCATACGTCTTACAGTTGTATTCGCATACGCGTTACGTTTTACATCTATATAAATGTAGTATACATCACGCTTGGTACAAACTTTATAAGGTCAAGGTCAGCTGCGCGAAGTAATCTTCGGTCGGATTAGAAAACTGCTATCGAGTATCTTCCTAGATTTTTAATCGCATATCTTCGGGAACATCATTGAAATTGTTCAAGTTTACATTAGTTAAATTCAACAATGTACTACTTGATCTTAAAAACAACTTTTTTTTTTCAGTTCCATTTTGCCACATGCAAAGTTCGTCTACAACTTCCGCTTTACTCCGAGAATCCACGGTAACAGGAAAATCATTGCTTCGTTCAACGCTAAGGAATTGTATGATATTTCGGGATCTATTTCGATGAAAGTACTGAAATAGGATGTTGAAAGGATAGATAGAAGGTGATTTGAGGTAACGCGAAAGCTTCCTTTACTCTGAACTGCAGCTCAACCCCTAAATTACGGTTATTGACGGATGACTGAGATTAGACGGTTATGTATACTTTACGAAGTAAATTTGTGCTTCCGTGAAAATGTTTGTTATATAATGAATAAATAAATATATATATATATATATACACACACACTATTTTGTTTTTGTTTCGTTATATTTTTTGAGTTTATTGAATGTAGTATCAAATACATTTTAGTTTTAAAATTTAGAAGATTATTTTGCTCTACATTATATGCTTATAATAAAAACATTAAGTTTTTTGCACCCGCTTTTATTTAATTTCCTTTTCTTTATAAACTGTGTTAGGTTAGGTAACGTCAAGTTAGGTTAGGTTAATATATTACAGAATGTCGATAAAATTTGCACATATAAGTACGGAAAATGTTTGTTTACAACACTGACTTAGTGACTATTTTATTCAAAGTATAAAAAAATAGTGTTTGAAACTTTATGAGTCACAGTTTGGGAGAAAAGTTCGCCTAGAAATATAAAATTTCTAAAAAAAAAAAAATTAACAAGAAATTACTAACTGGTAATATTCTGATTTTGTTTGGATTTTTTGCTTTACTGATTAGTAATCGTTTATGCTTTTCAGAAATTTTAGGTTTTATAGGCAAACTTTTTTCCGAAACTACGTATAGCTATAAACCCTTTATACTGTTTTCTTAGTGTAAAAATCCTCATAATTACTTTATAAGGAAATAATCATACTAATAAGATTTGATATTGGATATACGAAAGAATTATTTTTATACTGAGTTTACACTTTAAAGCGTATCAACCTAAATCAATGAAACGCAAATGGCATAACGTTTGTCCATTACAAATCGATTGATCACTCGAAATATTTGGGTCTTTCTCTTCCATTAGAGACGTTAGTTTTTTACTCAATGATCCTTTGTAGATGATTGACATAAAACAGACTAATCAACCCACAATTTAGAACAACAATAAAGACGCGCCTCAATGCCTTCAGTTGGACGAAGGATATAATAAAATCGAATAACCAACCAACAAGTTTTAGGCATAGGCGATATACCATCACGCGCGTGTACAATGCGAGTGGTTTTGTCTTTGCGAAAAGTCTAACTACGCTTTGTTACGGTTCGTAAGAGACTTTTGTCATATATTATTTAGTTTTCTGAAATCTTAAGTAATCGAAGGTAAGCAGGAAAAAAAATAAATAAATAATGGGGCTTAGTTTTAGCTATATCTATTTTATCCCATATTGCGGTAAACTTCCAACTAATTTGCCTGTGTCAGAGAGACACTTATTCCATTCTCGTGTTTTCGTGTCCCTCGAAATGTAATGCTTAGTATCAAGTATTACAGGGTACTCAGTCTCGCTACAGTTGGAAAATTTATTATACATATTAGTAATGTAACTCTCGTACAATAAATGTATAATTAAATTTTCAAACTGTGGTGCAACTTTTTAAACACCCTGTATAATCTGGACCAGGTGATCGAATTTAGGAGAAACTAAACTTAATTTCAGTTTGGATTTCTTTAGGTACCCTAATACTATGCTGAAGTTAAAATACATTTAAAGATTATCTAATTTACTAGGGTATGACATTCTTAAATGTAATGCATAATAATCAAAATAGGCCTTTTATAGTGATCTATAATAGTCGACTACTCCAATGCAACTCTTCTAAATTGAATTTTAGCTAGAATTCTTTGAGGTAAAAAAAAAAAAAAAAAAAAGGTTTAAAATTGAGGAAGTAGACAACGTTGCACGATACTTTGAATTTTTTTTTTTTTTTTTTTTTTTTTACATGAATACGAATTAAGGGAAGGGTCTGTGATAGCCAAAGTGCTTAATTATTATAGATGTTTCGTAGAAATATGCGAAAGACTTAATGGTATTTTTAAAGACTTAAAGGTCCTAAACCTTTACCAATATTAGAGCTTAATGCAGAAACCTTATTTTCTTTAAAAAGAATCTGCAGTCCTCTTCACCGATTAAGATCGGTTCTGGATATGGGCTTTACTAAGTAGTTTATTGGCTTTTGAATATTTGATTAAATTTTCGAATCGGTAATTATTCGTTTTACTCCTGCGGGTCGATTCTGATATAAGAATAGGTTTTTCTGGTGTTTTATTCAAATCTGCCCTTCATTTCTTGAGCAAATAAATTACCGAATGCCCTGTTAGGTCACCTGTACGCCCTTGACGATTGGTTAGGTTGTGATATTTTTGTTAGTTTTAATGAAAATATCACCATCTAACCAATCGTCCAGGGCGTACAGTTGACCTAACCGGGCATTCAGTAATTCATTTGCACAAGAAATGAAGGGCAGATTTGAATAAAAACAGCATAATACACCAGAAAAACCTATTCTCGTGTCAAAATCGACCCGCAGGGGTAAAACGAATATTACCTTCAAATCTCGTACAAAATAATATCCACTAATATGTACGAAGCATGAATAGATTGTACTGTATTTAAAGGTTAGTATGCTGAATTATGGTAAAACTCGTATTCTCGCATTGCTCGTGAATCTATGCAAGTATATGACGGATGTAACTTTAAACCACGTCAAAGCGCCATCGATTAAACCAGACTTCGTGGCCTTGGTTTATACCCTTCGTGGAAGAAACCTTACTTGGAATTATACCTCGGTTAAAATACCTGTTTAGTTCTCTCAAAATCCCCAAATATTCACAACCTTGACATTAAATGAAGCTATTTCAGACTTATAAACAGTTTCATTGGTGAAGGGAACTCCAATTTAAGTGATGAGGTGAAGTACGATTTGAGTATTTTTTTAATCACATGTAGTACTAATTACATATCCACTATTTTGAATCTATTTGTCCAGAATATGTAATCGGTGGATATTTAAGATTTATTTAACTGACTTAACTGACAACCTAATTTTTGTAGTTTCCATTTTAATACAATATTGAAATGTTTGTATACCGTGCCGTTAAATATGTACTAAATATGTACTAATAGCAGTGTAATTCAGTTGGCAGAAATTTAATACATGGTAGTAAACGCGTAAGTAATTGAATTTACTTCACTGAATTTTTTTTTTTTTTTTTTTTTTTTGGTTCCCACGATTTAAACTTTGAAATTAGCTTTGGTTTTATTTGTAGAATTACAGAAACTAGTATACCGTAATTTGCATGTGGTGAATTAACGAAGGTCCACACAATTCTTTGTAGTAACGTTTGAGAGGAATTTCAAACTGAACGCAGAATAAAAGGACACTACCCTCTTATGAAAATCTAATGGTTAGACCGTTGTAGTTCTGAATTTCATTAGGCATATAACGTAGTTGTGGAAAGAACTTTACCGAAAAAGTTTGAAAAATCTACTGGAAATGAAGTTGTTCGTCCACAATCTTTAAAATTTTCACTTGGTAAATTTTGGCTTGAGTATTTTGGTGAATTTCTTTCCGCAGCTGATAAACCTGAGTGCACTTCTCAAAGGAATGGAGATTAAAAGTAGAAAAACTGTAATAGAACAACATAAACAAGGCAAATAAGCGATATAATAGTCTAAAGCGAGAGAGAACACTTGTTCCGTTGGCATATTTATCGGGATAAGGGAAATGAAGTTTCACAGAGGATGAGTAAACTGAAGGTAGATTCTGAAAGATGTTTAAAGCAAACTGAGCTCATTGGGTAAGTTATAATTAAAGGTTTACTTGGTATGAATATACCAAATGTACGCGTTTAAAGTCTAATAACCAAATTTAGATGGAAAAGGGAACTCTATAAGAAACCATTAAATAGGACTCGAACCCGCTTAGCATGTTTTAAGAATCGGCGTTTTTACCGATCACGCCATCTAGAACCCCCACTGGGGCTTTTTTCCTTCCAGTGTTATCGTAGGCTTAACACATTCGTGGAAGTGTCCATATTTAGATCTGGAAGTCTTATAAAGCCTAAAGGGCAAGTAGGAACCATCTAGATGGCAATTTGAGTAGTTGCAGTGGGTTGCTTTAAAGATTTTAGCATGTGGAAAATGACAAACCCTATTTCAGACTCTACAGGTACAAACATAGAAGTGGTCCATATAATTCTAGAGCAGTGACTACATAGGCCAGTGAAACTATAATGCACGAACATTTCCTTGAGCTGAAATGGTCATATGTAAAGGAAATCTGGTGATTAATGAAAAATGAGGAAAATGAAAGCAAACAGCCTGAATAAGATTCTAGGAAACGCAATAAAAGATGTAACAGTTTTTCAGAATTTTTCAGAATTTATCTTGGTGAATACTCTAACTTATCAGTCAGGAGAAAGTGAGAACTTGACCCTTCGTTCCCCTGTATCAGAACAGTTTTCCCCTCCCCACTGAACAAAGTTCTCCACTGCTTTCCCCCAGTCACTAAGCACTAGTACAAGAATCTGTACAAATCAACAGAATACCCAATTCATCCTTCAGTTATATCGAATGAACTCTATTACTGCTAGAAGGCAAAACTAGGATTAGGTGGTTATATTCAATTATCGAGAAGTCATTGCTCTTCACGAAAATATCCGAACTCTGTTTAATAGATGACTTTAACCATGATACTTAATTTTATATTTCAGAATAGCAATGGAGGATTCGGCCTGGACTGGATGCATACAAACTAAATCCCTTTTTAAAGTTAGAGGCTGCAGCCATAGATTTTGCGCCACATGCAGCACAAGTGAGGAAACTCCAAACTGTTCAGAGTGTAAAGAAATGAAAAGGAAGTACTTGTCAACTCCCTTCTGCCAGCCAAAGTCTGATGCAGATTTAAAAAATAAATTTCTTGCCAATAAAGAAGAGTTGGCTAAAAATATGGAGGCCAGGAAACGATATTTTACTTTTCTTGAAAATGGTATAAGTCAATTGGAAAGAATGGAATCGAATGGAATTGACTCGAAAGAGTCCTTGTCGAGCGTTATGGATTTAAATGAGAAATTCCACGAATTTGATAGCATCTTCAGAGAGAGAGAATTTCTGACTGTGACTGTAAATTTAAATAATTCTGATCGTAGTTCATATTTGGAAGAGGTAAGATTTCAGTGTCTCCTAAACTTTCTGAATTTAAAGTTCTAAATTTTTGCTCATGTAGGGATTACTCTACAGAGTAATTACAGTGAAATTACAGCATATGTCCTTTTTTAATGCAAACGGACTTTGTAGCCACCCTGTAGTTTTTTTCAATTTCTTTTGCGTAAACTTTTCTAGTTTCTGTAGTAAAAATAATTGCCTATTAGAAAAAGGTGAATTCCAGATGCCAAACGCAGTTCGGAGAAGTTCGTAACAGCTTGGTAATAGTTAAGTTAAGTTAGGTTAGGTTAGTAATTAGGGGATATGGATTCTGACTGTCTGGCAGCTGTAATTTTACCAAAACTAAAATGAGAATTTTGTCAATGAAAACTAATTTTAGACATTTTTAATTATCTTTGCTATTTTAGCTATGTACGAGAATAAAGGAAAGGGAACGCGTTTATGCTGTCCATCCTATTCAAGGTGAAGATAAATTTGCTGAAATTTCCCTCGAAGAAGACTTTCTTTTCGTTCATGCTTTTTCTTCATTTATTCCGGAAGATGATGCAACTGTAGTCTGGGTTAGTATTTGCCTAAAACTTTTAATTAAAGTTTTAGGACTAAACTATACAGTATGAAAGTTAAAATGCTCACTGGACAGTGTTTCGATAGATAATTGTTTTCCCGAGTACTGACCATAAAGTTTTGAATAAAGTTACTTCATTCGGCACTACTTTTACTTGATAATTGTTCAAGTACGTTTGAACAACTGCCGAATTCTGAAAATCTGTACCTTTACCATACTTTCCCTCGAGACTTGTTACAAATGTACGTAGCACAGTAATATATGCAGAATTTATAAAGATTCATTTGACAGTAGGCGTGAACATTAAGTTTATTATAAAAAATGTATCTTTATCTCGCGAGACAGGACTATCTCGGTTACATTTTATTAGCAAGGGGAAAAAAAAACGTGGAAACCGGCCGATAACACTAGGCAACAAATTTCAACTTTTTTTTTGTTACAGACACGTGAACTACTGATTCCTACTAAAGCGCTGATGCTGATTTCAGATCTGATATCAAAATTTCTCTATGACGTCCAGATTTTGTGTAACCGAAAACCCCTATTTTTCATTTTTTTTCTCACCCGCTTCTATTACGAAAGCCGTCTAAGCTACTTTTCCGTGCCACGTTTTATGTTAAGCATACTTAAATAATTAGTGAACAGGGATGTCTTTCCTCCTTTATTCTGGCTTAAGACAGACAGCGGAATTTCGCTGGCGGAATTACCACCCCTGCGCCCAACCATCCACCCAAAGCGCGTTAGTATTTTGTTGTTACTACTGAAAGGCAAATTCCTGTTCTTAAGTGAAACTTTGGTGTGTCCTCTTCCTTTGTCGCTTGTAGGATGACGAGCTCTCCTTCTGCAGGAACCAACAATAATCTCCCATCATATTTGGGTTGAAATTACCTTGGTATCTGTTTTCCATAACTGAGATCTGTTGGTGGAAGCGCTCACCATGCTCGTCACTTACAGCCCCAAGGTTGGCCGGGAAGAAGTCAAGATGAGAATGTAAAAAATGAATTTTCAAAGACATTCTGCATCCCATTATTTCATAAGATTTAAGCATGTTTTCTACGAGTTTACGGTGGTTTTCAGCTTTGTGGTTTCCAAGAAAATTTTTGACAACTTCAACGAAAGATGTCCATGCTCCTAGTTCATTCATTTTAGGTTAGATGGAAACGATGAGTCGTGGATGACACTGCGGATCTGTGGTCCAGTGAAAACTCCAGCTTCTAGCTTAGCATCTGTCAATATTCCTTTGAATTTATCCTTTAAATATTGGAAACCACTACCTTGATGATCCATACCCTTCACGAAATTTTTCATAAGGCCAAGTTTAATGTGAAGTGGTGGAAGATGTACTTTCTGGGGATCAATAAGTGCTGGGTGTTTCACATTGTATTTACCAACATGATGTTCAGTTCTAGATGGCCAATCATGTTTTTTGTAGTGGTTCTTGTCATCTCTGCTGTTCCATAGACACAAAAAGCACATATGCTTTGTGTAGCCCAACTGTAACCCAAGAAGTAATGATACAACTTTAAGGTCGCCACAAATATTCCATGTGTGGTCCTTATATTTGATGAGTCTTAGCAGCAGTTTCATCGATTCATAAGTCTCATTAAGGCCAGTGGCATGTGCTACAGGTATTGAAGGTTTTTCATTGCCGTTGTGCAGTAATACAGCTTTAAGGCTAGCTTTACTAGAGTCAATGAACAGTCTCCATTCTTTTGGATCATAGCGACAGCCAATCCCTTGCATCAGACAACTGATATCGTGGCAGAAACAAACGTTTTCTTCCTGTAAGTAAAATGATGAAAACTGCAAATGGCGATGGCGGAAATGGGAAACTTTGGTGTTTGGTTGGAGAAGATTAAATTCTTGAAGTCTTGAACCAAGCAACTCTGCCTTTTCTTTTGGTAATTCCAAATCGCGCACTAAGTCATTTAACTCCGCTTGACTTAACAAATGTGGGGAAATATTTGCATCTGGAACATATATGCCATCTTTCCCTGTTTCTATATCACTAGCAGAATCTTCAGATGAACTGCTGTCTGTTATCGTTGCTGGTGGAACTGGTGGTGGATTTGTTTCATCATGTGGTACTGGTTTCATTGCTGATTCGCAGTTTGGGTACGTGATCTTTGATTTGTTTTTCTTTGTGAAACCAGCAATCTTTGTCAAACAAAAATAACAATCATTGAAGTGATTTTTCGGCTCACGCCAAACCATGGGGACTGAGAACGGCATAGCTTTTCTTTTACCATTCATCCAAGCTATTAACATTGCACTGTGCACAGCAAATATGTGGTGCCCAGTCCCTCTGTTGGTCTCCTAACTTAGTCAAAATAACACTTGTAGGCAAGTTTAATCTTTGTTGTTATGTTTCTACGTTGTGGCTTAGGTGTATATTGTCCACAGACAAAGCAGAAGTTGTCTGGGTGATTTACACAAGCACGTCTATTTGATGCCATTTTGAATTACCATACAATATCTGAAAAAACGTAGAAAGTAATTATTACGATGTGCAAAATAAAAAGAAATACACACCGTAGTACAAAACAAATGCTATAAAAACACACAAGTCGTCACAACCTGTCACTTGCTCATCAGCAGAGAGCTTTAACAACCGTTCTGCTTGACTGTCACGTAGCGACTGACCGTTGGGCCGTTGCCCGTTACTATGCTCTTGACTCAGTGTTGCCAACTCGGGATAAATTTTATTTATCAAAATTGTTCGAATTTGTATATAGTTGGCAAAAAAAATTGCTTTAACCTTGAAAAGCAAGTTTCATATTACTGGCATTAAGCCGATTAAAACCAAAATCTGGACGTGGTAGAAAATTTTACTAAAAGTGATTTGCATTTTACACAAAATCTAGACGTGATAGAAAAAATCTAATTATAGATTTGAAATCAGCATACCGAAATTAGCTAGGAGCACCTATTTGGTCTTCTGTAACAAAATCTTTGTTGCCTAGATAATTAATCAAAACAATATATTCAGCGTGTTTGAATTCCATTTGGAGAGTGGCCATGGAAGAGTAGTTTCTCATTCTACTTGCGAATTACTTAACATAACTTCTATAGAACATAGAACATAGAATTAAGTTCTGTTCCGGGAAAAAAAAAAAATCCTGCTCACAGCACTAGTTTCTGAACTCTGCCTACACCAGTTTGTCGACCCAGAAGCACATTATCTATTCGGTCGAACTGGCGGGTCACTGTTTTGTTTTTAGTTTACAAATTTAAGATGAATTTTCACAGCAGATAGTTCCCATTTTATATAAATTGTATGAACTACGTTACAAAAGTTTACTCAATTCATGCCATTCATTTTCATCGACGGCTTTCCCATTTTGGTCCACGCTAGGGTGACTTAGGTTAGGCTAATGTTAAATTAGGTTAGTAAATATTAGCCATTCCCATTTGGTGCCTTTACCGCGAATGGGAATAACACTGAGTAGGAAGTAATCGTTACAAAAGCTAGGATACACTAAGTCACTCCTACTTTGCGGCTCGGCGCATCATAACTTTTGTTGTAACTATACACAACCAAATGTTGTACAAATTCTGATAGCCTTTCAACAGGTTAAATATCAGGCTACCCAAGTCTAAAGTACCCAATTGGGTGATTTTTTTTTTTTACTTTATCATCGAAGTTAGGGATCAGATAATTGTTCCAAATGTCTTGTATTAACCTATTACTGTGGTATGTCGAGCTACAGTATAGTGAAACAATAATTCACATTTTCCTTTCGTGTAATTTTGAATTCAACTTCCTAAATTTTAAATGTAAAACATTTAAGTACTTTAGTTTTACTAACTTAATTTTCCTTAGTTTCAGGATTTGAAAAAGTGTTTCAGAGCTGAAGAAGACCTTGTATTTCTCAAATATTATTGCCCCAACGTGATTGACCAAGATGTGCTCGTTAGAATGACAAACCACCCATTAAATCATCAGTTTATTAAACTTTGTACGGGAGAATTGGGCCCTGTTTACAAAGGGGCCTCTTATACAAAGGGTGACGACAAAATTAAGGAAGGTTTGCAGTCTGTTGTCGAAGTTTGTAAGTATATGGTAAATGGAAAAGAAAGTAGCGGACAAGTAGATTATGTTGCCGGCTCTGCTTGGACTACTTGCGTTCCGGGAGAGAGAGTAATAAGTGGAAGTAATGATGGTAAATTCAATATTCATTAGTTTACGGGTCCGAATGTTACTGAATTATTCACCATTATTGGGAAAGTAATGAAAACATTTAGCTCCTTGGAGGACATAGATTTCGTTGTTGTTGAATATGAAAAAGATAAAAGGGGTCTTACAGTTGAAGATTGTGGCCTCGCTCTTAAAGTAAAATCCTGAATAAAATTTTACTTAAGTAGAATTAAAACCGTATGTTGAATAGAGGTCCGCTTCCATTGTTCTTGGTTTTAAATAATGCTTTTGTTTTCAGTGTTATTTTGTCTTAATAAAATCATGAACCTAAATGCACTCTATTATGGTTACCTTAACATTTATAGATAGGTACGGCAAAATTCCAGAATCCAGACGCAGTTCATAATGTTAAATTAGTGTACGCTAGGTTTAGGTTAGTAATTAGGGCCTATGGACACTGAATTGTGTCGAAGTTTATCATAGGTTCTTCCACTTAAAGCTTTACTGTTATACTAGTTGATTTTACCAGTGTGAGGTGGTATTTTATATCTGGGTTGTTTTTACCTTCTCACCCCAATTCGTTGGAAATAAAATTTTTGATGTGCGTGCGTGAGGAGTAAGTTCTGATCTCCCTCACTAAAACCATATTTTTATTAGTTTATTCAATGACTTCTGAAAGTGTTTTCGCACCGAGCTTGTTGGTTATTTACTAGGGGCACTCAACATATTTTGCCCCACCCTTTTTTCTTAGCTAAATAATAGCCATGTGGCTGAAATGTTTTTCGGGCAGAAAGTTTGAACTTTCTGCGCTTCACATAACCGCATTTTTCCAGTTTGAACCTCCCCCTCCTTATATGAAATCGCTTTTAAACGCCCTTGAATAAAACCGATGGTTAACGCAGTTTCGAAAATGGCGTCTGACAGAGCTGTAGGCCTGTTCAAAAATCAACTTTTTCTTATTTTCATAGGTTTCTGTACATTTTCCCATGCTTTTTGACCTGAAAAAGCCGAAAATCACAACTATTTTGACCTAGGATGTTGGGAAGCATTGCCGCATGGAGCTTTAAATTTTCTGCCTTGAAATCGGCCAAAGCGCCAATTCCGGGGTCCCTTGAATTATGTTTTGCACTTTAACTTTTGATCTGAACAAGATAGAGCAACAAATTAGGTATCAAATGAAAGAGCATAAAATTAATTAATAATAATAATAATAAATAAATAATAATTAATAATAATAATCATCATTTTTCAGGAAACAACAGAAACTCAATCAGAATCTAGAAAACCATCTACAAGTTACAACTTCACAATGGCATTAAGCAAGGAGCTGAGGGAGCTCCGTGGGCGCACAGTTGATATCTCAGAACCTCCACGTACTGTCCACAGGCAGGTGTCAACTGGGCCATCTACCAGATCTCTCACTGAAACTTTCCTGGTTGGATACCCTTCAGCTTTTATCAGTGGTTCCCAGCTTCCCACCAACAGACAGGCGTTCCAGTATTTCCTTAATCTTCAGAATTTACCGGAAAATGCAGGGAGGCCCATGGTTCAAGACCTTGCATATGAAACAGTTGAATCTATCATCCCATTCTGGCAGATGGCTAGGATCAAGACAATGATCAAGTACAACGCAATGAAGCTCTTCATGAAACTACATGAGAAACATCGTGCTCTGGTGAAAAGCAAAGGAAGAGCAAGTAACCCTGGAGGAAAAAGAGGAGCATTTGTGCTGGAATTAGACAGCCTGTTCGATATAGGAGCTCCAGATGCAATCCAGGAAATACAGAACAACAGACTGTTATCCAGAGAGAAGAAGATGAGGATATCAGGTTCTACGAAGACCAAAAGACTGAGAGGAAAGGTCATATGTCTGGTCATGACAAGATTTTTGAGACAAGATCCCTGCAGCAAGCAGCGAGGAATGAAAGACTGCAGCATAGACAAGAACAAGGTAAAACTAATTACTTTGAACGTTACAAAAAGTTTTAAGTTTTACTCCATTGCGATATTTAGCATGTACTTAACAATTACTGTCTTAACATGTACTATTTTACAGCTGCAGCAGAACAAGAGGCAGTTGTTCATGTGGATGACATTACCTGGGGTGACTCAACTGACAACGACGCTAACACAGAGGACATGGATTACCATCAGCCTCGTCCTGGATGTTCTCACCATCAAGACACTGTGACTAGTGTGACTTTGACGTTTCCAAGGAAGGTCATGGAATGTGATGTCATCTGTAATACAGCTGATCGTCTTGGTTTATCAGACAATCGAGTTACTGCCATGGTTTCTGCCACCTTGAAAGCTGGAGGGGCTGATCTGGATAACTTCGTCATCTCAACCTCAACAACACGTCGCAACAGAATGCTGTCCAGGTATAATATCAGCCAGAGTCACATGTCCAAGTTTTGTGAAAACCCCCGACAGTACGCTGCCTTACACTGGGATGGAAAGTTGCTCAAAGATGTCTTGGGCAGTGAACCTGGAAGTACCTCAGAGACTTTAGCTGTGCTAGTGTCTGGTCCACCTTCATACACTGAAGGAAAGTTATTGGGAGTACCTGTCATCGACAATTCTTCTGGCACAGCTCAGGCTGAGGCTTCAATGGATTTACTGGAGACATGGGAACTTACGGATAATGTTACTGCCCTTGTTTTTGACACTACATCCAGTAACAGTGGAGTTCACAGAGGAGCTGCCAAACTGCTAGAGAAAATGCTGAACAAAAAGGTGTTTTATCTGGCCTGTCGACATCACATCCTGGAAATCCTAGTAGGAGCAGTTTGGGAGAAGCTGTTTGGGAAGGTGAAGGGGCCAGATAATCCCTGGTTTGAGCATCTGAAGGATGTTTGGACGGACTTGTCCAAGGAAAACCCAAAGATGCTGGCTATCAACAGCAAATGGCTGAAGGAAAAGAAGAAGAACAGTGAAGAAATACTCCAAGACATTCTAACAGCAGAAAGGCTTCCAAGAGCCGACTACAGGGAAATGGCTGAACTGACAGTCATTGTTCTTGGAGGAACGCCTCCTCGAGGTATTCACTGGAGTCGACCAGGCGCCATTCATCAGGCCAGATGGATGGCCAGAAACCTGTACTCCATGAAAATGCTGATGTTTGCAGATCAACTTGAGTACGACGAAGACACTGTATCAAAGCTGGAAAGACTCAACACCTTCCTTGCGCTGTTCTACACTCCTGTATGGATGATGTCAATGTCTGCTGCAGATGCTCCCGTGAATGATCTAAGTCTAATCCAGGACATGTTGAAGTACAAGAAAACTGACCCAGAGCTTGCTGATGCAGTACTTAATAAGATGGAAAACCACAAATGGTACCTGACGCAGGAAGTCGTGCCATTTGCCCTGTTCAGCAGTAGATTGAGTGACACATTGAAGCACGACATTGCTGCCCAGTTACATGCCACTGAGAAGCCAGACAGCTTTAGAACAGGAAAGCCTCTATTCCAGAAAGTCACAGCTAAGACCACCCTGGTTGATCTCATTGGCCCAGAATCACATTTCCTGCTGGACACACTGAACATTGGATCCGAGTGGCTTCTGGAACCTGTCACGTCTTGGCCACAGAATGAGGACTACAGAAAAGCGTTGGACTATGTTAAGAATCTGAAAGCGGTGAATGACATTCTCCTTCAAGCTGTGGAGTTCAACAGACGCCGCTTTGACAGCTTCAAGAAACAAACTCTCAACAACTGACTGTGTAAATGTCATTATGAAATTAATCATCATGTAATGCTTTCACTTCTTGATCGATTAGACTTGTGACAAAATGTTAATCTCAAATTTGTGTCATAAGGCGCCTTGTCTGCCTTGAGTGTGAGAAAACGAATTTTGTGATATTTCTGAAATCTTTGTATGTACCAATGTGCCATTTCTTGTTCCAAGACTATCATAATTGTATAAGTTAGAAAGAGGATTAAAAACACTAATTTGGTGCCTATTTTGTTGCTCTATCTTGTTTAGATAAAAAGTTATAGTGCAAAACATGATTCAAGGGACCCCGGAACTGGTGCTTTTGGCCGATTTCAAGGCAGAAAACTTAAAGCTCCATGCGGCAATGCTTTCCAACAACCTAGGTCAAAATGGTTGCGATTTTCGGCCTTTTCAGGTCAAAAAGCATGGGAAAAAGTACAGAAACCTATGAAAATAAGAAAAAGTTGATTTTTGAACAGGGCTACAGAGCTGTTATCGAGTTCTTAACCGCAGAGTAGGAAACGGTTACAAATATTCACAAACGTCTACGGAGATGCTGCTGTTGATCGAAGCACGGTTGGACGCTGGTCTAGATGTGCGAGATCATCGGAGAGAGGAAGAGCCAGCCTCGATGAGCCACGCAGCGGTCGCCGGCAGCGGCTGACATCTCTCAACGTGCTAACAGCATTATTCGATCAAATCGGCGCGTCACATACAAGGAGCTATCACTGCAGCTAGGAATTAAAGGAAGTGTGAATACGATAATTTCGCAACTGGGATACTCAAGTGTTCACAATTTGTTTCCTAGCGAACTGACTGAAGGTCACAAAGCCTAAAGAAAAGAAATTGCTTCAGAGTCGTTGGCTCGATACGAGACAGAAGGGGATGACTTCCTTTCATGAATTGTGACTGGGGATGAGATTGGGTACACCACTTTGAACTGGTAACAAAACTCCAATCGATGGCGTGGCATATCAGACTCCCCACGCAAGGAAAAGTTATGGTCACCACCACCTGGAACATGAAAGGGGTAATTCTGGTGGACATGAAGAAAGGACAATCAACCAACTCGGAGGCATATATTGTTACCCTACAGAGACGTACAAAGCGCGTTCGACCGGAGAGAAAACTGGAAGACGTCCTTTTGCACGATAACGCAAGACTACCCAACAGTTTGCAAACGAGATGCCATCACAAAAATGCGCTTGACTGTGTTACCCCACCCTCCATACAGCCCGGATCTGGCACCTTCAGACTTCCATTTGGTTGGGCCAATGAAGGATGCTATTCGTGGAAGAAAGTTTGTGACGATGAGGAGGTTAAGAGGTGGCTCCAGCGGAACCCAGCTGACTTACCAGCAAAGGAATAAATGTCCTTGTTTCGAGGTGGATGAAAGCTGTAGAAAGGGATGGAGACTGTGTGGAAAAATAAACTTGTGAAAAAGGTATGTAACTACTTGTGCACCAAATTTCTGGAACTCGCAAGGAAACTTGGAAAGAAAAAAAAGTGGGGGCAAAATATATTGAATGGCCCTCGTATGCAAATAATTTCTTTAGCAAGTCTTCCTTCAAGGTAGGATTTACTTTATTTTCAATAGAGCCAACTTATGCGATAACTTCGCTGACTCCTGTATAGTTATTACTAGCGGCATCGGGATTAGAACACACTACTTCGGTTTTCTTAACTTCCTCCCCCTCTCCATGTGGGTACGGACGATGGCCTAAGATTTCGAAGTGGGAGGAAGGGGGGTGGGGGTCTTCATTGATTATTACGAGTAGTGAAGGAAATTAATAAACCGTCCGCCTCTTCTGGAGCCACGGGTCGTATTTTGTGTAACAAACGAACATGCTAACTTATATGGATCCTAAATGAGAGAAACCCCTTTATCAGTGAGGAAGGAAAAGTGAGAACGTAAGTGCACTTGGCTTAGTCTGCTGAAAAAAAAACTGGGTAAATGCGAATATATGAACTATCTCTGAAAATGTAATCACAGTCGTAAGTGAGGTACCAGCTTAACAATTACATAGGCGTTGGTTGGTAGGTTTTTCTCTACTGAATGGGTATTTTAAATCGAGCTTTAACTTAAGGAGCATTTTACTTGGTGCTTTTTTTAACTAAACAATTCGGCTCGAGTTGAAAGCGTCGTAAGTGTAGGTACTGAAAATAACTTCTAAATTCGCTAATGAAATCTCTTGTCTTAATGCTATTAACTTGTTTGGCACCTGTATCACCTTCATCGCAGCGAGATCTTTCTGCGTTTGCATGCAGTTTATATTAGACGAGACAAAGATTTGGATACGATGTACTCAGTTCTTGACAATATCCGTAAACAAATTTCGAGCTTTCCTAGTTCATGCATAAAATGTGATTTCGCAAAGACTAACTTTGGGTAGTTTAACCCTTCTAAATAGTTGCGTATAAGTATGATGGAATTACCTTTCCAGGTTTTTCATTACTTGCATATTAATGCAAATTAAGTTCTGCGTTTTAAATCTGAAGATGTACGTAAACTAGGAATGGTTGAACTAAATCTTTCCTGTACTGTGATAAGGTTTATCAAACATTTGACATAAAAAATAGTCACCAAGCCGTAATGATCTTTCATGGGGCTCAATCATTCAAGAAGGCCAGAAAATAGTACGACAGTACTGTGGACAATTGCTATAATACGTATTACCAGCATCACGGATTCGAAGCTCCGACTTCGGGGGTGTTACCCGCTGAGCTACGGATGCTGGTTAACGACGTTTGTAGTCTAAAAAAAAATATATATATTTACCAACACTAACTAATTACCACATACCCTTGCCCATCTTAAATTTAGGGACTGCAAATTAGGAAAACAAAGCAGTTTTGTATGTTAAACAAGGTATTGTAAGATTATAGAATACCTTTAGCCATTTTTCTGGACCACTTCATAAAACTAAATCGCATGTAAACCATTTCATTTGTATTTCAGTTCAGAATGAAGGTGTAGGAATAAGGTCTATTGGCACTTTCAAAGAGTTTAACAGTGAAGTATTAAGTTTAGCTCTTGCCTAATTTTGCTAGTTTCCTTGAATGACGTATGACGCCTTTAAACCACTATTTGTTTGGGATTCTTCGAGGCTGAAAAATTAACCACCAAGTTGTACGAATGTATATAAAGTGCAATAAACCTCACTCCCTGGCCTCTTCCGACCTTGGATGCGGTTATTGCACTCAATCATTCATATTCTGCACAAAGGCGAGGGAGTGAAAGTATGGTGAAGTCGTAAACATTGCTCGTTTGAACGAACGTTCTAGGATTCTGGATAGCGCACGTTGATTCAAGCTACGCGACAGTTAAGGGAACCACTTCTACTTGCTCCTCTTTTTTCGCAATTGCCCTTACCTTCTCATACGAATGAGTGGTTCTAATGCTGAGTACTTATTGTATCAACGCTTTGCTTACAAGTTTACGATAATTAAATTAATCATTAACCTTGGTCTAAAACTAGAATAAGCACTACCAAACTGAGACGAGCTTCGAAGGAAACTTGTAAAAAATTCATAACTGTGGGTGCAGCCAATAAACTAACTGATGCACCAAATTCTTAATTATTTTTAAGTACAAAATCAGGCAATCTACTTGTGAAACTCAGTTCTGCTAATCAGACTACCATATAAAATGCGGTGCGTGCAATATTGAGAATTTATTCGCAGAATTTCCACTTTCCTCCTTTCCGTGTAAAGACCAACGAAGTTAAGTTAGCTTTAGTTGGAAATAACAGTTCAAAATTAATTATTAATTTAAGGAAGTTTAGGTATTAACGTTCAAAGGTATTAATTACTCCATTAAACATTTCATAGAATCTTTGTATCCCAAGAGTTGACCTGGATTCTAACTACTATACAAGGAAGTTTATTACACTTACTCTAAATGATGCTAGTTTAATCTTTATAATAAACATATTAAGGTGGAGAATTTAAAGGGAATCTCATTATAAAGTTTATAAATACCAAAACAATGTATTAGTAAACAGGATTTCACTTACAACGATAAGCTAAATTTAAAGTTAGTGGTTTCTGTATTCACACGGAAAAAACCCCTCAGACATGCACATTCCACAATAATCCTGTCGGCTCGAACATCTACGTCTCGTCGGAGCCATACCGACCTTCATCAGGGTGGGGGGGGGGGGGGGCTTCCTGTCCTCCCGAACCTTTCAAGTTAGGGTGGGCTTAGTCCTTTCAGACACCTTCGTGCAGAAGGACGGGGTCCCACATGGAAGCATCCTCAGTGTTCTATGCTTTTTCATCGCTATGAAGTCAAAATGCCTTCCACTCACTATCCGTTCTTCCATCTACGCGGATGACCTTGCGATCTACTTCGCAGGGCAGGAGCCGTCCGTCGTTCAACGGCAAATTCAGCTCGCCATCTACCGGGTGGAACAGTGGCGACGTCCGTGGGGTTCCGCCTCTCCACCACCAAGTCCAAACGTATGCTCTTCAGCAGAAGACACGCAACCTTTTCTGTTCCCTCTGTCACGTTATATGGCAATCATCTCGAGGTGGTACCCTCCACGCGATTTCTTGGCGTGACTCTGGACCGACGGCTCAAATGGGTTGCCTATCTCAAACACCTGAAGCAATCCCTCCAACGCCCACTCGCTCTCCTAGATCACCTCTCCCACAACACATGGGGGCGCAGACCGACGCTCTGTCCGTCTTTACACTTCCATGGTCCAGTCGAAGCTGGACTATGGCAGTGTAGCATACGGTTCAGCCTCTAACGCCTGCCTCCGTATCTTGGACCCAGTCCTTAATAGGGGCCTCCGCCTCGCCACCGATGCTTTCCGCTCTTCCCCAGCCTACAGCCTTCAAGTAGATTGCAATTACCTCCCTCTCGCCCTCCGACGGGGTCTGCTCCTCACGAGGACATACCTCCATGCACAGAGACTACCCTCTTCGCTTCTGTGCGCGGCGATTTCAGAACTCCCACCCGAGGGACGGAGCTGGCACTTCATTGAAGCGGTCCGCTCTTTCCTCGACCTTTCCAACATGCCCCCCCCCCCGCCTCAGTTATCCCCATTTCATACAGCATCTACCCGCCCTGGCTCCTCACCCCTATCAAGTTTTGCAAGGACCTGTGTGCCCTACCGAAGACTACCACGAGCGCTACGGTATAAAGGTCACTTCCGAGAACACGCAACCCAACACCCAGCGGTGATACTGGCCCAGCCGTTTTCTCGAGGCGTCAGCCTGTCCCACGAGACCTCAGTTTTCTTGGCGGAGCTCTTCGCGATTATGGAGGCCCTCGACACCGCTGGCTCAGTCATTCATTCAGATTCACAAAGCGCACTTCTCTCCCTAGATATATTTCACCCCCCGCCCCCCCCCCTCACCCGCTCGTCTGTACCATCCAGTAACCCTTTCACTTCTTAACAGCCTTCCGACACAAGACAATCACCTTCTGCTGGGTCCCAGAACATGTCGGCATCCAGGGTAACGAGGCGGACCGCACGGAAAAGACGGCCTGCTTACTGCCAGCCTCCTCCCTTTCTCCGACTTCCCGACTCTCCGCTCCCACTCCATCCAGCAACGGGAGTGGGACCAGGCCACACAAACTCCACAAGATCAAACCGCAATTAGGATACTGGGCCTCCTCATTCCACCGGTCCCGCCATAAAGAAGTGATTCTAGCTCGTCTCCGCCTAGGACACGCATTACTCATGGTCACCTTATGGCTAAATCGCCAGTCCCGCTCTGCCCTACCTACCATACCCCTATCACTGTCGTACATCTCTTGGTCGAATGCCCAAACCTGTCCACTCTTCGTCGTAGGTGTTTCCCTCTTGACCAAAACTCCCATACCCGAACGTCTACAATTCATACTCGAAGGCCCCCGCATTTTTCAACGGAAGCGATTTTCCTTTTCTTCACTTATTCCCATCTGCTTCATCGGGTCTAAGACCATACCTCTCCTACCCACTATCCAGCAACTTAACCGTACTCATCCACCTAGTCTACCACCCACCCACTTTCACTAGGTACGAATCGGCGGTAAATTAAAAAAAAAAACATGCAGTCCCAAACCTTTCAAAGAATTTGGCAGGGACAGTGATGAGCTTGCCGTTTGTATTTCATGTTATTCAACTGGTTTCCGTAAAAAAGTTCATTTTTCGGTTTGGTAGCATTTCCGCCGGATTAAAGATTGAATAATGTAAAGCGAATAGAGGGGCCCCATGACAGATGTCTCTGTAGTCAAGTGTACTAACGAAATTTTAGGATAAAAATTAGGTAGGAAATAAACTTTTTTGCAAATTAAAAAAGAACAGTAAAAGGAATATAAAGCAAAGTATGAAACGATTTACCTCAACCTCCGTGTCTACTTCCTAGATCTGACATTTTTGTTGATTAAAGCGTAATAGCAATTCATCAATAAGAACTTGGTAATTATTTTTCAAGCATCTACATAATAAAGAACAATGCCACAGTCTTCAATAATATTCGTATCTTTTTTGTGTTTAAGAGAAACTGAACCTATATCGTCGATGCCACTGAACGTTTGAACTACTCTGCCGATAATCGTATATAATTCTTTCACAGCTGAACCTGTAAAGTTATACATAACGAATTTACCATCATTCCATCCTTTTATTAATTTGTCTCCTGGAATACAAGTAGTCCAAGCAGATCCCGCAACGTAATCTATTTGTCCACATCTTTCTTTTCCATTAACTATATACTTGGATACTTCGACAATGGACTCGAGACATCTTCCCTCATCGTCTTCACCCCTTACGCAAGAAGCTCCCTTGTAAACAGGACCCAATTCTCCTGTACAAAGTTTAATGAAATGATGGTTCAAAGGATTGTTTGTCAGTCGAACAAGTACATGCTGGACAGTCTTTTTGTAGCAGTACGAGAGGAAAATTCGGTCTTCTTTAGGTCTGAAACATTTCTTCAAATCCTGAAACTTTGAAAATAATAAAATAATTGTGAATATTTTCTACTGAAATTTCAATCTAAATCAGCAGCAGCAGCAGTAGCAGCAGTTTATCAGGAATATCTACTGCTTCGAGAAGCGTTAAAAGACTGACAACTATGGTGAACAAAGCTTTAGTGTTAAAGTTTGGGGTTTAATTTGCTCCGTAATGTAAGAGGTCACGTAATGGACGGGAGTTTCAGCTTTTCGTGGGATCAGAATCACATCACTTATGAGATGGACCTAAATCGCTGAAAATTGAAGCCAGAGCCGAAACTCGAACCCAGGACGAGAATCTGTTCGTATGAAGAGGAATAAACTTATTCAGTGTCTGCAGTATTGAAAACTGTAGATTCCATACGATTTAAAAAACCCTTTCCAACTATTTGAAAGTTACCCCGCCATCCATTTCAGTAATATTCTGCAATCTGCATTCCTACTAGCACCGAATAGGATAAAATATGAGTAATCATAAGTTTTAGAAAACTCGCCACAGTGTTGCGATAGTACACGCTTCTTATACTAACCCAGACAGTGGTTGTATTTTCTTTCGGAAGATATGAAGATAAAGCATGAACGTTAAGGATTTTATCTTTGAGAGAAATTTCAGCGAACTTATCTTCATCTTGGATGTGATGAACAGCAAAACTTTTCCCCCTTCCTTAATTCTTTTGGATACCTAAATTAGATTTTAGTGTTGGATAGAAACTTATGCATTTTATCAATGAATCTATTTTGCATTTCCAATTTAGTCTGATAAAAATATTTTTAAAGTATTCCTACGGAGGAAAATGAACAGAAATGGAAATTCATTTGATATTTGAAACTAGACTATATTAACTGGTTCAGAAGACAATTTGTAAAAAAACAATACTAAAACCTTACCTCTTTTAAATACAAATTCCGATTATTTTTTAAGTTCACAGTCGCACATTGAATTCGTTGCGATTCGAAAGTCTTTTCAAATTCAATAAGCTTTGTTTCTAAACTCAAAAAACTAACTACAGCTGTATCAGAACACTCCCCACTGGATTGCAAGTCTTCCAGTTGGCGTATTCCATCTTCAAGAAAGGAGAAATATCGTTTTTCATCTTCCATTTTCTCGGCCAACTGCTTTTTACTGGTAAGAAATCTATCTTTTAATTCTGAACGAGCGCACGGACTCTCAGGACGGAAAGGAATGTAAGAGGCTCTCGCTTCTTCTATTTTACTACAATGTGGACATATCCCTCGCACTATGTCGTAGCACTTGTAGCAAATTTTATGGTTACAGTCCAGAATATTAAATTTGGGGTCTTTTTTCTGGCATGCAATGCATTTCTGGCATTCCATTTTAACTCTGAAATAAGAAATTAAAAACAGTCACATCTATAACGAAGTTAGCTTTACGGTTCTCAAAAGTTAAGTAATCATTTTGATTAGGGTACTGCTACGTAATTCAGAGTTCACCCTTTAGCATAGAGCCAGTTTCTAACTTCGCCGATTTTTTGGATTAGTGTTTTGTGAAGTTCAGAAATCGTGATAAGTAATGGATACAAATTAAGTATTGGTAAAAAAACTTTTGAAACATTTTTTACGGAGCTCCACACCCAATTGAATTGAAGTGGAAAAAAGTCCACTGTTGTTGGCAGTTAACTTAGAATTTACTAAAATATCTTCCTTTAAATATTTAAAAAGAAAGTACCATTTCAATATGTACGGCATTTGAAACTTCATGCATATCTAATGTTGTCTTTGATCTGGTTTTCCTGTCTAATGAACTACCATCAAGCAAATTTGTGAAGTCTGCCAGTATGACATTTTAGGTAGAGAGAGAAGTGCAGTACACTTATTTTCACGGTTTAATTTGCCGATTGAAATAAAGTGATTAATGATGGATGAAAAACTATAAATTTAGCCTCAAGTTTAATAAAACCAAAATTAAATTCTTTAGTTTGTCTTAAAGGTAAAGATGCTGAATGATATACTATAAACCTGGTCAAGCGATATAGGGATTGTTTTCGAAAGTTATAGCGACCCGTATTTCTAGTGTGCACACTGATTCAATTTATTCAGGAAAACTTAGTAAAATTTAAGATTCACTTCTTTTTTTTGGTTCAAAATAAAGACCTAAACCTAACAACTTAATATCTTACCGAAGGTGTAAAATTCATTGTCGTGAATCTGATATTCAGCCGAAAATGTACTAGAAACTGATCACTTATCTAATCAACACTAGAAATGTAAAATTGAACAGGATACTAAACTTCCATTTTTCTAAATGCACTAACCCAAATAAGTTCTAAGACTTCCTTCAATTCAGCACACGAATACCTTCACACCTACATGTCCTACACTTACCAATGCACCTGTATCATAACGAAACAGCTAAACTTAACACATTAATACGAACAAAGATTTGTATCGAACTGCATTAGGAGTTCACCATATCCAAAGGCATTATATGAATGACTTTTCATACTAAATAAAAGGGTATACGTACAGTATATACTTTAGCGTCGGAAATTATAACTTATTAAAAGTATTAAAACGATATTACAACTGATAAATATCATTAATGGATATAATCAAATGCGCAAATAAGTATTTCTCCATTAGAATTCATGAATATAGCTGGGAAATAAGGCACGTGATGTACTATGTTGACGACGTAGCTTCTTTGCCCGGTTAGGTTAACTGTACGCCCTTCACGATTGGTTAGGTTAAGTCGTGATATTTTCGTTTAAACTAACTGAAATATCACGACTTAACCTTGCCAAGTTAAGTCAACTGATGATTGGTTAAGAAGCTACGTCGTCAACATGGCGCATTTATCAGTTGTAATATAGTTTTAATAAAGTTATATTGAAACTTACATATTTTTTGTTGATATTAATCGTAGAAATTTCCGACGCTAAAGTATATGTATACCAATAAAAAGACACTACAAGAGTACATTACAGGCTTTTGAGGAATTTAGGTTAGGTTTATTTTTTACGAGTACATTACAGACTTTTGGAATTTTAGGTTAGGTTAGGTTAGGTTAGGTTATATTAAAACTTTTTCAGATTGTTTTTTTTGTTGTTTGAACGAAATTAACCTTCGTTCAAACCTCATCAAAAACCATTAGAAAAACCAGTTTTGATTTACAAAGCCTGGAATGTACACTTTCAAAATTTACCTAAAAGACATTTTATAATACCAAGCAAATGTTTACGATAAAAACCCCAACACGGTTTTCGCTTATTAACCTTCGATCGGCTGACATACCAAAAGTTATTTAAACTTAATTCAAACCGTACTGGGCATTTCACCTTTAGATAAGGTGAAATTACGCAATTCAGAATGGGACAAAAGTATGTTATGCAAAAAAATTTTCCTAGAAAAATTAACAGATTTATGAGAAAGCATAATCCATATTTGGGTTGTATCATGGTACTGACAATCAAAATTTAAGTTGTAGTCATGATTTATAAACTAAAAATTAAAATTTCATTCGAAATCTGACCAAAGGGTCCAGGGCTTCCCAACCTTGGGGTCGCGAACCGATCCGTTTTATTTTCAATTCTCTTCCTTCGCCGTCCGACAACACATTTATCAACCATGAATGTAATTGCATATAACTGAAATCTGGGCCCTTCCCCGGGATAACAAAAACTATGCTTTATATAACTTTTGGGGAGTTCGTAGAGCTTCGACCAGTGTTTGAAGTCGTGAATTGCGTGAACATGATTTTCGGAGTTGCACATGATAAACGTTGGGAAAACCTGATCTAGCCTATACAAATCTTCACCGCTTCACTTCAAAATACGAAGACCTCTTTGAGAAAGAAATTTGGAACAAGAATCTTTGATTATTTACATCACGTGCTAAAAGGTAAATATACACGCTGTAAAACTGAAATGTTAATCTGAATAAACTTCAGTTTGTACAAAACAAGAAGTTTTAACTTACTGATAATGCACGCACTACCGTATTGTATACTACTAAAGAGCGAAGTTGTGTGGCTTAACCCATAAAACCTTTTGGCGAAACCGTGAGGTAAAACAGTTGTTGTTCCAAACTGTAGATTGTTTGAGCGCTTTACATCAGTCAACTACAAAGGGTCATTGATACAAAAGCTATGTTACGAATAATAAAAAGGACCTCAAAAAGGCTCCAAATTCTTCACAAAGTTATCAACGTTTGCTGATATGTTTGACGTATGCAGTTGTGATTGCTATGACAAAAAAGAGAAAGACCACAGTGCAGGTGTATCGAAAGAATTCCAGTCCAAGAATGGGAATCTTTCATAGGACAAAAAGAACGCAGAAATCAACTGGGATCAATTGATCGAGCTACAACATCTGCATTAAGAAGAAGTGAAGTTAGACGAGAAGCGCAACAACGAACTCAAGAAAGAGCTCAAGAGAAAATGGAAGCTTCTTTCAATGACATTTCTGGAAGTTTAGACATCTTAGATGATATGGAAATGGATGCAAGTACTGAAGAAAATGATGATTTTAAACCTGAACTGGAGTTAGCAGATCATGAACAAAACAGATACCGTTATGATGAGCTGGCTATTACTGCAGATCGCTATCGCGTCAGCTGCAGAGCAGCGGCAGCCATTGTAAATGCAGCTTTAAAGGACATGGGAATTTTGAATGAATCTAACATGCTTGATAGGAAAAACGTGGAAAGAGAAAGAGTGCGAGTTGGTAAAAGAAATATTGTTAAGGCAAAATCGGAGAACTTACATCTAGAATGCATAGGATTTGATGGTAGAATGGATGATACATTAACGCGGGGAGGTAAAACAAAAGAAGAGCACTACATCATTGTTCATGCCAGATAAAGGGACATCTCGATCCATAGCAGAAGAAATTTTGACTTTGATTTTGGATACAGACAGTAATGACACTTTGAAAGCCTTACTATGTGATGGAACAGCATTAAATACAGGAAAAATTGGTGGCGTGATTAAATTGATTGAGATTCAGCTAGATAGATCTTTTCATTGGTTAGTATGCCAGCTCCACATGAATGAATTGCCTTTCAGGCATGTATTTGAAGCAATTGATGGGCAGACTAGTGGACCAGACAGTTTCAAAGGTGATATTGGCAAAGCGATAAAAAAGGATTTGACAAAATTAAAAATAGTTAATTTCACTCCAGTAACTGGAAGAATAAAACAAATTCCTGCTTATGTTGTAAAAGAGCTTAGCACGGATCAGAAGTACTTGTACGACATCTGCTTATCAGTTCAATCGGGCAGCGTTCCCGAAAATCTGAGTTCGAAATCTCTGGAAATACTCATCATGCGCGATGGCTCACTCGGGTTAATCGTGTTCTAAGATTGTATGTATCAACATTGAAACCAGAACAGGGTTTCAAAGACATTGTGAAGATTATAATGTAGTGCTATGCTCCCGGGTGGTTCTAAATTAAATCGCATCCAAAAGTGATCGATGGAGCCATAAATTTTTGGTACCTTACACAACTGGTAAGAAATGTTGAAGAAAAGTTCCAAAACATTATGGAACCAGTCTTAAAACGTAACTCCTATTTTCCCACACCGGAAAATATTCTTAGCAATGATAACGGATCAAAGACAACAAGTGAGAGAAATTGCGATCCAGCGAATAATTGAGGCCAGAAAGTCTTCCCCCAAATTGAGAAACTTTGAACTTCCTAAAACACTCAACTTGAAGGCAGAAGATTACACCGAATTGGTTGATTGAGAAAGAGAAACCATATATCCACCACCTTTGTAAATGAATTCAGCGACAGTGACATTATCAAAGCTCATGCCGAGTCACTGATGATTCCACCATACCCGTGTTATGGTTAGAAACTGGAGAGGGCTGTCTGTCAGTCTCGTGACAAAAGCATCAGAAGAACGATATGGCTATGAAAATCGTCAAAAATTTATTCTGAATCTTTTAGAATCTAGGAAAAAAATGCCTAATTTTAACACGAAAGGGCAATGGAAGTCAGAATTTACAGGAACAATGAAGGAAAATCACTTTAGAAAAACGTCTGGTTGTAACATTGTTTCATTTTTTAAAATTTAACCTTTTCTATACCTTCTTCAATATGTCTATAATTTAAAATCTTAATATAATGCTGCTAAATGGCTATTGTCAATAAATAACAACAGTTTGTTTCATTTATATATCATATTTCAATTAGCATTCAATTTTGCATCATTGCATTAGATTTAAAACACCAGGAAAAATGTATTATACGCCAGAGTACAAGACATGAGAGGCAAAAACCCCAAAATTGTGCTAACCCTACAGCACTTCGCACAGTAAAAAAAGTTATCAGAAGGCTTTCCGGAGCCATAGAAACTCCCTGCAATGCGTGGTTATTCAGTATAAAATTTCGACCTCCTACTGTATACCCCTCATCATATTTTGATCACTGCATTTCTTTTAATTTTAGTTTCAAGATGGCTAAAGCGTAACCTTGTCGTTATTAGATTTCAAATGAAAACTTTAACTAGTTGCTTGTAAATAAAAAACTGCAGCCTGTCATATAGTCAACAGTACAGCAGCTAAAACATGAATTATTTATCCATGCTCTCTCATCTTAACTAATCATTAGGCTACGCTTAATTTTCTTGGGAAAAAATCTAAGTATAACCCGAAGTACTTTTTAAATGCTAATTTGAGTTTTGTAATTAAATCTCATTCAAACGTGATATACTGTAAATAAACAGTTATAGGTTTTTGACTAAAAGTCTAAATTATATTCCCATGTTTGTAGCCTACCCAAGGCCAAGGCGAACTACGATATAATAGAATTCTCACCATTGTCTTTGTGAATTTTTGTTCAGTGTTAAATGCCTCAGATTTAGTTAACATTAAATAGTCCGGTTGCACGGGGTGGGAACCCTGCATTGTTTGTTATAAAGCAAATTTGACATATTTTGAAAGCTTATACCACCCCATTCAAGAATCCATCGGGTGCACACCTGACCCCTGCTTGGCTTTTTCAATATGGCCGCCATTGACGAACGTGGGTCAAAACGACTCCCAAAGTATCTGCAACCCCTCCAGATCGACTCATCATCCTAAAAACCCTAGAAATGACAACAAGATCATCAAAATCCATCAAGTATTGACCAGGATATGGGATTTTTCAGTTTTGCCGGCCATCTTGGAAAATGGCGGCCATATTGAAAAAGCCAAGCGGGGGTCAGGTGTACACCCGATGGATTCTTGAATGGGTGGTATAAGCTTTCAAAATATGTAAAAATTTATAACAAACAATGCAGGGTTCCAGTAAAATCAGGGTCTGTGCTACCGGACTATAAGAGGCATGCATATAATATACCTTCTCATATGGTGAACTCTTAACGCAGCTCTCGATACAAGATTGCAGCACTGTAAGATTACAACATACAGCTCATATTAACATTTGTAAAAAAAACTTTCAAACTTTGAGTTGTCTCTACTGTTTAGCACGATGTTAAAATTTCACAAAACCTGATATAAACATCGTCGAGAAGTTAGCAACAAAACGTCAAATTCATTATTTTTTACTGTTAACTTCGTGAAAACTCAAAAGCCATTACTCCGACATTAGTAGATTTGACTGTTCTTTAATTTCATATTTCAGTGTTGAAATGGAATGCGTGACATATATGGCATGCCAGAAAAATAAGCTCGAATTTCATATTCTGGAATGTAACTACAATTTGCTGTGAATGCTACGACACTCCGCAGGCGATACGTCCATATTGTAGTAAAATAGAAGGGAAAGCCTCATACATTTCTTTCCGTCCTGAGAACTCATCCACTCATTCACATTTAAAGGAAACATACAGTATGTTACCAGTAAAGAAGATTGGCTAAACACGAATTGGGTTTGTGTTCAGAGTAAAAGTTTAAATAATCAACGTTGTCGATCCTGTTCAGAAGTTTAGAAACCTAGGTGAGTTCGCCTCTGAGCCGACACTTTGGGGCCGTTCAAAAATTACATAATGCTAGTTTTGCTAAAACTTGACACCCCCACCCCTTTATAACGTTCCGTAACAACGCTAGACCAGACACCCCTCTATTAGGGGTTACATAACATCTTAGTGGGTGTCTGGTTTAGCGTTACGGAACGTTACAAGGAGTTAGGGGTGTTAAGTTTTAGCAAAAATAGCGTTACGTAATTTTTGAACGGCCCCTTTTCTAAGGAATAGAAATTAAAATCAGCGAGTGACGGACAACCAGAATTAACTTCGTTGCTCTGGCTTGAACATTTTCAAGCCTTTGTATGGACTCTCAAAAGTGGGGACCAGAATTGCACAGCATACTCGAGGTGGTGTCTAACGAACGCGTTGGAGATAGGGAGAATAACATATTTGCTTCGGTACATAAACCGTCTCTTAATATAGCCTAGTACTTTATTCTATTTCTTTTCAATTTCGATGCAGTGTTTGGAAAATTTTAAATAACTTCTTATAAATATCCTTTAATTCTTTTCCAAGTTGGTCGTTGTAAGTTCCTGCCCATGAAGTAAATAGGCTAATAGCACATCGGTTTAGGGATTCAATGTGCATCAATTTGTATCTGTCAATGTTATAAATAATTTGCCAAGTGATCGACCAATCCATGAACTAATCTAAAATTTTTGTTTTTAAATTTTCAAGACACTTCCGCACTGCCTACACAAGAGACTAACTTGGTGTCATCAGCGAACCTTGAATGGTGCTCAATATACCAATGTCCATCATATACCCATGTCATCAGCGAACCTTGAATGGTGCTCAATATACCAATGTCCATCATGTTATCCCTCAGCTATGAAATTAATCACAAATTTTGCTGCCCCAAAAACCTGGCACTCTTTGCGAAACTTCTCAAATTAGTAGCAACATCCAGAGATGGGCAGTAACGCGTTACATGTAACGACGTTACGTAACGAACGTTACAAAAGTAACGAGTAACGGTAACGCCTGAAAGATTTTCAAATGTATCAATGTAACGGTAACGCTTTGCAAATTTTTTATCAATGTAACGGATTTTTCCGTTACTCGTTACTCGATACTTGAATTTGAATTTGATAACATTGCCATTCCATTCATGAGGACTATTAAATGCACTTCACTATTCCGAGTTAGTGGCAACAACTAAATTTATATTTCCTAGGTCTCTTCATCTTTCCCAAACATCATTGGGGTGCAAATTATTGTGCAATATATCGTTCTTAAGAGAACAACATTTATATAGTCAATAATAGTAGTTATTAGAATTGATGTGGTATGGCTGCCATTTGTAAGTTTATCTGTAGTTTCAAAATACGTGTGAAGGCACATAAACAAATATCAAATGTAACTAGTTACTTGTAACGTCGTTACATGTATCGAGTAACGGTATCGCTTTAAGGATTTTCAAAAGTAACGATGTAACGGTAACGCCGAGTACATTTTCGACGTATAACGAGTAACGGTAACGCCACCCAATTTAATGTAACGGTGCCCATCACTGGCAACATCTAGTCAATTTTTGTCCTAACTCCCTGGTTTCAAATCACTTCTGAGTTTCAAAGTATTCAACTAGCTCAAGTAACAGAAAATCATTCGATTTTTTCTGACTTGAAAAATTTTCAGGCGTGTATCAGAAATGAATCTGAGATTCAAAGTTTCTCAGGTTTTATGTAAGGTGCATTACTTCCTTCGTTTAAACTACTCAGATCTGGTGCTTTTGCCATAAAAAGTTTGATAGGCCTACTCCGATCTTTGAGAATACTGAATAATACCCACCCTACCCACTCATAGATTTCATTTTGCAGAATTTGACAGTTCGCATGAAAACTAAAGTGTAGACACTTCAAATTGCACCGTGATTGCACACTAGTGCACTGAGATATCATCATCATCATCATCATATTCACCGCATGTAAAGAGTGGATCTTAGGGTCTTTGTCAGTCTTAGCTTCTGTACATCTGTAGATGTCTGTCTGTCTGTCTGTCTCCTTTTCAGGTCCAAACGGCTGGACCAATTTTCATGAAACTTACTTTCATGAAAATTTCTTGATCCCTCTGGGATCCCTAGAGTGTTTTAGCAACGTTTTTTCAGATCGAGTGTCCTAAAAAAAATTATATGCTTAAACACGAAGCATTTAATTAAATTTCAAGATTTTGGCCTATTGGTCTTGGGATGTAACACTCAAAATTTTGATGGTTGCTTTCTTTCGTGAATTTGTAGATATGCTGGCTTTTGTGGCTATTAGAAAAATATAAAATTTTATAGAAGCGTGAACTGGTGGCCTTCCCTATCATTAAAGTCTACAATTAAACCAAGTCCCATCACACTTCTAATCTACAGAGTTTCATACACTTTCATGGAATGAAGAAAAATCAGGTTGGTCAATAAATTAGAAAAGAATGTAGCCATAAAAAATTTTAGCTGCGTATCGGGAGTCATGATTGGTAAAAAAAATGTGACAAGGTGCATTTGAAATTTAAGTGCTTCGTGAACTTCAAGTAAAATCTGTGAAGCTGCATTTAAAATTTAAATGATTAGTGAGCTAATTGTAAATGTTAAATTTTAACTCGCTTACATTTTTTTTGAATAATTTTCATTACATTTGTGTCTAAAAAATCGGAAATGTTCTGAAAACTTAATCCAGAAAGAAAAATCTTGGGGATTGAACATGGTAAGAAAAAAGAAAGCCTGTAGGGCGGGTTTTTGGATAGTTGGTTACTGTTGGTATAATTTGCTGAATTGTGCAAACAGCAAGCTAGGCCTAACCCTTTCAAATTTAGGCTAGTGTTGCACTATAAATAAACAATGAATAAAATATACAAGTCCATATAAAATTCGTTGTAATGGAGCCTAAGCCCGACAAGGCTTGAGACTAGAATTTAGGCTTTGGCTTCGGCTACCAACTGTCCTAAGCCTAGTACATCTACAGAGAATTAAGTTTCATTCTGCCTAAGCTAGCAACATTATTAAATAAAATACCTTGTTGAGGCTTGTTCGCCAAAGATTTTCAGTGTAAAATCCATCCAAGGACTACCTACTCTACTATAAGGATGGACAAATATTCTTATATTTCCTCAAAACATATGACTAGGCTTAATCACACAAAGTTATTGGAGGGTAGATGGATCAACACCATTCTTTTTTAAAAAACAAAAATATTTACTCCTTTGACAGCTTTTTTAAAACACTAACTGGCAACGAAAAGATTGCCAGTTTGTTCCAAGATGCTGCTAACCGGGCAAATTCTCTTTCTTTAACTGATATATTCTTTTTGTAATAGTTTTTTGGTTTAATAAAATATTTTCGTCGGCCACAAAATTTAATTATTATGACTAAAATTTTAACATTTTTTGGGGTGCAACATTTACTATAATCTATGCAGTGGTTTTACTTACAAAAATATAATTCGGAATTTCGGTTATCCTAAACCCATCTCAGTTATCCTAAACTAATAAAATTAACTCGAAAAATAATAATTTGGTGGTCTTTATTCGTTTATTTGTGCACTTACACGCACATTTCGTATTGTGCATATAAGTGCAAATTGAGATCCTTTTGCCCGTTTCGCAACTTCCAAACATTCAAAATGCAGGGCCACATTTTGGCTGCCATTGCATCTTCTACTAACTAGCAACTATCTAATCTTACAAATCACCAACTGGTATCACCAATCACATACCACTATCGCCTACTCAACATGGATTCAGACCTCACCACTCAACCACGACATTACTCACTAACCTCACGCAGCACATCATGGATCGTATCAACTCCAGACGACCAGCTCAACGTACACTATTAGCAACAATAGACATTAGTAAAGCATTTGATGCTATCCCACGCTTCCCTATCATAAACAAAATACTCAACACAAACATGTACAATAACACCAAAAAGTGGCTGAGCAACTATCTTTCAGGAAGATACTCACATGTCACATTTAATGGCAAGTCATGCAAAAACAAGCTTTTTCCGAACGGGGTCCCTCAAGGCTCTGTTCTCTCACCAACACTCTTCAACTTATACATGCATGACATTCCAACACCCATAGATAACAAGCTTACCTTATCATATGCAGATGACATCACTCTAACATCCACCCATAACAACATCGACACCGCTACAAATAACATATAAACATACATAAGCAGTATACAAGACTGGCTTACACATAACAGACTCAAAGTAGAGCCCACAAAATCAACCATCACCTTGCTAACAAGCAACACAAAAGAACACCAGATAACTCCACAGATTACACTAAACAACACCAACATTCCACACACTCACAGGACTAAAATACTTGGGATCACATACAACACATTATCTTTTGCAAACCACATTCAGAACATTAAAGACAAATGTACGTCAAGACTTAACACACTTAGGGTACTAACAGGCACAAACTTTGAACACCAGCAGGAAACAACAACACTCATATACAAACAATATATTCACTCAGTTATGGATTATGCTAGCCCATGCTGGGCACCATTACTTCAAACACACACACACACACACCTTACAGACAATACAAAACAACGCACTTCGTATCATTACAGTATGTACTCAAACAACACCAATAGAACACCTGCACACAGAAACAAAAATACTGAAAGTTAGGGAACATTTAGACATGAGGGGAACACAATTCATGGCAACAGCGACAACTAACCCACAACACCCTTGCCACTACATGTACAATCATGCACCAACACCTCGCACCATTAAGGTAACACCAGAGACATTATAAGTTATAACCAAATACTCCATTCCATACCACGCCCCACAGACATCACACAGTACAGAAAACACACACACACCTAACCCACAAAGCACTGACACAACTCGGTCCGAATGCGGTCCTAGGTGCGAAGCCGCCACCCATTGACAGGTCAGAGACCAGCCTGAGCAGATCGAGTTAACTTAGCACGATTCCGATGTGGACATCACCCCAGCTTACAGACATATAACACAGACTAGACAACTCCACAGACGACACCTGCCACTTGTGCCAGGACACACCACAAACAATTGAACATTATGACAGACTGTACTGCTCTAGCACAACATAGAACACAGCACAACACCACTAGTGTGCTGAACCTCTAGTCCACTCCGGAGAGGGCGATCAGTTACCTGCGTGTCGCCGGCTTGCTCGATCAGGGTGGGCTGATCGGCTAACCAACAACAACTAGCAACTGTAACTACTTTGAATACTGCTAATACAATATGCGTAATATAAGCCTTGAAGCTTGGAGGAACTATTCAATAAATGCATTAAATGAATGAATGTAGTGATTGTGAATTCAGTATTTAAGGTTAATGGTTTGTCTGCACAAGAAATCTATACGGTTATTGGCAAAGTAATGAAAATATTCAATGCCTGCCTGCCCTAGGGCAGTGGTTCCCAACCAGGATGCCGCGACACACTGGTGTGCCGCAGAAATCTAAATCTCATTAAGATCAATAACACTTAGATTAATTTTTATTGGTTTTCTTTATATTTTCTTTCCAAAGTAATTAACAACTGTTAAAATATAACAATTCATGGTTAATATTCCGCAGAACACCACCTAAACCAAGGGCGGATCTAAGGTGGGGTTCGGCGACGTCTGAACCCCCATTATCAATTTCTTGCAAGTGCTCTTTTTTCAAGTATGAAAAAGTAAATGCAATTTTGTCCCACAATAACACTAAGTGATAAGTCAAAATATTCTGGACCTTCTTCGACGTATTCTGTGGGGGGTGATTGATAATTTAATGTACGACCTTTCGCTATGAATTGAATACTGTGCCCTTTTTTTCTTTGGACCCCCCCCCCCCCTTACTGAAATGCCTAGGTCCGTCCTTGCTAAACTAAAACAAATGAAAAATTGTTTCATATGCTGTGCAAATGAAAATTAAGAAAAGATAAATACTTAATGTTATCTACTCAATTTACTAGGTTAGGTTAGATTACAATAAAGAAAATGAAATAACACTGGAAAATGTTTGACGTATTTTGAGGCGTTTTAACAATCTGCTATCCCGGTTTTTTTTCCGTGAAATTGAGCAGCTTGCAAAGCTGGGCACTTGCGGTTTTTTTTGCGGTACTGCGGTACTACCGCACTACCAAACCGGTACCGCATAACGCAGTACCGCAAAGGATTGCTAAAGTACAGGCTGTACTTTCAGCGATCCTTTGCGGTACTGCGTTATGCGGTACCGGTTTGGTAGTGCGGTAGTACCGCAAAAAAACCCGCAAGTGCCCAGCTTTGGGCCAGCTTGAGATAATTTCTTAGACAAAAATTCCTCAAAACCTGCTCAATTGCACAAAAAACGGATAGCAGATTCTATTATCTGGTAGGCAGTAGCGCCCACAGGATTTTCTAACATGTGGACACTTCCACTACGTTAGCTGGATAGGTTATAAATAAATATATATCTATATATAGGTAATTTGTAGAGGATATTTAAGATATAACAGTATAAATACTCTAGATTACTTATACAGTAAGGTGTTAAGTTAAACAAAAGCAATGAAAGCACTAAATATAAAAATGTCTGTTATTGCATATCAATACAAATTTGTTTCACCATTGTAAAAAAAAAAAAAAAAAAAAAAAATTTATGTCCCTTACTTTTACACCTAAAATTGCATAAACTTTAGTCAAACAAGACTGTATACACATTCAATGGTGTAAATATCATTAGATGGTATCAGCGTATATTTTCGACAGATTCAGTTTTATAATTGATATATTCTTATTTATTAATAAATTTGCGGTTTTTCGTATCAACCTGTAATTTTGGAAAAAATCCAAACTTTAAAAAAAAAAAAAAAACTCCCTATGGTTCCATTTAAATCGAACATCGCGTAGAAAAAGCACGTTAAGCCTGAAGCCCTATTTCCAAGTAAAGCAGAATTTTCTAAAATATAAAGTTCAAATAATGTCAAAGTTCAGCAAACGTCAAATTCATTGCAAAATCTCGGTTCTTAAATTGAACATTTAACTTTAAACATTTGTTTCCTTAGCTTAATTTTGTAGGCTAATCACCAGACATGTTGAATTAGCCTTCGGGCACGTTGGCTGGGCTATTGTATTGGGAGAAAGCATTACATTTTCCCCAACAGTGAGAAAAACAATAAACGATGACTAAAATAATATTTAACAATGCATTACAGACTATTAGTGTGTTAACTTTGCATTTAATGCAACTTTTAACTTAAATACCTTAGTTTTTACGTTAATACACCGCTGATTGAGAAAAAACTTTTGGAAAGTTATAAATTCTTAGGATCTAGCATTAAAAAAAAAACCATTTGTCATTTATAACTAAGTTCGCTAGTGGACCTTCAATATACTAACGGACATTAAATTCTTAATTTCATTTCGATTTAGGTTAAAGACATTAAAGTACGAAATATCCTTTTATTTCAGAATTTAAATAAGACTAAAGTGAAATTTTACATAGAAATTTTACATAGTCAAAGAAACACCGAATGCAGAAGCATTTCTGAAGACAATTCATTGTTGCTGACGATTAAAGAATCAGAATATGGGAAAAGAAAAATTAGTTCAGCCACCAAATGTTCAAATGCAGGACAAAATTTGAAAATAGACTGGTACGTTGCTCGTGGTCGTATTCTTTCTACATTTATTCACTTTACGAAGATCTTTAGAATTCAGATTTAGCAGAAGTATATTTTGTCCTAGAATAAAAATGCGAAGACCGGAGAGTTAAATTTTATGCGGAAAGATAATATTGCACAAGATTTACATAACACAATTAGTCCTCACCGACAAAGGTACTTCATGGTAGTTTTCAGAGCGTCGTCAGATAGGAGTGCCAAGCCATTCACCCACTGAACTAGTTCTCTCTCTTCGCCCTAGAAAGGATAATCTCGAGGTAATATTTTGACTACCAACTGTCATCAAGTTCCAAGGTCAGTTTATTAAATACCTCCAGTTTGCTTTCCGTCGTCTCTAAGAGTTTCCTCATGTGGGTAATTTCTTTCAGCATCAGTAGTTTATCGCCTTCATCCGAATTTTTAAACACTTCGTATTCTCTCAAAGCTTCCTCGTAAACTCTTAGAAATCTTCCATTGGCATCACTTAAATTTGGAGTAGGGAGGATTCCTTCACAATCATCTTCCCTGAGAAAGGAAGTTCATATTTAGTTTTGTCGACGCGAAGTTCGTGTACAGATATCCCTGTAAATTCTGGAAGCTGTAACAATTTTTAGTGATAATTTTAACCGTAGTAGTTTTGGTATAGAAAACCAACCAATATATAGTTGTACAGTTTATGTTTCACTAGAAATTTTAGTAAGTGCAACGCATTCTATATAAAGTTCTAATATACATACAAGTTAGACAAAGCTAAGTTTAAACTTAGTTCACCAAAATGAATATAAAGAATTCAGACGCAGTTCAACGAGTTTATTAACTAGCATGTTGAATCCGTTAAGTTAAATTAGGGTCTATGGAAATGAACTCTGAACCGAGTCTACACTTTAATTTTACCCGATTTAAGTAAGATCTGTTCATGAAGTAGATATGTATTATTAAAAGTATTGGATCACCCGAAGGTTAGGGTCCCTAGCCTTCTTTACTTAGCTTTATAAGGCTAACGAAAATATTACAACCTAACAACCAATCGTTAGGTTGATATTTTCATTAGCTAGCCTTATAAAATTAAGTAAAGAATGCTGGGGGCCCTGACCTTCAGGTGATCCAATACTTTTAATCTTTGGAGTTTAATAAAGGATCATCTCAAGTTCAAAGTCCTTCAGTTCAGTTTATTTTCTACACTACTTTCAAAATCTAATCTTAAGGTAAAGAGACATTCAAGAGTATTAACCAAAAAGCATTCCTTACTTATGACGGAAACTGTGCTCATTTTCGACATCTTCCTTGATGAGAGATTCTGAACTAACGGAACTTAAGCTTAATGTCACGACCACAAAAGCCGAAATCCACTTACATACATAGAAACTCATCATACGACGTTTCATCCACTGATGACCACAAGCACAATTACTGTTTAAAGAAAACAATTGTAAGTCTGCATTAAAGCAACCTATTATACTACCACAAATAATACCTATATTCAACATACAATAATACTAAAAAATTTTATACAGATTATTTATAAAAACAAATTATATTTCTAGTTATTAATAAAAACTTAAATCCAAAACTTATTTAAAGAACTTACTAAACTTACAAACTTCCGAAAGAAGGAAGAAATAAACAACCAAACCTCTTTTTCGATGAACTTAAAAATGACCTAGAACTCAATCAGATTCCCAGATTTCATTACCGCTTTTAAGGTCTACTTTGTCGGTTGGTTCAATATTGTTTAATTAGTTCGGGTATCCAGTGACTATCCTTCAACCCCAAAGGGTCATTGAGACTATTCTTGCGTCATGCATTTCATTTACTAAATTAATTAACCATTCTACTGAAACTCATATCCGCCTTGTTAGTACACAGTTGAAGATTGATGATGCATTTGGTCTGAAGCCGTAATACAAGTACTATATTAGTTTTAAGTTTAACGGAGAAATTATACAGTAATTTTTTGTAATATATATATATACAGAGTTGGGCACGTTACTTTCTATAAGTAGACTGACCATACGTACCGTTTTGAACGGGACAGTACCGTTGTTTTATATTTCCTGTCCGTCCCGTCGTTTTAATAAAAATGTCAATTTTGTCCCGGTTTATGTACTTACTTTTTCATGAATACAGAATATTACATAACCCCCGTCCCTTTTTTGCCATCCCAATGTCCCGTTTTTGTCTCAAGGAAATATGGTCAGCCTATCTATAAGTAAAGGCGTTACCGCTACGGGCGCTACCGTTACATTGATGAAAAAGTAACGTCGTTACCGCTTCAGTTACTTCCATGAAAAAGTAACGTGTTACCGTTACCATTACCGTTACTTTTAAGAAAAGACTAAAGAATAAAAAGCCTTAATAATATCAAATTACACTCTACTGTACATGACAACAAAATCAAAACAGAAACTCAAATAAAAAAATGGCTTGTCCAAAAAACTAATCTTGCAGATTTTTTAGGAGTGTGTTGTTCGATTTCAGTTTTTCAAAATTGGCATCTGATAGTCCTCCTCGTTTGGAGGAGCTAACACTTAATTAACAGCTAATAAATGATACTAGTCAAATGATCAGTTTGAAAGTAACGAGTAGCGAGTAACGACTGAAATCGCTCTAAAAAGTAGTGCCGTTACCATTTTCGTTACAACATCTCAAAAGTAACGGCGTTACCGCTACAGCTACTAAAAAAGTAACATCGTTACGTAACGGCGCTACTAGTAACGCCGTTACTCCCAACACTGTATATATATATCTTAGATTTTACATTCCTTCGTAAATTTGTATTTAAATTTCTTCCTCATAACTAACTACAGTATAAGATTTGCTAACTCATTCTTTCAGGAGGACGATGAAAACATACTGAGTTGAGTACGACAGTTAGCTGCTTATCCCGATAATGAAATGAAGCCTCGCGTTCAAGATTGCTTTTCTGGTAATAATTTTACATCGAGAAGATATTTCGTGGATGCATTGTCAATACAGACTAATTTCCATTACCGAGAACAAGTAAAACTCCTGCAATTTATTAAGCAATAAAGAATGGAAGTTACACTTTAAAGTGCCACTTTAGTCCAAATGTGTTTTTAAATTTCTGTTGCGGGTAGAGCACTGTTCAAATTCGATAACCTGAACTATGAAGAACTGGAAGAATTATGAATTAGTACAAATAAATGTATAAAAAAATTATACTCAGAGGAAAGTAACCTATCTAAATTTCCGTTTAGAGTAGTAACCCATCATTTGTAAGGTCCTATAAAATAAATTTTCCGCAGTGATACTATTGATTATGTTCCTTATCACTCTGGAAATAGCTCAAGTTATATTAAGATCTTACATATTTTAAAAAATGTTAAATGACTGATCTCTTTAAAAAGCTAATTTAAATCTACTTTGTCTTAGAAACATTAATTCAAGAGATTCGGGTTCAAATTAAAATTCGAGGAACAATTCGGGCTGTAGATAAAAACTTTGGTTAAATTGTCTTGTACTGCCCACACGTCAGTTTATAGTTATTCCTTATTTCGGTGACCCATGAGCTAATAGAGTATTGAGGAATTAACTTGTCGGGCCCCTGTGTGATGTAATTTTACTGTATATAATAAACTTTTATTTTTTTACAGAAATTTGTACAATAGCTTTAAATGTTGTCATTGGAGAGTATCTTAATGCTTTCCCCCCACCCCTGCTCGAAATTCTAGCTTGCCACCCAGAAAATTGCCGGTGTCAAACTAAAATTGAAATAATTGAAGGGTATGCCATGTCCATGAAACGGCATGTATCAGACTTTCCCTTTTTGCCCTTCAAAACTTTGGACCTTGATTTCGGTTCTTTTCTCCCAGCTAACAATTTTACGTAGATACGACGTTGTCACAAGATTGCATTTTAGTACCGTGACGTAGATACAACGTAAATTCATGTGGTCTCAGTTACGTCTTCACAACGTTGTGATATTACGTAAACTTTACGTAGATACAACGTTGTCTCAACGTCTCACGGATAGAATTTGGTCCAAAAAAGGCGCCCTATTTGAAATAGTAGTATGCCGTATGTAACTCCGTTACAATTTTGTAACAAAGAATAATGTAATACAAAACTATATTCTTTGGATGTAAAACCTTGAGTGCAGACAACGTCTACACTACGTACAAAAAATTACGTCAGAAGTTTACTTGTACTTCACGTGTACCATGGCCGAGACCGAAACTGAGACAGAGACCAGAAAAAAAGGTCTCGAGACCAGTCTCGAGTCCTACATCACTGGTTGGGAGGAGGACGTTTTTGCAGGAGTTCGCCCTTGGCCCCTCCTTCCTGAATAAAAAAATTGTAAGATTGCAATAAATGTTAAAAAATTGTAAACATAAAATACTTTTACACTAAATGTAATAATAAATTGCACAGAAGTATAAGGCCGGCCGCACACAGGATCGTCTTGCGACTGATGACTGACGACTTGGGTCGTAACGATTCAAGTCGCGTGTGATTTTATATTGACAGAATGGGAGCCCTGCACACTGCAGCGACCACGACGCGATTCCCAAAATCGCGTCGTCAGTCGCAAAACGATCCTGCGTGCGACCGGCCTTAGTTGGTTAAATTCACAGTATTACATTTATAATAATCATACTAAAAGGTCATTATTGCACCCACAACCCAAGATAATTTTCTTGTCCCTCCAGATCAGCGATGTATCGAGACCATCAAGGCCGAGACCTAAGCACCCAAGACCGAGACCAGAAAAAAGGTCTCGAGACCATTTGCAATTTTTGCACGTATTCAGTATTGTGTAATGCCTAATTCTTAAGCTCTGTATTTCACATTGAGGAATAAAGATTCTAAAGAGGTTATCAAGTGACAATTGCAAAATTTATTCATCATTTATTCACAAATTCATAGTTTGTGACATTTTTCAGCAATTAACTGGCTACTTAAAACAATATCAGTGTTTGTTGCATTTGAGGAACATCAACATACTCAACAGTGTAGTCGAGACCATCATGGCTGAGACCGAAACCAAGACCGAGACCAGAAAAAAAAGTTTCGAGACCGGTCTCGAGTCCTACAACACTGCACCAGATTTAGTCTAGCTGCCCGTCTGCTCCTTGCAACGGTGATGCAACGGCGAATTTTTTCTCAGACTATTTTCACTCAAAATAGTTTAAATATTTCTAATTTTACCAAGGGCATAATTATTGATATAAAATGGCCAATTCGAAAATGCAAACAATTAGTTTATGTATATATTACACGACTTTTATAGGAATCAGTAATTGTAAATAATTAAGCAATGAAGAGGTACGGTTGAGTTCGATGTGTTTGTCCCTATTTATACTCGTAGATTCCTGTTCTAGAAGAGATTGCCATCCAATTATTCTATTCTAGTTGGGTGGATAGATTGATTTTTAAGATACACAAAATCATTAAGTACCGGGTGTCTCAAAATAGATGGAACCCATTGACATGATAATAATTTATTACTCAGAAAATAAACTCCAAAAAAGATTACATTTCCTGGAAGCTGATATGATAACAATTAAAAACTGAAGATTTGAGGTCTCTAGATCAAAGGATACATTTATTAGAGCACATGTTCCAAATGACCGCCGTTGCGCTGCAGACACACTTGAAGCCGACGAGCGAAGTTGTCAATCACCCTGACACCCTGCACAGAGTGCAAGGGCCTCTGAAGCACCTCGTCTGGGCTTGTGTGCCCCAGAACACATTGTTCTTGCTATTGACATACCCACTGAGCAAGAAGTGTGCTTTGTCACTGAACCAAACATCATCAAGAAAGTCAGGATCCTCTTCGATCTTGTTCTCGAACCACCGGCACATCACAACACGTTTTGCCATGTCAGCTGGTGTGAGTTTATGCTTGATCTGGATCCTGTATGGGTACAGCTGAAGATCCTTGATCAAGATTCTTTGCACTGACGCACGTGAAAGACCCAGATCTTGGCAACGTCTTCGGATTGACTTTTTCGGACTCCTTCCGACAGAATCTCTCACCGCATTCACATTGTCAGGAGATCTTGCAGTCACCTTCCTGCCAGATCTGGGTGTTTCTGCTTTCTTGTTGAGATTGTTTACTGATCCTGTGGCTTGAAATTGTGTGCCCAACGATAAATTTGGCTTTTCTGGGGATAATTGTTGAAGTTGAACTTCCTGCGAAATTTCGCTTGCACAGTTTTGAATGATTTCGTCTCCAAATAAGTAGTGACGCAAAAAAATTTTTCCTCCTTTGTCCAAGGCATTTTGATTGATAATTATTAGTTGTTATCGTCTCCTCTCTTCAAATCTGAAAAAATAGAACGAGAACATTAATATTGGCAGAATTATTAGCAGTGACATGGGTTGCATGTATATTGAGACACCCTGTATAACCTCATCAATTTCTTACTTTTACAATTGGCACTTGCTGTAATCGAACCTGCATTACTTTGCATGCAATTTAAATATGAATTAAATTACAAAATCTGATCAAGATTTATTCAAGAATGTTTGTTTATATGCGTGTAATTTTAGCACCCAAAACAAGAGGTGAAGAAGCAAATCTGAATTTATAATTCTGCTTTTACTTAACCTTAAAACTAGATAACTGAAGGTGTACGAACATACTAGAAAATGTGATATGGTTTGGATTTGTTGATGGAAAAATGTCGTAGAAACCCTTTTAAGGTTAAAACTATCATATTTAATTAAATCTATTCTCCCATTTTCTTGGTAACTTTCAGAAATATTCTCCAGTTCGAGATTCAAGTATGCTAATAAAATACTTAAAGCTCCTCATTTCAGAAGCGAAATGAACTTGCTTGCTTCTATATATTCAATGAATCCAGGGGCGTAACTAGCTTTCAAAAGTTGGGGGGACAATAATAAAAAATCCTGCGATGAATGTGTGTGCTGCTATCCTATAGGTAATGTCTTAAAATTGGTCTTCCAAGGCATATTTTTTCGGTAGAATATAACAATGATATCTGACTACCAGTTCTTTCGAGTCTCGATAAAGCTCTAATCTATCAGTATTATAATGAGCTTGCGACCAAAATGATGCTCTTAAAATACCGTGATTTAGAGAATGATCTATATGATAGTAATAGGAAAATCAAAGCAGCATTTTCACAACTACCTTATGTATGTCAAGTGAATACTTAGCATTAAAGGAAAACAATATATGCAATAATTAAAGTAAAAATAACGATGTCTCATTAAAGTATCAATCACTGCAGTATTAGTAGTGAATCAATAATACTTTCCAGCATACTAATAGGACTAATAATTAAAGATTGACTCATCAGATTATTTCAAGAACGTAAATATTTTTCTTCACGTAGACTAGCTTAGATAGAATCAAAGTTACATCTCACCAGTTCAAAAGTTTGGGGGGGAACAAAACCTATATTATCTCCCTCATTTCCCCCTCGATTAGGTACTCCGGCTTGCCGGGCCGAGGGGGCTCGTACACCTCGTGGGTTGTTGAGGTTTCCTCAACTCCTCGCGGGGTGTGGGCGAAGAGTTACCTAGTGCGTTGTTTTTTTTTTTTTTTTTTTTTTTTTTTTTTGCTCCCCCTTTTTTTCCTTGACTCGGTCCTGTGCCTCTGTCAATCGTAGTATCCCCCCCCCTCTGTTTGTATTTGCAGTCTTGGGGTCATCGGGTGCACCCGCCGGGGGGCATCGCTCCGTGGCTGAGCCGTGCTCCGGGGACGGTACGGGCACCCGGACCGCTGCTGCGTCTGGATTGGGTCTTTGCTTGGCCCTTAACGGACAAATCTCCGTAGTGCCAATCTGCTGTTTTTAAAACGACAGTTAGGTTGGGGGGCGGGCTACCCGGGACGTTGGGCCTGCGCTTTGAAGGATGCAGCGGCGGCTGGTGCATCGCCTTGGGTCCGAGGCTGCCGTTTTTGTAAAAATACTGTTTATGGGTTCTATTTCTAAACTTCACTCCCCTCTTGTTGACGACTCTGGCCCGCCCTTGGATTTGGATCAGACTACTACTTCTGGTCGTTCAGCGGCCTCTGCCTCCGCTGGATTGACCCTCAAGCCGTATGGCCCCTCTCGTCCTCTGCGGTGTCTGGCTCTCGTGGCCAGACTCGTGGTGGCCGTAGGGCGGGGTCTTCGCGGCCCTTGTTCTCTCGCCCACTCTCGGTTACCGTTACACATGGACCTGTCTCTGCTGTCAATTTCTGTCCGGTGGACAGGTTCCTTGTTCTCCGCCCTTCCGCTGGCTCCCTTCCGGGCAACTCGGAACGGGTGTTTCAGCGCCTTAAGACGATAGGGGTTCCCTGTCGTTATGATATCCGCCCTCTGAGGGATGGTCTCTTCTTTTGAAGTCCCGTTCTTCGGGGGTGACTGGGTCCCTTCTACAGTTGCAGGATGTCTTGGGTTGCAGAGTTTCTGTGACTCCCCATCCGCAATTGAATAGCTGTCAAGGCACCATTTTCGCTTCCCGTCTGCTGTCAATCCCGGTTGGCGAGTTGCAGGAGGATCTTGCCCCCAGGGGGTAACGAAGGTCTTCCGCTTTTCGTCGCGCCGGGATGGTGCTCTTACCCCGTCCGCTCGTCTGCTCCTGACCTTTGACTCCCTTGTGCCTCCGGCCCAGGTGTTCTGGGGCATGGGTGATCGCCGGTCGTGTGAGTTTTCGGTGCGACCATATGTGCCTGACCCGGTTCGCTGCTTTGGCTGCAACCGGTTCGGCCATGTTAGCTCTGCGTGCCGCCGTGAGGGTAAGCTATGTGTCCGCTGCGGTGGGCCTGCGCACCCTACCCCGTGCACGAAGCCCCCGCGGTGCTCGAACTGTTCGGGGGCCCACCCTTCCTCTTCTCGGGACTGTCCCGTTTTCAAGTTTGAATTTGAGGTGCGGTCCTTAAGGACTACCGAATTCCTTAGTGCGCGGGAGGCGCGCGATAAGATCCGTGACCGGGAGCCGCGGCGGGGGTTGTCCTACGCTGCGGCTCTTGGCCCTGGCGGGTCCTCGGGCTCCTCCCGTGCTACCCCGGCGTCTACTGGAGTGGTGCCCCCCCCTGGAAGTCCCGGGGGTTGGTGGTCCTCCTGGCGCCGCGGGTCCTTCTTGTTCCTCTGCCTCACTTTCTGACATCCCATCTGATTCCCTGCCTACAAGTGCCCCTTCTCCCCCTCCGGCCTTGGGGTCTGGATCCTTGCCTACTCGTCTCTCGGGTGGGGAGGGGGATGCCCCGAAGGAGGAGGAAGCGTCGCCGTGGTCGGAGTCGGAGTCCTTCCGACCCGATCCTGACTGCTGCTCGCCTTGCTTCCCCGTCTTCTCCGGAGGGGAAGCGGCGCGCTGTTCCTGATCCGCTCGGGACTCCCCCCCCCTATACGGAGGGCTGGTGAGGCGTCACCTCCCGGTGCCCCGACCAGTGTCCGGGTGTCGGTCGAGGTACACCGCCCCATGACACCCTCGATTACTGACTCTGTTCCCATGATAGACCCGGTCGAGAGGGGCCTGGCCTTCCTTCATGGAGTCTCTCTCCCTCCGGCTCTTGCTGAGAGTGGTCGGGTCTCTCTCCTGGATCTACCTCTCCCACCTGTGGTCGACCTTTCCTCTCCCCCCCGTCAGTGCTTGTCTGGTTTGACGAGCCCTCGAACAGCTGGTTCCCCCCGGTCCCCCTCTGGTGAGGAGTTGGGGGTTTCGGCTGGGCCCGACTCGTCGTCTCTCCCCCGCCGGGAGAGCCCCCCTCTGACCTCCCTGTTCTACTCTCCACTTCTCGTTCTACTACGGGTGCAGCAGATGCGGAGTCGGTGGCCCCTACCCCCCCAGTTCTGGGTGAGTCGGGAAACCGATTCCGTCCCTGGTTACGGACCGTTGAGTTTGCTGCTCAGCTTGGTCCGTGGCTATTTCGCTGTTTTCTCTGCCTCTTATAATGCCGCTTCCCTTACAGTTCCATCTTGCATTGGAACTGTAGGGGGCTTTTAGCTAACTGGGAGAACCTTGCCTCCCTGCTGGAGAGCGAGCGACCTTCCTGTGTTTGTCTCCAGGAGACTATCCTGGCTGCGCGGGGACTCCCTCGTCTCTCTGGCTATGTTGGTTTCCCTTGCACCCCGGATGAGCGCACACGCCGGCGGGGTGCGGCGATTTACGTGCATCATTCGTTACCATCGCGTGGTGTGCCTCTTCGCACTTCCTTGCAGGCTGTGGCTGTGCGGCTCTTTTAGATCGCCAGTACACTGCCTGCTCGGTTTATATTCCTCCTCATGACCCTCCTTCTCGCGACGCGGTTCGCGAGTTGGTGCTGCAACTACCCCGACCGTTTCTCCTCCTCGGGGACTTTAACAGTCGCGACCCGGCTTGGGGAGATGTTCGGTCGACTAATGTTGCTGGTATTTTACTCTCCTTAATGGAGGAACTTTCCTTTGCGTGTCTCAATTCCGGTGAACCTACTTACTTCCACGAACCCACGGGTTCATTTACCTGTATTGATCTCTCCTTGGTGTCCCTCGATGCCTTACTCGATTTTTCGTGGAAGGTGTTGGGGGGACTCTTATGGCAGTGATCATTACCCAGTCTGTCTTGAGCCGGTCGGTCCGCAGCCGGGCGTTTCGTCTCAACCGAGGTGGTGCCTTGCGCGGGCTGACTGGCCATCTTTCAGAGCTCGTTCCGTCATTGTCCGTTCGGTATTGAGCTTTGGCTCTGTGGATGAGAGCTTGGAGTTCTTCGAGCGGGTGGTGATGGGCGTCGCGGAGGACTGTATTCCTCGATCTTCCGGTAACCCGCGGACTCATAGCGTCCCGTGGTGGACTCCAGCATGTCACCAGGCGGTGTGCGAGAGGAAGAGGGCAACGCGCCGCTTCCACCGCACCCGGGCCACTTGATTGAGATGCGGCGGGCGAAGGCTTTCGCCCGCCGGACTCTCAAGTTGGCCCGTCGGGCCTCTTGGCGTGATTTTGTGTCCGGCATCTCCTCATCTACCCCTTCTGCTGCTGTGTGCGGAAGGTACGTTAGTATCGAGGGGAAGCCAGTCCCTGCTAGTCGCCCTGTCCTTCGGGACGGGGACGGCTTCCTTTCGGATCCTGCTGCTGTGGCTGATCGGCTGGCCGGTGCTTTTGCTGCGGTTTCCCGTTCGCCTTCAGCTGCGGATCGCCCTTTATCGGAGGTCACGTTCCCGCCCCCTGGGAACGAGCCCTATAACCATCTCTTTCCGATGCGGGAACTTCGGGCTGCCTTGGCAACCGTCGTTCTTCCGCCCCTGGCCCTGATGACATTCCGTATGACTTTCTTTGGAATCTGCACCCGATGGCCCTGCACTTCTTGCTGGATCTTTTCAACCGGTGTGGGTTGAGGGGGTCGTTCCCTTCCCGTTGGAGGGAGGCGATTGTGGTCCGATACCTAAGCCGGGGAAGGATCCGGCGGAGGTGGCGAGCTATCGGCCTATTGCTTTGACGAGCTGCTTATGCAAGCTCCTCGAAAAGATGGTGGCCGTCCGACTTTCCTTTACACTGGAGTCGCTTGGGTTATACCCCCGACCCACTATGGTTTTCGTCGATTTCGGGGTACTCTGGACCCCTTCTCCTCCTTGGCCATGATGTACGGGAGGCATTTTCCCGCCGGAATCTTGTTCTGGCCGTCTTTTTCGACGTCCAAAAGGCCTATGACACGACCCGTCTGGGAGTTGTCAGGGACCGTTTGAAGTCTCTTGGTTTTGTGGGCTTTTTGCCCCCGTTTCTTCGCAACTTCCTCTGCCGTCACACTTTCCGCGTCCGTAATGGGGCGGCCCTATCTGCCCTGTATGTTCAGGAGGAGGGGGTGCCCCAGGGGTGTGTGTTAAGAGTCTCCTGCTTCAACCTAGTTATGTCTGCGCTACCGGGAGCTCTTTCCGCCCTCGGTGCGCTGTTCCATCTACGCAGATGATCTGGCTGTCTATGCCGCGGGGACGAGTCCCCCCCTCGTGGAGAGGCAAGTCCAACTCGCGGTCAATCGGTTGAACGCTGGGCGTCGTCGGTGGGCCTTACGTTGTCTTCCCCGAAGACTTCGTGTGTGGCCTTCCTTCCGTCGAGGAGACGGGGATCCGGCGCCATCCCGGCCTTTAACCTTACACTCGGGGTCAGCCTCTGGCCCTCGTTCCATCAGTACTCTTCTTGGGTATGGTTTTCGACAGCCGTTTGAGCTGGGTTCCCCACCTTCGCGAGTCCGCGAGACGTACCCTGGATTTGCTGGGGCATCTGTCGCATACTACATGGGGCGCGGATAGGCGGACGCTCCTCCGTTTGTACGTGTCCTGGTACAGTCCAAATTAGACTATGGGAGTGTGGTGTATGGCTCCGCCTCCCGCACGGCCCTTCGGATACTGGATCCGGTCCTCTCTAGAGGACTGCGCATGTCATCTGGCGCCTTCCCGCTCCTCTCCGGTTGATAGTCTGCAGGTTGAGTGCGACATCCTCCCTTGGAGGATCGGAGGTCGTTCCTCATTGCTAAACACTATCTCCGGATCCTCCGTCTTCCCACCTCTCCTCTGTTCCAGGTGGTTGAGAGGGCGTTCTGCCGGGATGGGGGTTGGTATTTCACCGACACGGTGACCTCCCTCCTCGATGGTATGGGCACTCCCCCTCCATCCGTTATACCGGTCTCTTTCAGGGGTGTTGCACTTGGGAGAGCACCCCTGTTGCGTGCTGTAGGGCGTTGCGCCCCGTTCGCAGGACCGAGTCGGACTCTGCCTTGCTTCGGTCTCTGTTCCTTCAGCATGCGGCGTGTCACTCTACATGTTGCGATCTTCACGGATGGCTCGAGGTCGTCGCGGGGCGTTGGATCCGCGGCTGTTCCCCAGTCGTCTGCCCTTGCTCCCCGATGTACCCGTCTCCCTGATGAGGCTTCCGTTTTTACGGCGGAGCTCTATGCCATTCTGAGCGCTCTGGAGGTGGTGCGGGAGCATCGGATGGGTCGTTCGTCATCCATTCGGATTCCCGCAGTGCCCTGGAGTGTTTTGACTCTGTCCACCCGCTGGTCCGACGAATCCAGCTACTGTACCATACTCTTGTCGCTTTCGGTGGCAAGGTGGTGGTATTTTGCTGGGTCCCAGCACATGTTAATGTGGCTGGAAATGAGGCTGCCGATCGAGCTGCCCGTTCCGCGTGCCGACTGCAGGTTTCACCTGTGTCCCTCCCTTTTTCTGATTATATCCCTGGCTTCCGTAGGTTTTTGCGCTCCCGGTGGCAGAGTCGCTGGGATGGCGCTACGGATAACAAACTTTGCAAGATTAAACCCAAGTTGGGATGTTGGGCCTCTTCCTTCCATCGGTCGCGCCATAAGGTGGCTCTGGCCCGCCTCCGTATTGGCCACACCCACCTGACCCATGGCTATTTGATGGCCGGGGATCGGGTGCCCCGATGTCCCAATTGTGACGTCCTACTTACAGTTGCCCACCTCCTGGTGGAGTGGCCGCTTTACTCTGCGCTGCGCGCAGAGTATTTTCCCTTTTTGGAGAGCGTCGGGCTTTGTGATAGGCTTGGCGCTCTTCTGTCTGAAGGTCCCTACTTTTCGATAACCGGGTTGTTCTCCTTCCTCTTTCGCTCCCGACTTCTTTACCGGCTGTGACCCCACTATGATCTTTCTGCTTTTCCCCCACCTCCTCCTCCTCTCCCCCCCGTCTATTGTTCATTTCCATTAGTTGTTCCATACTCTTCGTTCTGTGTTCGCTCTGCTATCCACCTTTCTTTTGGTGGCCATGAGCGGTCATTCTTTGAAACAAAAAAAACAAAAAAAATATCTCCCTCATTTCAAAAGTTGAGGGAGACATGTCCCCTCCCCCCGTTAGTTACGCCCATGAACAATGTCCAATCTCTGAACAATGTCCAAAATGGATTAAGTTTTAGTTGGCTTGCTTTTATAATGAAATTGGTTCCAAGAAAGTTTCAGTACTCTGAACACTAATCAAATGTTTCAAGAATGTTTTCACCCTAGGTGGCTACGAAAGTATAGTGCAAGTAACCAGTAGGATCGAAGCGCAATTTCCCCGAAGTGTTTAACACTATTGCTTCGAGTAGTTTGTGCTCACGCATTAATTAGCAAGTCTAAAATTTGTCCTTTTCCAGCCCGAGTTCAGTTTTGATAGTTACAGCGATCCATAGCACTCGTCCAGGAGTCTAGGTACAATTATGAACTATACAAAATAAGTAAATTAGTTTTGTATGCTTCTTACACCATTACAGAAACAATCTATCTTACATCTGTCATTGCAAATTCGTCACACATTAAAAGTTGTGCAGGAAATACACGATACTAGTGAGGTAAAATATAAAATTTGAAGTATGACCTCTAGCCAAGAGAACATTGTGGAGAGATTGCTTTGGAAACTAATTGTATTATTGCGAAATGGTCTTCATATGGAAACCACCATGTTATTGAAACAACGCACTTATTCTTAATGAGATTCGATTTGTAGAAGTTTAAAACTGAGCAAATAGTTTATATTGTGAAAGGCAGTTTGCCCTGTTAGAAGCACTACGTGCACGAAGAACTTTGAAATGCATTTCCTCTCGCACAAACTCAAGATTTTTTTTTTTTTTTTTTTTGGCCAGCACTTATTCTTCTCAAAACTTAACTTGACACTTTCGCATACTTATACAAGGTATTAACTTGCTAAATATTTCCCTCAAACTGACCGTAGTGGTTAAACTGCATGAACAAACTCCTACCTCCTCTATATTTTAACTTAAATTTTAAAAATTAATGACACTCTTCACAATTACTTTCATAAATATTTGCTTCCAGTTAGATGCAAACTCATTCTTCTTCCTCTCGTCGGCAGTCCTCGGCTTTAACAAGTCAGGAAATGTGAAAAGAACTCTGCTTAATCGCGACCCAATACTCAAATCAGTGATCATAGCTTAGTGTGTAGCAATTTTCCTTTAAGCGAAAGCGAAGACACTGGGGTCGGGGGTTCGATTTCCAACAAATCTGGTTAATAATAATAATAATAATAATAATAATAAGAGCTCAGCTACGCACATTAGTCTGCCCCAAGCGCTGTACCAGTTTCTGACCCTCCTGATTCATTAATCAATTTTATTCCGAAGGACTCCCACGTAAGCCTTCGTTAACTTATGCCGTACACAGTGAAGACATTTCAAAAGGTCATCATCTCATTGGAATTGGGTTAGTTCATAGGCCAAAGGTCCAAGTGTTATTTTCAACTTATCTATTGATATTAATAAAAAGTGTCGAAACAGTTGTTCCGGGAAAAAAATTCGCCTATTCTTTGGAACTTTTCTAATTACTGGTATTTTTCTTTAAATACTTTATTCCTGGCGGTGACTAAATTCAGGCATTATCTAGGTCTCAAATTTCTTTCTAGGAGAATTTTTTTCAGAACCTAATCGTATATAAAATGCGTCTCGGTGGTGTAGGTTAGCGTCGCTGGCTACGAATCCATCGGCCCCAGTGAAAACAGGCGGCGCGCAGCAGAACCCAGCTGTTCATCCTTCCACACAAAAAAATTGCTTGGTAGATAACGAGTACCCTGGGCAGCCTAGTGGTTAAGACGCTGGGCTGCTGGTGGGGCGTGGTTCGGATTCCACGTTAAACTGTAGGTCTAAGGTGGAAGGTTAACCAAGGTTATACGTTTTAGTAAAGAAAAAGATAAACTCGATGAGTTTTGGCTTAACAGACTACTCTTTCTAATTAAATGTTCATTTCTCATTGAAATGAGATTTTTAACCATTTTTACGACAGTACAAATACGCACAACTATTCGTCACGTTGCTTTAATCAGTGTCGTGAATGTCGCGTTAAACAGCGTACATACAGGGTATCCCATTAAGTCCAGTCTCACGAAAGTTTAAATTCGCAAAAGTAATACATAAAACTTTGTTCTTGTCTTGTGACCGTTTTAGTTAGATCAACACGCAATGGCTAATATTGGTGTGTGTTACACTCGTGATGAAAAGGCGGAGGTCTTTTCCTGAACGAGGGTAACTCTCTTCCATGTTAGCCATTGCGTGTTTTCCGGCCTACAACACCTGGGGGGGAGGGGGCGGAAAGTTCCAAACAAAGACCGCAATTTGAACAATTTATTTCAGTTTTAATGTATTACTTTCGTGAATTTAAAACTTTTCCGAGACGGAACTTATGGTACACCCTATATAATAAAAGCTCGTATAGTCGATGGCAACCATGGAAAACTGCCGATGATTATACATTATTCTTCATTACCGGCTGTACTTAATATATGTCTTTAGGAAAAAAAAATTTATAGAATAAATCTTATACTATGAACACTACAAAAGTCTAGTCCCAACTTTCGTACCGACTACTACACAATTGTTACGAAGGTGTTTCAAATAAGAATGCATATACATTTAGGAAAAAGGAATATTGGGCTGCAAAATATTTCTTTAATACTGTATGTAAAATATTGCAGGAAAAAAAAAAGGTTCAAAGTAGAAATTCTTGAAATAATATTTCATACAAAACTTCATGTTAACTTTAAACATACACGAACTGCAGCTTGGAACTTGGAAATAAAGTAATGATGATACTGAAATAGAAAAGCCTCAAATTACTAACTTTCAGTTGTGTCGACCGTCGTTAAAATTACTGCAAAAATACAATTTCAAACAAATACTCGGGTATATTTTTTTACTTTAGATATTTTGCTCTCTCTCATGAGCAATATTTTTTTATTCAATCTTTATTAGTTAGTAATCTTCAAATGTTTCAGAAGTTTTGTTCATAGGCGAACTTTCGCTAAACTTTCACATGAATGTCTTTTTGCAATATGATTTTAGGAGTCAAGTCACTAAAACTGATTAGACTTCAGAGTATATCGCCTTAATACCAGTGATTAACACTAGAAGGCTTTATAGAACCCCCCCCCCCCACCCACCTAAATCATCTACTTCAGAGATCTCTAAATTATCTTGCCTTTAACCGACTTCCATTGCGAAACAGAAGCTTCATATTGAGTTAGAACTCGTCTTCATTCTTCATAATGCCGCCATGTTGTCTATACAGTACTTGGAAGGAACAATAAAGCATGAAACTACGTTGAAGGGATACTTAAAATTGCATTTCAAGGTTATTGCAGTACTAGAATACAGTAGTGTTATATTGCACTTACCAGCGAAGTGATGAGTGAAGTATCTCGTTAATCCAGAATCTGAATATTTTTCTAGCCGTTTCAATAGGTTTGTTATTTCACCTTCCTTTTTCTTATAGGAAAAGAAAAGTATATATGGGGTGTCCACAATGTCTTGTCACCCCAGTAAAATACCGACTGATTTTAGTACTTTCAAACCCATTTGAAATGAGAGAGCAGCAACTATACGATTGAACAACACACATTGGCTTAGTACCTGGGTCCATAAGCGACCACGTAATGGCAAGACCATTGAAAGTATTCGTGCAGACTTCCAAGACTGATTCAATTGTGCAGCTCCTTTTTGAAGGTAGCTCATGAACACCATGTACTAGCCAATATGCGTTGTTCAATAGTCTAATTGCTGCTATCACATTTCGGATGGGTCTGAGAAAAACTAAAATCAGTATTTTAGTTGGGTGACAAGACATTGTGGACATCCTGTATAATAAATAATCCCAGAAATATAAATTCAAGATTTAACCCAAGTACTAATGACTTACTGACAAACGTTCTTCCTCAAATTTTTTCTGTAATCTATTTACTTCGCTCATCAAATACAACTTTTCTTCATTGCTCAGGATTCCAAATAGTCGAGATTCCGTTAGGGTTTTCTCATAGATCTTCAGAAATCTGTCAAGTTCCCTGAAAAAATTAAAACCTGTTATGAAGCTTAACTTTTCCTGACGAAGATCGATTCAAAGTTCAGTATTCACGTTATGCTAAATTGTAGGAAAGTAGTAGGTTAAATATGTAGTGGTTAATACTTAGTTTCGTGGCCACCCATTTTTTAGCATTGCCCACGCCCATTGGCTTTAAGTTGACGAGGGATATTACTAACCTAGAAATTTCACTTAGCCTATTGTACGCCTAACGTGGGCACAAGACTTATGAAGTTGGCAGAGCTCCATTCACATCTGGTGACCACGAAACTACATATTAACTTGTATAATTTATAGCATTTAACAAGTTTCAGGGACACCAGATTTCGGTGATTCGCCCATTTCCTCCACCAGACCAATCAGGACAAGTCTTGCGTCGGGGTGAGGTTACATCAAGTTAGGTTGTTCAGTTATTTCTTAATGATAAACTTTCGCCCAATCAGGATCCCAAAAAACGAGTGTCCCGCAAATTTAATATTATCTACTCAGTAATTACAGGAACGCAGCATCGTTTATTAAAATTTCAAATAACTTAGTTTCATGACCTACTTTCGAGGAATGTGTGTTTTAGATATCAAAAAATTTATGGCATTTCTAGTAATGTACCGATGGAAAAAATAGAAAAGCTAACGAAAATATCAACTTAACCTAATCAATCGTCAAGGGCGTACAGTTGACCTAACCAGGCATTGAATTAATTATAGTAAAACTTCGTGGATATATACAGGATAGTACCAAAACTGCAAGAGATCTAGTTCAAAATGTCATGCCGGTACAATCCATATCACTTCGCTCTAAAAATTGAGTTCAAAATGGCGACCCGACGATGACGCGCTGTGGAAAGCAGGACGTCGCGAAACGAAACTTAACGAATTTCGATTCATAAGACAAGTTAAATTTATTCATCCAAATTTCCATATTTTTTCGTCAAGAACATCACACTTCAAAGTTATCAATCCAAGGAAATAAAGAAAGACGCGGAAATTTTAAGTTTGAAATTCAAATATCTATAATAGTACTCTTCCTACAAAATAGATCTAGAAACTAGTTTTGATAGCAATGCTACATTTTATACTTTCACATAAAGGTAAATATTAAGGGAATGTCATCACCTGCGATAACTTGCTTAGGTAATTTTTTACTATCAGTCCTGTCTCTGGAAACTGAAAATAAAGTTTACCATAAGACTACGTTTTTTAAACAACTTTTATTAAGTACAATACGAAGGCAAATGCCGATTAAAGCTATAAAATTAATGTTAAGAAATTATTTTTTTGAGCGATAAAATCGCGGATCATGTTTTTGGGAGTGATAAAATGGCTGATCCCACAAAGGTTAGGAAGGTACCGCTAACAAAATTGGGGGTTTGACCTGAACTCTCAAGATTTTAGTGTCACGATGGCGTCGGTTTGAGATGGTTGTAATTATTCACTGTTTAACTTCATGCAAATTTTTTGATGATGAAGAGGCTGCATTTAATTTTTATGTAGAACACGGTGTATTGCTAAAAGAATTTATTTGCCCTAAGAAAAACAAGGAAGGTATTGTTTGTGGTAATAAGTGTGTGTTCGATAAAAACAGAAAAGCATTTCGTTGGATATCTAGCAAGATACATATTTTGCTCGAAATATCAAGAACCCAAATAAAGGCTACAAGCTTTTCATGTTGCAACGGCTCAGCTCTACAAACCACATTAAAAAAAAAATGTGTATATATATATATATATAAATTATATACATATATATATATACATAATTATATATACACATTATATACATATATACATACATATATATATACACACACACATACAGGTAAGAGTAGTACCTAAAATTAGGTTAGGTTGGTATAGTTTTACGGTATATATAATATATACAGTGTTCGTTTTACTACATATATATAAGTGTATATATTAGCTTTTAGGTCACTCATGTTGGCTATTTCTACAATTTCCATAATTTATATATCAATGGATTCGTTTTTACATCGCGAATGCGTCCTAGATAGTCTCTACTGAAGGAATTACCCGCATTTTAGGGTATTTTTTCACACTTATACCCCAAAACAAACTTCGTGTCCTAACTTAGTTTTGGGCCAGTTTTCCCTCACTTGACTATCCAAATCGCATTCCTGGTGTAATAACGAATCCATCGATCTATAAATTAAGGGAATTGAAGAGACCGGAGTGATAGTAAAAAATTACCCTTGCTTATAACTTATTTGAACGAAAAAACACTTATGTAGATTACGGCCATAGTTACTTTTCGAAATTCAGGTGACAATCTTAAGATTAACCCAAATACACACACCACCTGGGCAAGCTAAAATTATACCATGAAAATTCCTAAAAATGTATTCCAAATAACGTACCTTGGGGCAATCAAGAATGCATTGTAGCGCTTCAGATTACTTATAGAATAAGCAAAACAAGAGCTTATTCCAACCCATAAAGTGAAAATCTTCAAGTTACACAAGTTCATTATGTACAATTTGGAGCAACCTTGAACAGCCTCAAGTCTTTGTTAATAGGATATCTGAAAAAAAAAAAAAAAAAAAAAAAAAAAAATCTAGACCAAATCCCAAAATTTTCTTATCCCTTCAAAGATTGTTCGTTACTATTTATCTATATAGACGATTGGTTAGATTAAGTCATAATATTTGTTAGTTTTAATGAAAATATAGACTAAACTTAACCAATCATTAATTTGCGGGGGTTATAACGGAAGAGTACCACAACTCCTTATCTTATAGAAAACTAGGAAAAGTGTAGCAAATGCCCATCAAAGGTATTTGTAATATTAATTTAAAAAGTGTCATCATCTCGCAAACTTTAATTCAGAACCATAAGAGCGAAAATAGCCTACACTCTATATTCTAAATAGTATACAGTAAATGACTTACATACATGTCCTACTTAACAATTACTCATAATAAATTAAACATTTTTTAATATCAACATTCCTTTTATGATAACAAAACTTCCTTCATATAAAAAAATTTTTTTTTAAACTTTACCTATTAATAGTTAATCGGAGTCAAACACACTATTCAACAGACTTCCAGTTCACAACTCGTGAGTTCTTTCGAAGTTTCGTTGATTGAATTGCTGCTTGGTTGGTTGGTTGTTCTATTTTACGTCCTTCGTCGTAAGACGGGCGGTAACATCCCCAACCAGGAAATATAAATTCTTTTAAAAGAAAAGGAGACCTGGGTGAGCCGAATATATTATGTATAGCGAGATCGTCAGTGCTCGCATTCCTAGGATTGCCAATTCTCCGGTTTTTGAGAGGTGTCTTGGGTTTTATTATTTTCAAAGCAAAACCAGAGACAAAACCTCTGGCTCTCAATTTATATACAAAAAAATAATTAAAAAATTATTTTTTAATTTGATTTCATACATTATTCAGTAAGGAATTCGAGAACCAGAATTACAACTAATAAGCGTCTGCAAATAATCAAATGGCAACTGCTTAATTCCTGCTGGTCGGATCGATACGGTTGTGAGGCCTAAATTTCTGTTTTTTTTTAACTACTTAAAAGTTGGCAAACCCATCCCCCCCCCTATTCTCAGACTGGATTGGGATTGACTTGGGATAGTTTCTGGATTTGTTTTTGAACTGCTAACATGTTGAAGGCTGTAGTTGGTAAGTTTAGTTGATTTTCTTCAACCACAAAGGATCAATGAGGCGACGTTATCGTGATCAGGTGGAAAAAGCAAGACCAAAGAAACGAATAAGCGAAATTATAGACTCTGGGCTCACCAGTGTTCTCTTTCTTGATGTTACATTGGCTGTTCTTTGCTAAGTTAACTCTCTACATACTTTTATACAGCTATAACACATTACTTTGTGGGATGGTTCATCGCGTTAAGAGTAACTTTTCAATGCGAAACTTTACTCTTTACTCTATTTTCATAAATTAACTCGTCAATATATCCATCCATTCCTTATCTAATCCAGCACCCGTAGCAAAGTTGGTAACACCGTTTCCCTACAAGCGAAATGAAGACACTGAAGTCTGGAGTTCGACTCCCGATGGTACCGGTATAATAATCCAGGAGTTAGCACAGTGGGACGCATGAGTTGGCCTATGCGGTGTGGCAGTTTGTGGCCTTTCTAGCTAATTATTATTATTATCATCATCCTTTATCTAAACTTTCTTTCATTGCTATGCTCCTTCTTTGAGGCTACTCCAAGAACGATATCAGTTTCAGAGCCACATCGGACACCTGGAAATGACATAAATTACTGACAGCAAGAATAGAAGTAGATGTATAACTACTGTTACTGGCACTTAGTAATAACCCATTAGGTCCATTACCAGATATTTTATTCCTGAAATACATAATATTGATAAATAAGAATACGACCTTAATTGTAATAACAAATGATACCTACATGAACTGTCTGCAAAAAATAAACTCTCTCTCTCTCTCTCTCTCTCTCTCTCTCTCTCTCTCTCTCTCTCTCTCAATAGTAACTTCAATCATTTATAAATTTATTACCAGAAAGAAAGAAAAACCATGGTTACAGTGTAATCCTCGTAGGAATTAATTTGGTTGAATTAATCATCAAATAATTGAAGATGATTAAGGTTGGTGTTAAAAAAGATTCTTTTCTTTCTTATGGAAATAATATTCATATCTTATAAATATAATTGGCATTAAATCAAATTTTTTCTCATGAACAGATAGACTAATAGCCTCAGACAAATTCTCGTTGCGATTGATTATCGGTTTTGCATATGCTAATGAATCTTACAGTAGATTATGTTTACGAATTAAAGTTATTTGAAGGTGATTTTAATGTTCTTTAGATAAACTTTAATAAATATAAAATCGGTCTCATGAAGCACCTAAATTACGCGCAGTCGTATCGTGAATTGACGGAAATGAAGCGCATCTGCATCTGGCGATGTTTAGAAATAGCTAAAGGCAATGGCTTCCAAAACTGACTCTTCTCGATTAGCTTTCGGTTAATATTTTCAGATAAAAAGCAGGACGATTATTGGGTACATTATACTACTTGTGATTATTTCTTCAGCAAGAGAAAGAACTGATTTTTCGTATTTCCAAAATTGTCCGTCATAGTTTCTTTTTCCTTTGTTTTAACGACTTATTTGAAGAATTTATCGTTTTAAATAATTTGGTTAAAGAATTTTTCAGTTTCGGTTTTCGTTCAGGCGATTGTCTTTTAAATTGACCTTTTAAGTGTACTTTTTGCCTTCTTTTAAACTTATTTATATTCTTGCTAATTTCCACTGTTTTGTTGTTTTACGCAAATGAAAGAGCGACTGTATTTTTCCTTCTGCGTTAAAACTTTGGCAGTTTGGAAATCTGGTGATTAACTAGTTGCTGAAATCTTTTTTCTAAGCCTACATTACTCTGAGTATCCTCAAAACGATTTTCAACAAACGGAGAACCTCCAACGCTAGTGTCCGTAAATTTACTTACCAACGCTGCAACGCCAACTGTAACGGAAAGAATAACGCCTGTTATCATGATAAAAAAGATTACAAGATAACAGCTTCCAGAATGTTCTCCAAATTCGGTATGATATAAATCGTCTTACTCTAGTTCGTCCTTTTCAGGCATTGAAAGGTCTTCTATTATTTTAACATGGTCTTTGACAAGCTTTTTGTCTCGTTTCATTTTCCTTATTTTGTCTCGAAAGCCTAGTTTCTATTTTCGAATTGAGGCCTAACTCTGGTTCTTGTCTTGTTTTTCCACTAATTCTACATTTGATGTAATATGTTCGAAAGACAAAGTTGATTTACCTTAACGATGAAAAATATTTTAGAGTCTGTGTTTGTCTTTTTGTTTTGCGCCTTCTGCATTTTCTAACGAAGAGATGACTGCAACATCCTTTTGCGCGGGGACACTAATAGAGGCATTATTCTTTAATTTTGAGACGAAAACCTTAACCGAAGGGGCGCTAGAACCAACATCATCTTCACCTTTTTCTTTTTATTGTTAATTTACTCAGATATATCAACAAATTTCCCCGAATTCTTCGGAGAAGGTTGGCATTCTATCTCTTCTCGACCGTCATAACGTATCTCAGCTGAACTCCAACTGATTTCTGAATCAGAAGCATAGCGTTTATCATTACTTGTTTTTGCTTATTATTCCATGCTAATTAAAACACAGATGGAAGATAGGAAAAATTGTAATACAAAGTTACTTTTCGAAGTTTTCACGAGTGACACAAAACATTATTTCAGCTGTCACTCTTCGGAGAATTGGATAAATAATCAAAATTAACAATTAATTTCATTGTTGATAGTAAAAATAATATTTTCTCGTCATAATGTTATTAATTAAATTCTAACAAATGAAAACTTTTTCAATTTTACTTTGCATGTGTCCATATATTTTCAGTCGGCTTAGTTCATGAAAATATATAAATAAAGGACAGAAATATATGGACATTTAATGTCTTATAAAAAATTAAGAAAAAATATTTTTGCTTTTAATCTTTGTATGAACAATATAATGATATATATAATTTGGCTACATTTTACTAGTAATGCAATTTTTACATTGTTACCCAAGAATTTATTTGGAATCTAAAATTATCCTTTAAATTTTCATTGAAAAAGTGAAGCTTTCTTTCCTTTATATGAAAAGACGTAAAGGTTTTAATGTTCTGAATGTTGTGGTAAGACGCAGAAAAAGCTAAAACCAAAAAGCAAAATATGACAGCATAAGATCAAAGCCTATATACAGATACACACACACACATACAGAGAGTCCCTCCGCAATTTTATGAAATTAAGGAACCAAATTTACAAAATAACGCAACTATCAACATTTGAAGCTTCGCATTCAAAGATGTTGAGTCAATAATTTGTGAAGTTACATTCAAAATGTTAGCTCCTCGTGGAACTAAAGTAAGCAGGACACTCACTCGCTCAAAACTTTTTGATACAGGAATTTATTTAAGTTTCTTTTCATTCATGAGCCAAATAAAAGCTGTGTTGATTGGAGAACTAAGGAAGGAGAACTAAATTGCCCACGAAAAAACGTCATGAGTATTAATATTTATTGTTATACAGTTTAATATGTTATGAAATATACGATCAATTAATAAATTAAGCATATAGACTTATACGTATCTTTAAAGATTAATGGGATAATATTCAAATATACTTCTAAATCATGCGAGTGCAAAACTAAGTTCTCGCTCCATCCGCAAGGTGGCGAGTATGTATATTCATTTGGCTGGATGAAGCACAAAAATGATGGGAAAATATGTTACACATCGGTATATTGCTATACGCTGTGTATATATAATCTTAGATATAGGGTTTCGGAGTTATAAACAAATGGGAAAGAAATATGAAAAAGTTAATTAATAAAAGGCAGCTGCTCTTCTTTCCCGAGGCGCCACCTTAAGTATATTATGAAGTAACGTATCGTTCAAATTAATTCAGTACGACGAACCTACAGTACCACTCATTTAAAATCTGTCATCATGACAGACACTCGCAGTGATAAGGAAAAAGGAGTACACAAACGGTGAAAAGACAGCATTATGGAATGCTAACTGAAAAGGAATGCATACAGAGCAACTTTAAATGCTACCCTTCTGGTAGCACAATTAAACAGTTGAGGTATACCAAACCTGATTAAGGTGTCACAATTCTGAATAAGCCATAAAATCTGATAACGTAGAATTGAAGCTCGCTCACAGTCTAATTAACAATTCAAAAGAAAATTTATATATATATAGTAACTGACACCGCACAAAATGCGTTATTTATGTTGAATTTGATATTTGTAAGTATTCTATTGTCATTTTTTTACCCCTTTTGCACAAAACGGTATGATTTTGTATAGTGCAATCTTAGATATCATATATTACAAAAATTGGTAAATATTCCGCTGAACTCAAACCAGCAATTAATGACCAGAAGATATTTTTTTGATAAATTTTGCTGTGCTTTCAAAGAATGTGACATCCGTTTCTTGTACAAAGGAGCGGTTTCCGAGATAGTTTCAGTTTTCGTATTTGAAGAATCGCAAATTTAAAAACGAAATGAAGGTCAAAGTCCCTCAAACTACATCAAAATTAATCAGAAAATTATTGACTGGTGAGGGCACAACGTAACCTAAACACACGTAACCAACTCTCTAACCCTAACCTAACCGGACATAACCACATCTAGGAAATACGTATATATGAACAAAAGGACTCTTTTTGTTCGTAATGTACGTTGACCTAAGTTTTATATTATTTATTGCTTTATAATCATTTGCACACTATATGAAACATAGTTTTTTACGTTATCTTTCGTAACGATTCAAAATATTATGTTGTCATGTTGAGGTGTTGGTTTGAGTTCAGCGGAATATTAACCCAAAAATCTATTATTCATACACACATACCTACATAGTCCGTCCATCCATTACTCTATATATTGTTCATCATCATACATACATACATACATACATACATATAGTCCGTCCATCTATGACTTTATTATACACACAGGTGCACGTTCATTAGATGCCATGTTCTGCGGAATTCATATATTTATGAACGAATTGTTACTAAGATTTCCTGTTCCGCATTTGGCATATGCATAAAGGATTATTCTCCAATGGATTCAGATCGATTGTCTTGCCTGGAGGCGTGTTGAAGTTTAGGCTTTGCAACATCGTCGTTAGAAAAATGAAAATCTCCATTCGAGCCAAAGCTTCACCCAGGCACTGACGACGCCCTGAAAAAGAGTTTCATTTTGACTTCTGAGAATTCTTTTCTGAGAATATTTTTCAACTTTTCTACTTGTAAAAAAGGTAGAAACCATAGCCATATAAAAGAACCAAAGTGACTTTCAAATATGTGGTGCGGTATTTTTAGTGTTTAAAAATGGTTTGCATGAAATTATTGTACGTGGAACTAGATATAATAGGCTTATATAGTCTTTGGTATAATTATGTTAAGGCATACAGTTAAACTTAGATTAAAATGTTAGTTTTTGTTTTCCTCAATATTGAAAGAAAACGAATTTTTATTTTTTTCAAAAACTTTGCTGTTAATTTTTTATATATATATATATATATATATATATATATTATTATATTACATTTCTAATCCCAGATCCAAGAATGCATATCCTTCTGCACTTTAACCTAACTCTAGATCCATGAACGCAGAGCCTGTCACTTTATATATATATATATATATATATATATATATATATATATATATATATATATATATATATATTATATATATATATATATATATACAGGGTGTCCCATAAGTCCGGCATCATAGGAGAAATTCATATTTTTCTATTTCTACAAACCATAATTCATATTTTTCTCTTTCTACAGGCCATAATATCTGTGAGCAAGGAAGAACGAATCCAGATAATTCTACTCATAGGAAATCGGAATCAAAGAGAGGCCGCTGGTATACCTCTTCAAAGGAACAAGGTGCATCTCGGGTGATAGTATGGTGTGGCATTTGGAAGGATCGCATCATAGGCTCCCTCTTTTTCGATGAACATGTCACTGGAGGCACCTACCTACGTATGCTCAAGGAAGAAGCATTTCCCAGTGTCTTGAACGAAGAAGGAAATTTCCCAACATGGTTCCAGCAAGACGGCGCTCCTGCACATTACAGCACCCAAGTAAGGGAATACCTTTACCAACAATTCCCTGGTCATTGGATAGGACGTCGAGGGCCTGTAGAATGGCCAGCTAGAAGCCCGGATCTCACGCCACTAGATTTTTATCTCTGGGGCCACTTGAAAGCGCTGGTATACGCAAAGAAAATTAGGAGTGTTGAACTTTTGCGGCAGCGCATTATTGGGGCATGTAACACCATTACTCCTGACATCATTCACCGTGTGCTTGCTGACTGGGTATCACGTCTGAATTTGTGTATTGAAAACAATGGTGGACATATTGAGCACGTTCTGTAAATAAAAGCTTTTGTTTTGCCTTTTTTTATTATTTTTCCTATGATGCCGGACTTATGGGACACCCTGTATATATATATATATATATAATATATATATATATATATATATATATATATGATGAATAAAACCACGAAGGAAAGGAAACACAAAATGGTGCTCAAGCGCTTTCGTCTAATGACATCCTCAGGAACACTGAAGTACATAAAAAGGGTTAAGCCTATATATAGGTTACAGAAAGAAAAAAAAAAAAATAAATAACATACATACACACACACACACACACACACATATATATATATATATACATACATATCTATATATACAAATACATACATACATACATACCTACATATATATACAATAAACAGAGAAGTAAAAATAATAAAAAAATTAAAATTAAAACCTTAAAGGATTACCAGTGAGGCGTACAAATTTGTAAGGAAAAATATCGATTTTTAGCACAAGATCAAATGGATTAAAGATACAAATTTATACTGGAACTCTGCCGGGTTTTAACACAATGCTGCCTATGGTCAGGTTTCGATATATATAAAAAATAAAATGCAAATTAAAAGTTAATCGATTTTTAGCACAAGATCAAATGGATTATAAAAATACAATTTATACTGGAACTCTGTCCGGGTTTTAACACAATGCTGCCTATGGTCAGGTTTCGATATATATAAAAAAATAAAATGCAAATTAAAAGTTAATAAGTAGAAGACAAGTTTATCAAAGATTTAATGTTTTAACCCTTCTTATCTAAATCTTTTAAAGGAATTCAACATAACAGGATCGAGTTGAAAAAGACCTTTGCTTATGTTGAAGTTATTTGAAAGTTGGATAATGGCAGACTCAAGAATATTTCTTAACAATGTTGCTTGAATGGAATAAAACTGAAGCATTATTCCAATCAATACAGTGGGCTAACTCTG
>JAJOZX010002876.1:0-45000 GCA_023014485.1 Bathynomus jamesi | reverse complement strand
ATTGTTGTAACCAATTTTGTAAGGATAAATTGCAGATGAAGCGACTGATATAACTATTACGTTTCAATTAGCTATTGTTTAACGCTACGAGCTTAATGGAATGTGAAGGAGAGAATTTGGCACTTTTTAATCTAGCTAATCATGACGCAACGTCCAATTTTTTTTAAACAATTAGACTCCATCATTCTCTATTGTCCTGAAAAATTAATTACTCAGAGTTATGATGTGGCCGCAGTTATGAGCGGACATACAGCTGGTGTAAATGTTGTTATAAAGAACAGTTCCCAAACACACATTCCGTTCATTGCTACGTCTACCAGATGAATTTAATAATGACTCAGTCATTGTCTCGAATTTCTCAAGCATGCGAGTCCTTCCAGAAATTTACCGACAATTCCAACATTTTTCTAATTCTCCTCAGAGATGCTCAGTGTTAGATGAATTAATTAGAGAAAGATTGCCGAGAACTATTAAAACAAGATGGAATTTTAACATTTGAACAGTGAACAAAGATTTTGAGTACCTAAAAGCGCTTCTTGACTGCCTGGACCACTAATTCCCAAATGGTGGGGCATGACCCACTTGCTTATCTTTTAGCATTATGTTAATAGCAAAAATTTGCTTATTAAGCCTTATGTAAACATGATACTAGTTCAGCAACATGGGAGGTTGGCCATGAGTTATTGTTATTTTATTTACTTGTTGGGTTCAAAATCCCAGCTGAGCCGTGAACGGCCAAATTCTAAAGGGCCAGTTCTACCTACAGCCCAAGTTAAGCTAAAATTAAAACTTACGGACTTGAGTCCTATTAGGTCCTACCTCAGGGTTGCTGACTCGATTGGGCCTACCTGAGGCCTCAGTTGTATGAATTTAAGAAAAACAAAAGGGGTACTATTTATGGTCTTCTTTCTCAACCTTGCAACAACAACGCAACCTGGACTATTGCACGATGCAACAATCTTGTATCTAAACAACCAAACTGAATTGCAAGAGAGCTCTCTATCAGACCACATCCTGTACGTACGACATCCCACAAACGAGTAGAAAGACGCGCAGCGCCCCAAAATGATGCCACAGAGTGGCCAAACAATGATGCCACAAGAGCCCAAAAATGCTAGCTCTAAATTAAGTTAATTTTTCACTAACCTTACAATTATGCGATGGATATATATACACCTTAACTTAATATATACAAGCAATGCTGCATCAATCAGCTTAGTCATCATATCGCCTTGGGACAACAATGGTTCTTCCTCTCTAGATTTTCTAACACTCCCCACCGAAGAGGCATTGTTGTCATTACCTTCTGCAAGGTTAGCCAAGCCTTCTCCATGAGGCTGTAACTCAAATGTTTCATCTTGACTATCTGTGTTTTTGCTGGTTTCTAAAGCATAGAGTTTTTGTATAGGTCTCTTTAACTTTCCTCCTGAAGTCTTTACAGTGCAGACCTAACTAAATTGTCTTTGCCAAAACAACTCTTCAATTATGCCAAGCTTCCAGCATTGCCTTTGTCTTTCATCCCCAATCATTACCACTTCTCCCACCTTGATACAATTTGCATTGGAGCCCTTTACCTTGCCTGATGGGTAATAATTGAGTTCTGGCAAGTATTTCCATCTGCCACCTCTTCCATAACTGATCTTGTAGCTCTTCAAGGTACCTGAACCGTCTGGTTAACTCTCCTTGAGTGCTCTGGATAGGCTGCAGGTCTTCTGGCACACTGGGGCTTGATGTTAATCGTTTACCACAAAGAAAATGATTTGGTGTCAATGGCTCTGCATCCTGCATACTGTTATAAACAAAAGTGATAGGCCTACTGTTCACCATTGCTTCTACTTCACATAAAACAGTGCAGAATTCTTCTTTGCTCAAATGAGCATTAGCTAAAAGTTTCTTTAATGGACACTTTACACTTCTCACTAGCCTTTCCCAAAATCCTCCCCACCATGGTGCTCTCTCAACAATAAACTCCCACTGTACCCCTTGGTGTGAAAGGTAGGATTGGAATCCTTCCTCTTTTAGCAAGGACCAAATTTCTTGGAGTTCCTTTGCAGCCTTTTTGAAGGTTTTTGCATTATCTGATATGATTTTATTTGGGAAACCCCTTCTGTTCACAAACCTTTTAAAGGCCAAAAGAAATACATCACTACTTAAGTTACTTACCAACTCCAATAGATTGCTCTGGTGGTAGCACATGTGAAAAGACATATATAACCTTTGTTAGACTCCCTTGCTCATACACATAGACTGGACCTGCGAAGTCTACTCCCACCACATCAAATGGGGCAGTATAGACACACCGTTCTCTTGGAAGTGGAGCCACCTTTTCATAATAAGGCTTTGCACTCCAACGCTTACAAACCACACATTTATGCACGACCTTTTTTACTACTTGTCTAATTTTGGGAATCCAAAACTGTTGTCTGATCTCTATTATCACTTCTCTAACTCCAGCATGTAACAGCTTATGATGAGTATCCAGGATCAAAAGGTCCACAAAGTGTCCCCCAGAAGGTAGCAAAATTGGATGTCTTTTCTCCTCTGGAAGCCCAGAAACTGTAGTCTACCTCCTACTCTCAATAAATCCTGATCCAAAAACACATCCAAACCCTTGAGAGCAGAATGTTGGTAGAACCTGTAATGGATGGCTGGTGAGCAATTCCCTCTCTTCACCAAATTTTTCCTTCTGCACATATACCACCCAGTATTTCCTGGCTTGCTGAATCCGTTACTATTCAGAATTCCTTCCCTTCTTGTTTCTCCCTTAATATTGTTCGTAAATCTATATACCCATGCTGTCACTCTTAACAATCTTTTCAGACTGCTAATGTCCTCAAGCCTCAATATGGGGTCTTGCTGCATAACTTGACAACTGTTCACAGCGCATTTTCTCACCTCACTCGCCATGCTTCTTCAGCCTGGCATTCTCCTACAATAGTCTGATTAGAAGGCCAGTTTTCACTTCCAAGTTTTAGCCACTCTGGCCCATTCCACCACAAACTTGACTGTGCAAGATCTTTCACTGAAATTCCTCGTGTTGGTAAATCAGCGGGGTTTTGGGTGCCTGGACAATGCTTCCATTGCTTGGGATCTGTGTGCGCTTGAATTTCCTCCACCTTATTGGCAACAAATGGTTTCCATTTCCTTGCCTGACTTCTTAACCAGTGCCAAACTATAGTGGAGTCTGTCCAATAATAGTGGAATTTCATAGAGGGCCAAAGACTTTTGCACTGTAACTGCAAACCGACTAGCAATAACGGCACCCATCAATTCCAACCTTGGAACAGAAAGCCTTTTCAAAGGTGCTACTCTGCTCTTTGCAGCAACCAACTTGCAACTTACTTCCTCTTGCAATGCGCCTCTTATATAAATACAAGTTGCATAGGCTTCCTCACTTGCATCACAAAAGATGTGCAGCTCCAAATTGCCTGGACTATTGTTCAACTCCAAAATACCATCTTGGGATTTCAATGTCTCCAAGATGTGCCAATTCTTTGAACCAATATTTCCACCTTACCACCATATGATCAGGTAACTCTTGGTCCCAACCAAGTCCAATTTCCCAGAGGCTCTGAAACCAAATTTTTTACTTTATCACAAATGGAGCCAGGAATCCAAGAGGATCAAAGACCTTTGAAGCCAAACTAAGAGCTGTACGTTTTGTCCACCTTGTCTCATTCGCAGCCAGCTCTACTAAAGATTTCCCATTGAAGGTAAACAAATCATCTCCTTGCTGCCAAACAATGCCTAGCACCTTTGCATCTATTGCCCACAACTCCTTAATACCAGAATCCTCAATACTTTCTGCTGCATCAGGTACTACACAGGACTGACTCATAAACTCTTGTAATTGAGAATGATTGGTCTGCCATTTTCTAAGTTCCATGCCAGCCTCCCTCATTATACCTCTAGCCTCCATGAATATCTGTTTTGCCATTTCTTTATTATCCACGGAACACAGCAAATCATCAACATAAAAATTTTTCCTTATGTGTGTTCAATAGTATTAGGATAGACTTCAGAATATTTTTTAAAATGGTACTGCATAGTAGCTGCCAACAGAAATGGACTAGAGCTGAGGCCAAACAACACTGATTTCATTCTATAGGCTTGAACCTTAGGTTCATTTTCCAACAAGTCTTTCGTATCCACCCACAGATACCTTACTGCATCTCTGTCCTCTGGTTTTAACTTTATCCGCAAAAGGCTTGCTTCACATCTGCAGTCAATGCTACTACCAAACCTGAATCTCAGTAACAAGGAAAATAAATCTGCATTTAAATTTGGCCCAGCATCCAAACAGTCATTCAAGGACACCCACCTTTGTCCTTGGCTGAGCCATCAAAAACTACCCTCAGTTTGGTGGTAGTTTTGTCTCGCCGTACCACTGCATGGTGTGGCAGATAATGTGCCTCCTGGTTCACCAGCTCACCTTGCACCCTTTCAGCATAGCCCTCCCTTACATAGCTTAGGATGGCCTCATTGTATTCAATTAACAACTCCTCATTCTTTCTTAGCCTGTACAATGAAGTCTCCAACCTCCGATTAGCTAGCTGAAGGTTTGAACCGGGTTTGCGCGAATCCTTCCACGGGAGGCCAACTTCATAGCAACCATCTCTAAACCCAATCCCTTTTTGAAATTGCTCTAAAACATCATTGTTCACTGTACTTGCCTGTTTGTCCTTTATGCCAATGGATTCAAGTTCCCAAAACGCTTTCAAATGCCTTTCCAAACCATGGCTGTTCTCCTCAATCTTAACAAAAAGAGCCTTAATTTCATTTCATTGCAATAGCTACCATGTAGCATCCAGCCTCAGTGGCGGTCCTAGCTTACATGACGCCCTGGGCGAACCTCACCTTCAGCGCCCCCCCCCCCTGTTCGCCAACACACACACATTCGAATCCCCCCAAAATAAAGGACAGACATAACTCTTTCACAAAATAACTTTTTATTGGACTAATTGTTGGAACTTCAGAACCAAAACAAAGACTCAAATTTCTGAATTTTACAAATCCTTCATCACGTAAATAGAATAACTCACTTAAGAGAATGTAATTATGATACTATGAACAGGAAAAATACAAATTAAATTGCACAACTGCCATAAATAAACTATTTTTTTTATTTCTTTATTTATTTATTTTTATTTTTATTTTTTTGCAGGCGCTCATGCCGCCCCTCCACAAATGCCGCCCTGTGCGGCTGCCCATATTGCCCATATGAGGAACCGCCACTGTCCAGCCTAGCTTACTTTCAATAGCTACCGGGCCTTGAGATGTGCGGACAATATTACCAGTGATGAAGTCCCAATAATAGTCAGCTCCAATCAAAAGACTAATATCTTCTGTTCCTTCAAACTTATTATTGCCCAAATTAATTCCTTTAACTTGCAATTCTTGGACACATGCCATATCTAAACAAGTAGTGACTGGAGCACAAAGTTCCGCAATCTCTACAGCTTGGACCTTGATAGTGGGACTTTGCGGTAACAACCCCTTAACCAGAACTTCTACCTTCTTAAATTTGGTTCGGTTTTGAACGGAACCCCCAAACCCAGAAATTCTTAAATTTTCCCTCTTAAGTTCTTTAAACTTCAATTTTCTGGAAATTCTGGTCTTAATAAAGCTACACTGGCTACCACTATCAAACAACACTCTTACAGTAGCTTCTCCATCATTCCCAATTAATAAGGCTGCAGTTGTTTGCAATAATCCCCCTTTACTTTTACTCCCTTTCATAGCAGTGGCATGTGCCACTGATGTCTCTACTGCTGAGGTAGGTGTACTAGGAGTGTTTTCACACAATAATGGCTGATGCCTACCATGACATTTTTTGCACAAAATTTTAAACTTACAAAACCTTGCTCTATGACCTTTCAAAAAAACATTTAAAACATGCTGTGGACTTAGTTACCCTGTCCTTTCTCTCCTCAAAAGGTAAAGCCTCGGCCACCTCACATTTATATGACTTGTGGTTGCCTTCGCAAAATATGCATTCCTTGATTCCCTTTAATTTATTCTCAGAGGATGCATGTAGAGCTAACACTGTACCTGGGCTATTCCTTTTTGTGGAAACATTGGTGCTGTGCCTGCCTTTGTCCCCTTGTTTACCATCCCACTGTGCAAACTCAATTCCCTCTCGTCTTGCTAATTCTGTACCTAAAAGACTTAACATCTGCTGAAGGGGATGTACACATGTTCTGTAGAGTGTCCCCTACTTAATTCAAGCAAAATTGAGCTAAGCAATTTAGACTCCAGTATAGTAACCAACATTATACCATACCTTTCCATTCCTACACCCAAGTTATCCAGGGACCTAGTTCTAACTTCAAATTCATCATATAACTGCCGTAACTCCTTGACACTATTAGGATTATTAAGAGGCGGTATAGCTAAAAGTTCACGGAGGTGGCTTTTAATTAAGATCTCTGGCTTACCAAACCGTTTCTTTAATATATCCCAAGCCACATTATAATTAGCCTCTGTTAATGCTAATCCTGCTATTGTCTTTGCTGCCTCCCCTTCCAAGAGGGACTGCAAATAATTAAACTTCTCCACGGCACTTAACACTTGACTAGAATGAACTGCTGATTGAAAACTGTCTGCCCATCCTTGCCATTCCTGAATACTCCCAGAAAATGTTTTGAGTACAAGCCTCGGTAATTGAACTACAGATCTGTTAACCTTAACTTCACAAACATCATTTGTTGAGTGTTGTGTTTCATTATTAGACCTGGTCTCTAACTGTACTGAGCTGCTAAACTCTTTTGCTCGGTGGCCTACTTTAATTATATCATCAATAATCTCTTCAAAGTAAATTATGTTATTTTCTATTTCATCCTCTTCTATAAGAGCCTCAATTTTAACATTTACTTCGCTTAGAGCAACCTTTTTAGTTTCTAATATGGAAAGCTGCGCAGTCACTAAGCGTAAATCCTCTTGCTATATGGCAGAATCTATAGTGGCAATGACCTTTGTAATTAGACCTTTGTAGGTGCTTCTCCTTTTTTTAAACTTGTTCAATTCAGATGCACTCATCTTCAATGCAAACAACAATTGGGCTCAATGCCAAATGAGCTGAATTGGCGGAAATACTTAACCAAACTGATCAAACATAAATTTTGCTTTTTTCAAATAAACTGAATTGCTGGATGGGGTACTAACCAACCACCAGTATGGAATACCAATTTTTCCACCCAAGTAACTGGCGCACTGAAGTCTGCAACCTTCGCCTACGAATAATAAACCAAATTTAACCAAACAGGTAAAATGTAGGCCAAAAACAACGACAGACGAGTGGCCAAGTTTCGCAATTGGGCGACCAAACTTTCTACCCTGGGACCTTAATTCAATAATAAACCAAAATTAACCAAACTGGTAAAAATGTAGGCCAAAAACAACGACAGACAAGTGGCCAAGTTTTGCAATTGGGCGACCAAACTTTCTACCCTGGGACCTTAATTCAATAATGCTCAACCCGTCTAGGCCTAACTTGGGCTACAATTTGCACAATCAGAACTTTGCCGAAAAATAGTCACTGACTCAGTCTTGGGCTAGAATCTGGTTCGAAGGACCATGTTATTTTATTTATTTGTTGGGTTCAAAATCCCAGCTGAGCCGTGAACGGCCAAATTCTAAAGGGCCAGTTCTACCTACAGCCCAAGTTAAGCTAAAATTAAAACTTACGGACTTGAGATTCTATTAGGTCCTACCTCAGGGTTGCTGACTCGATGTGGGCCTACCTTAGGCCTTAGTTGTATGAATTTAAGATAAAAACAAAAGGGGTACTATTTATGGTCTTCTTTCTCAACCTTGCAACAACAACGCAACCTGGACTATTGCACGATGCAACAATCTTGTATCTAAACAACCAAACTGAAGAGCTCTCTATCAGACCACACCCTGTACGTACGACATCCCACAAACGAGTAGAAAGGACGCGCAGCGCCCCAAAATGATGCCACCAGAGTGGCCAAACTATGATGCCACAAGAGCCCAAAAATGCTAGCTCTAAATTAAGTTAATTTTTCACTAACCTTACAATTAAGCGATGGATATATATACACCTTAACTTAATATATACAAGCAATGCTGCATCAATCAGCTTAGTCATCATATCGCCTTGGGACAACAATGGTTCTTCCTCTCCTAGATTTTCTAACAGTTATTCGAATCAGCTCTAGTGGGCCGTCGCCTAGACAAAATTCGAAAAGAAACGCAACAACCTCCAACACGATATCAAGCAGGAAATTTGCAGAGACTGCTAACAGATTCTTCATTTGTGTTTTGTTTCACTGTATTTCGTCACATAATGCCTCATGTGCAGGGTTGCCAGGTCTGTCCTTTTGGGGACAGTCTGTCCTATTTCAGGTTCGGTTGTCCTAAACATTTTCAAATAAAGGGGACAACCCAAACCTGTCCTCTTTTGTCCTATTTGAGAAATTTATCACATGCATTATAAAAAGAAACATTTAAGAACAAATATAATTTTAAACATAAAGTATAAGAGAATATAAATATAACATACATATATTTACGTTTCTTCAAATGGTTTACACAGTCTCGCCGCCACTGAAGTATGTACAATGTACGTATTACGTATTGAAACGTTTTATTACATTTTGGCTATACATTGCAAACCATTACAGTGTGCCGCGTGGCATGCCGCTTAGTTTTAATGCATAGACCCTAGGCAGCTAGACTATAGAGCATATCAGTCGCGAATCAAGCATAAATCAATGTGGTTGTGATTTTGTTCGTTTGATCATGTTAAGTGAATAACCAAATTTATATAATATAGTTACATCGCATTATTTGAAATATAAATATATAGCCCTTCAATATGGGAAAGTGGAAGAATACATATAATGATAACAGACATTATAATAAAGACTGGGAAAACCAATTTAAATGGCTTTCGTGGAAGAACAGTTCTTGTATGTGTAAGTGGTGCAATTGTGTATTGACTTTTAGCATAAAATAACTCGGTATGGTAATAATTTAAACCTGTCCCTTTCTAAAAAATTTATAACATTGGCTGTCCCCTTTTTTTTAGTGTTTGTCCCATTTTAAGATATATCACCTGGCAACCCTGCTCATGTGGTCTACATCTACAGTAAACCGAAATGAAACAGGTGAGAAACAAAATGGCTGCAATAATAAAAGAAACCGCTGAAATCCCTGATGTGATGTTTGCGAATTGACGAGAACAAGATCATAAGATGGTTCACTTAATCATATGAGTAATGGAGCGTCTATACTTGAAGTATGAGTTATCATAATGTCTCAATCCAGGGACAGGTTTAACTTTACTGGTCATTTAGTTGCAGTAAAACATTTTTAAACGAAACACTATCCACTTTACAGAAATTCATTTCTCGTACAATCTTTTACTAAAACAACCACTATTAATACTTTTTGTTAATCGTATTAGGATTGAATCGGAACTTGAAGTGGACAAAATGAAGTGAACAAATATTCAAATTGATGTCTTGTTTTGAGACCTTTTTTTTGTTGCAGGTAAAATAACACGCAATGGCCAACATGGAAGTGAATTGCACTTCTGAGGAAAAGGCCTCCGCCGTTTCCTCACGAGTGTAACTCACTTCCATATTAGCCATTGCGTGTTATAGACATGCTATATATATATATATATATATATATATATATATGTGTGTGTGTGTGTGTGTGTGTGTATATATATATATGTTAACCCCTCCATCTATGGCCTTGGTCGGTTCGAAGTTGACGGGGGTTCTGGTTAGGTGGCAGCAACGGATTTGTTATTCTGGAGTAGCTGATACCGTATAGAGAATCAGAGTAGTTTCTCTTATACTACTCTCCGATTTCTTCTTGTAGTGGATCGGAGGATGCTGTGAGGCTTATTAAATTCTCTAAGGGTTCCCCGATTCTTCTTGTAGCGTATCGGGAAATTACTTTTCTCTATTTTAAGACTAAGTTCTCTAAAGAAAACAAGGCTCGAAGGAGAAGACAAAGATATTCTCTTACTGTAGTTTACTTCTAAAATCAGAATGCTAATTAATTTGAAAAATTGTTTGACTATTTATACTAAATTTTTGGTGACATCATTATTATTTAATGTTGACCTGTTTGGTTTTTTATTATCAATAGGCTGAATTATTTTGCAAAATATTTGAAGATAGGGTAAATATTTTAGCTGTATCAATGTCTAAACAGATAAGCAAGATATTTGAAGATGAATCCATATTTTTATTTTAAACCGCATATTGACAGATCTGATGTTACCATGATCTGCCGAGTTAACTAAAAGTAGAAATCAAAATATGCATTTTATTATAAATTACAATTAAACATGCATATGAGCAAAAATTAAATGCCTAAAATTTAAAATTAAGTGTTAAGCAAGACATGACTTCATCTTTCACAACGAAGAGAGAATGTATAAAGAAAATGAACATTGCAGAATTTAAGATTACATTATTAAGCTAAATCTAAAAAAAATGATTAAGTAAATTAAAAAGAAATAATTCATCAACTATTGAGCAAAAATAAAGTAGAAAGAAAATAAAAAATTTATCCAAACTCGTGTCAGTGGTGTTATGCGAATTTGGACTCTATATGTAAAAATGAATATAAAAATATAAGTATTATATGAATATAAAGACATTAATATAGGAAATTATTTGTTCTTTTTTACACACATACACACACACACATATATATATATATATATATATATATATACAGGGTGGCGCAAACGTCGCGCATCATATGAATTTTCAGTGTTGACTATTGTTAATTTCGCAGCCATCCCCTATCTAAAAGAAAAAAATATATTAATGTATAGTGAACACTGAAAATTCCTATGATGCGCGACTTTTGCGCCACCCTGTATATGAGAGAGAGAGAAAAAAATTTCTACTATATTAAAATATTTCTTAATTTCTTCAAGAAATTTGAGTTTAAGAGATTATCATACGTGTTGCACTGAATTACTTTGATTTAAAAATCAACTTACTTGACATTGTCGATGAAAGGTCGTTCTTTTGGTTCTCCATTTCGACAAGGTAGTCATCGATGTAATCTTTGGGATTATTTTTATCAAGATTCTTTATGTGGTCGTGAATAGCCACCTTAGAAGCGAATACTATATTAATTTTCAAGATTTAAAAGTTACTTAAACAGTTATCATACACGGCATAAATCTATAGTCTAGATAAATGAATATAACCATTTCTGTTATTTATCAATTACTATACTGTCATCAACTTCCTATGCTTGGTTTGGAGGTCTGTAAAATGCACCAATCTGAATATAATATTCTTTTCCTGAAACACAGATATCAACCCAAATTGATTCTACCTTATTGTATAATTTAATACTAGCATTCTGAACTGAAGTTAAATCATTCTTAATGTATAAGGCCAAACCACCCCCCTGCCTATCCATTCTCTGATAAATATATATTGTATAACTATTTAACTCACACTCTGCTCTCGTGTCATTGAATGCTGCCTCACTAATCCAAGTCTCACTAATGCAGACTATATCAAGATTTTCACTAATCATATAGCTAAATAATTAATTTTCTTAGTCCTAAGCTTACGTGCATTTGTATAAAAACACTTCAACCCCTCAGTTTTAACTGATTCCCTACCTTTGGCTAGAAAGTTGATATGCCTATTCCTGACATAATCTGTATTTAAGACTAACAGTATTTACTTTACCTATACCCTGATGCTTTATGCCCTCTGTTGATGTAAAGTTATGTTTCAAAACCTCAAAGAACTCATTTTTCCAAATTTCCTCCAGAAGCCTCCCAAACAAAGCAGTTCCCGTTCCCCTAAGATCTACAGATCTACGGAAGCTAAGGCTAACAAAGACCCTAAAATCCACTCTAATGTTAGCTCGAGAGAAAGGAAAGAGTAGGGGGTTAAAAGGGGAGAATAAGGGGTTAAGTAACTAGCAAAACCTATCATTCGTAATCCATCCTTACTGTAAAGCTCCCTCCTTTCATAAAAATTATCCCACAAATCTATGAACTGAACCCCTTCACTCTATAGCATCCTAACTTTATCATTTAAGTCTAAAATTCTACTTATAAACTCCATGCTTACCCGAATCCTTGATAAAATGCCCACAACATAACACTTGCTCTGCCTATTTTTTAAAGTTTCTATCAATTCTCTGTACATATATTGAACTACTACTGAATTTCTATTCAACTTAAATCTACCATCTTTCTCCTTGCCTCTTAAGTCATTTATACCTACATGAATTATAATATTACCTCAGGTTACAAGCAACTTCTTCACTACGTCATTGACTTTAGAAATATTACCATCTGGAATACATATTCTTCTCCAAGTTTTCCTTCCCTTATTGCAAAATTAATTGTCCTGATTCCTAATAATAGTCCCCAACCATGGTAAATTCACACTGTACTGCTTCATCTAAATTTCCTAGTATGTGAAACCTGGGTACTTACGTATTATCGGGACTACCAAACTGTGTACAGTATTATGTATTTTTGCTCCCGTTATTTTCGTTTAAACTAACGAAAATATCACAACTTAACCTAACCAATCATCAAGGGTGTACAGTTGACCTAACTGGCCATTCAATTAACCTTAACCTTAATCTCATCCCTAACTTGCCCGAAATGTGACAGTGAGTGCCTAATACGAAAAGATCAGAAGATATTTAGGTGAAATAACCAATATTAACCTGTTAGGTTAATTGAATGCCCGGTTAGGCCCACTAGACTCTGAGCTTGCAATTTTCTTAAACTTTGCCTTAAGCATGTCCCTAACCTCAGTTAAACACTTATTGCAAAACCACAAAATATTTGGTGATTTCATACCCTTGTACATTTGTTCTGGAATTTTGATACAGACTGAGTGATACCAATCATTACAATTCTCACATGCTACAGCCTTAACTCCTTCCCTAACTTCCTTCTTACAAACCTTACAGTCACAGTTTAAAGTAATTTTAAATACTATTCTTCAACTCAGTTAAAAGCTTTAAGGTCTAAGTTAGGCTATTCCCTGGATGAAATGCCGAATGAGCTGATGGGGGCCGAGGCTAATCAACCAAAATGTTGGGCTTGCAGTGAATGAAACCCCAGATCTCTACAAATACCCAGTTAAATTAAGTTTAAAGCTTAGGAATAGAGTTATTTATACTATAATAAACCCAATTAACGAAAATCGACACAATCAGTAATAAATACTTCATCAATTTGTAAAAAAACTTGGAGCACAGCAGAGAGAGTGTTGCCACATCCACTTCCAACTTCCAACCTCATTGGAATGGTGGAGTGAATGGCAAGGTGAATAACTAAGTCTAATGGAGTGAATTTGGGTACTGAAGTTGATTGACAATGTCACGGGTTAAATTCCATGCCATTAATTGTTAACAATGGTATACTATTAGGCTACACAAATGTCTGTATACTGTATATGTGTGCAGAGAATAATTCTTTAGTGTTGGAAGGTTACAAATACTGTATAATAAAATACATACAGAAAAGTCATTAGTTGTATAGCTATAATTGTAAAAGAAGAATGTACATTGAGGTGGAGTGGAAAAAACTTTTTTTAGAATTCAGTTTTGTAGGGGCACCCAAAAGTTAGTCTGCGGTACCAACACTTTTCTCCCATTCCTCACAGAAATTTGAAACATTTGGTATTTCATGAAAAATATTAACAAAAAATAGGAATTTTTATATCTTTCGTTGAGTTTCTCAACTTTAATAGACGTTTGGGGACCATTTTAAAGTTTCCATTTGTTTAGATTTTCACAGATTTAAATTATTTCATAATTATATTATTTAGGGTTTGTTATTTATACTATATTACTTTATAATTTATATCTCTTTTTCAGATTATTTGATTGCTTTGATAAATTTTTATATTGAATCTGATTCGCTAAAAACATTTACAGTCACTAATATAGTCTAATTCTATTTCGACGCACAAAGCAAAATTAGGCATGGCTTCCATGGCAGCGAATGAATCAGCAAAATGGAAGACAAGGAATACTCAACAGCTGAAGCCAATCTTTGGACCACCAAAAGGATCTCTCACTGATTTATTTGCCTTCGTCCGAAGATATACTTCAGTGTTTCCTTTATGTTAGACAGGAAAGAATTAAGTCAGGAAAAGCTAATCAAAAATTTATGATGTTGTTAGGGTCGTTGCCGTAAAGACTATATGGGGATCGTGCTTCTATTCCAACTAGCCATCATAAGACCATAACGCACCGCATCCAAGGTTTGTACGAAAAATATCAAAATGTCTTGAAACAATTTAAAGGGCGGAAAGACCAAGCATCCTATTAAGATTGATTCACAAATTTAAGCTTCACTCATTGAAACTCTTTGATATAGCTTCTTGTAAATGTGAAGACTTCCTGACATGTTGTGAGAAAGACCGAAAAGTTCCTGTTCTGCAAAGGGATTTCTTAATGACCAACGAACGTCTCGAAAAATGATGATTGGATCCGTAGATAAAGTGGTCATCAAAGAGATGGAAAAAAAAAGAAAAAGGCTACACAAAAGTATGAGGAATATACAGCATGGATTTCGAAAGGAATGAAAGAATTTGATACTGCTGCAACTGTTTCGTCAAGTGCCAGTGAAACGGACGAATTGGAAAAGCATTAAAATCTGTCGATCAACCAAGAGTTAAGTTTGAAGCCGTGGAAGGAAATCCTCTTCCAATTACTGATTCTGATGATCTAAGTACAGATCAATTGTGCCTCTATAAAGCTTCTGGGTGTTGCAGCAATGATTTAGCAAATCTTCAACATGGGCCAATGGTCCAATCCAGATGGTTGACTACTGCTAACCACATCCTGCGTTTCTACATGGGATGTGAAAATCCGATGGATAGTTTAAAAGTGCTGATAGAATACATCGTCAAAGTTTATGCTCCAAGGTGGTTCATGATCAAGACAAAACCTTGGTGCTATGATGGACCTCGTCACTTGAGGCAGATAGTAGCTTATTTAAGATACCTAACAAAGGAGCTTAGAGTTATTGTTGTTCAAGTTACCATTCGTAACGCCTACTTTGAGCATTAAGAGAAACTTCTTCTGGCAATGATTACTGATAACCGGCCAAACACTCGAAAATTGGCAGTACGAAGAATCGAAGTAGCAAGATCTCAAGCTACAAAAATGAAAAGCATTCGCGAGGTCAGTGTACCGAAGCTAAATTTCCATGCACTTGACTACACTGATATTATATTTTGGACAGATAGTCCCATCAGGCTTGAGCTACCATTGACGAAACACTTAACCTTTGGCCGAGAACACTAGCGAAGAAAAATTAACTCTTTCAATTCCCTTGTCATACACAAGCAGTAGAAAGGAGTATCAAACTTTTAACAGAAGCGGCAAGAGCAGTTTATGGAAGTGAGATGAGAAATGGCTACGTTAAAACCAAAATTGCATCTCAAGCAATAATGAAATCATTTGAAACCAAGAGAGACTACAAAACTGAATAAGAAGCTTTCTAAATTATTGTGGTGGGTGGGTTAGGGTGGAACTCAAAGAGCAGCTAGTATTTTTCATGAAATCCCAAATTTTCCAAATTTCTCTGAAGAATGGGAAAAAAGTGTATAATGGTAAAGTTAAAGAACATAAATAGACAAATCAAATGAAACAAAAATGATCTTCCTAGCATAAACACAACGGAAGATACGCTTAAATCTTTGAATTTTTCCTTAATTTTTTGGGGCACCTGAAAGGCAAAACCTTTGACCTCCTTGGGGGCCGGTGAAGTTGATGACGCAGGTAGCTAATATTTTATAGATTTCTTATTGGTACCACAGACTAACTTTTGGGTGCCCCTACAAAACTGAATTCTGAAAAACTTTTTTTTTCACTCCACCCTAATTGTAGCCTACATTTTATTTTGTCGAAGTAATTATTGAATATTAGATATTAAAAGCATTAAATACTTTCTTCCACAGTAAATGATTTTCATGTTGTAGTCTGTAACGAAAAAACTAAAAATAAACTAAAAGTAAAAATAAACCATGTTAAAAAAAAAAGTTGGGTAGAAATAACCACATATATTTCCAAATAAAATATAAACAAAACAAATATTTACCACAAAATAAATATAGAATAAAAATAATAACCCTCGTTTCTAACCAACCAACTAGCGAAGTTGGGTTTCCCTAATTAACAAAAAGAAAAAAGAAAAAGTTTCTGAGACAAAGAAAAATGGAGCTCTTTGTTAGACATCCAAAAATTTTGATTGCTGAATCAAGTGGGCTAGTTTTTTCATAAAAAATTCTCGTAGTTCCCCAGCTAACCGGGCAACTTAAAGTCAACCTTTAAACCTCAATATTAACCACTGCAATTAAGCTAAAAACTAAAACCCTGTTTAACTAAATAGTGTCCTACCAGAACTAGGTGTAAGTAGCTTAATTAAAATACATAACTAAGGTAAGAGATTAAAACTAGGTACCTAGAAGAAACTCGAACGGGCTACAACAGCCCTAACTAAATAATTAAATGGCTGTTATAGCCCCTATTAAAACTTAAGGGCAATATAGCCCTAACTTAACATGAGTAAAAACCTTCAAAACCTTAAACCTTTAAAAACAAAAACTTAAGGGTAATACAGCCCTAGCCTAACTTAAACTGCAAAACCTAGGTCTGGGAAATAGCCCCTATAAATAAATAACTTAGCAGTGTGCCAAATAGTGACCTAACAAATAAAATTCAAAATCTGGAAACTAAATGAAACTTATGGACTAGTTAGAAACAGAAAGGGTAACGTTCAACTGGCAACTTCATTTTTGGTAAGTCTAAATTAATTTTAATGAATTTAGCTTGACCATAGTTAGTAATCTGGCTGCCGACCAAATTTTAACCTTAAAACCACTGCAGCCTACAGTGAAAAAGTCTGTAGCTTTGTTGACAGTGTCTAAATGGGCCATTATTATTTCTATAATTACTGTGTCTATTTAGAGTAAACTTAGCCTCAATATTGCACCTAAATAAAAATAATTTTTCAATACATTTTTCAATACCATAATAATGAACATTGAAAATTAAAACGATTACTTTTTCCACTGTATTCAAAGTAGGGTGAGTGAGTTTTTGAAAAACAATGTTTTGGGTGAATGATATTGGAAAAGATTGAGAAGCACTGCTCTAGAGCAACAGTTAATTCTCTCAACGAAAGACAGACGATTTTATTCAGTATCAAGAAAGCTCTTTCATCATTGGAGTTAATGACTTAGATTTACTTAATACTTCCTAAATATTTTAATCATAGGTTCAAAATAATTTTCATGAATAAACAAAATTGGATCAATGAAAATAGTCTACCCCTCAAACTATGAAATGAAGTATCCGTTTCTTTACATGGTAAACAGTAGCTCATTAGTTAATTTTAAGAAACATTCAGACTCTTTCATGAATGAGAGAGATAGTTTGTAGATTGTAAATACTGTATATTCTTAGCTTAAGTTTGTAGGCTACTATGACAGTACTAAATAGTTGTACATTAGTTAGCTGACTTGAGATTGATATGTTGCATGATTCTCTTATTAGCTCATGACTTGGATAACCTCGATAGGCCCCAGTTGCTTCATGTTTTCCAAATAAAATATAATGTAATGTAATCAGTGGCGGTCCTAGCTTACATGACGCCCTGGGCGAACCTCACCTTCAGCGCCCCCCCCCCCTGTTCGCCAACACACACACATTCGAATCCCCCCAAAATAAAGGACAGACATAACTCTTTCACAAAATAACTTTTTATTGGACTAATTGTTGGAACTTCAGAACCAAAACAAAGACTCAAATTTCTGAATTTTACAAATCCTTCATCACGTAAATAGAATAACTCACTTAAGAGAATGTAATTATGATACTATGAACAGGAAAAATACAAATTAAATTGCACAACTGCCATAAATAAACTAGAGAATCAAATTTCTAAATTGTACAAATGCTCTATCACATAAATAGAATAAGACACTTAAGAGAGGGTAATTATTATGCTACACTTTGAACAAGAAACAAAATAAATTGCACCACAGCACAACTGCCATCTAAAGCCTGACTCTTCTTACCTTCCTTGATGCAAAGTCATGAATTAAATCATCATATGAAATCTGCTCAGCAATTGTATGATTTATACTGATGATGGCCAGACCGGTAAGGCGTTCCTGTGACATAGTTGACCTCAGGTAGGATTTGATGAGCTTCAGCTTTGAAAAGCTCCTCTCTGCTTCAGCAACAGTGACTGGAAGAGTAAGACCAATTCTGAGAGCAGTCCACAAATTTGGATATATTTCAGAGAGCTCCCTTTCATGGATAAATGTCAGCAGTTCAAGCAAGGATATGGTCTTTGATGGCAAGTCAGGCAAGTTCTTCAGCTCCTGTGCAAGCTCTCTGCCATCCAAGTCAGATTGTCCCTTAAAGTGTAGTGTAGTACTAAGGTTCACACATTGTTCTGTCAGCTCCTCAAATGTGAGATTTTGGAAATGTGTCAGCACTCCAAACTTCTCTCCCACAATTTCCAACGTGGAAAATCTTTCCTGAATGGCTGATGTTGCAGCATCAACCACTGCATTGAAAAATGTCACCTCCAGCTTCTTCAAAGCATCAATCAAGGGCTCATCAGATGCTTCATAGGAGAAGTGCCGCTTTGTGGACCTCAGCCGTTTTTGTTTTAACACAGCCTCCACATTCATTTGTTCACAGATATCTGTGGCTGCCATTTGTGCAGCCACAAAACCTGTTGCCCTGTAATTGCGGAGACCTCTCTCTGTTTTTTTTAGGAGATTTACTGCAACATCAACGTGCATGCTAGGAGACTGCATCTGCTTGCTCACATGCTGAATTTGGCACAACAGGTCATGCCACACCACTGAACAAATGGCGAAGCGGTATGACCCAACCTCCTCTGACAGAGATTGAGCCTCGACCTTTATTACAGAGTCTTTGGTGTGGTCCCTCACCTCGATCAGTGCATCTCTCACTGCAGCTGCCTGATATCTCAGGGGCTCCACACTCTTGATCTTGCTTTCCCACCTTGTATCAGACCACATCTTCAATGTGATGTTCACATGTTTTTTCAAAATGGCCCATCGTTGTGTGGAGGCTGAAAACAAGTTGTAAAGCTTCTGCAAGATGCCGAAGTAACTTGTGGCATCAATAGATCCCTTAGCAGCATCGGCCACAAGCAAATTCAGAGAATGAGCCCCACATGGAACAAACAGAGCTCTGGGATTAATTTCTAGGAGCCTGGATTGAACACCCTTGTTTTTTCCCCTCATGTTGGCCCCGTTGTCGTATGATTGTCCTCTACAGTCCATGAAAGGAACTTTTAGCTCCTCCAGTCTCTTCAGAATCAGAGATGCCAAATGTTGACCAGTGGACTCCTCTGCCTCCAAAAACCCCATGAAATGTTCCTTTATATGGGGCTTCCCCTCCAGTGACACAACCCGAATCACAACTGACAACTGTTCAGTGTGGCTGATATCTGGAGTGCAATCTAGAATTATTGAAAAAAACTTTGATTGTTTGATGTCGCTCACCATTGCTGAAATGGTCTTGCTGCTCGACAAATCAATGAGTTCGTTTTGTATGTGGTGGCCGAGGTAGCTGGTGTGACTGGAGGTCCCTTTTTGGACACGGTTAATGTGCTCTTGCATTATAGGATCAAATTGTGCCATCAGTTCAACTTCTTTCAGAAAATTGCCATTTGATGGTGAGAACAATTTTTCTGTATGTCCCCTTAGTGCCAAATTCCTAACTGCCAGAGAATGCACAATAGCAGTGAGACGTGTCAGCACCGCTCTCCATCTCAACTTCTCAGCCTCCAGAAGTGCCATCTCCTGCTTGTCAATGGTCTCCCCCTTTCTCATCCTCACTGCCAGTTCTTTCCAGATTTTCATAGAATTTAGGTGTTCTGAACTGTTGTCATGTGATGTGAGCAATGAGCTTGCATGCTTCCAGTCCGAGAGTCCCAAACTTGTTAAATTTATTTTCCTCTTGGAAAATAATGTACAACAGAAACAGAAAAGGCTGTTGTTTTTTAAGGAATAGACCAACCAACTTCTGGTTATATTTTCCCCACTAACCAATGACTTCCTGAAGTATTGATGGTGGAAACTTCTTCCGTCACTGTCGTTTCTAGGGAATACAAAGTCAGATGGTACTTGACTTGGTCCCCTGGAAACCAGTTGTGTCCGAATTCTCTCAGTCAGAACTGAAGGCCAGTTAGCAGGGTCGGTGGACAGAGACTCATCCTCAGGAGGCGATTCTGCTCCAGGCATTTCTAATAGAAAGAACAAGAGCATTACTCATTAGTATACACACCTAAGTTAGATAACACATTATTCACAGCACTTTGTTATGGTGGTGGTGTTATGGAATTATGGTGGTGAAACACCACACATACCCAGTAACCCAGACCCAGTGATAATAACATTATAATTTATAACTGTTTGCAAAATGCTTTGCAGGGATGCACACACATACACATACACACACACGCACACACTCACAGACATATGTGCACACAAACTCACCTGAAGAGTCCTGCCGGGGAGAAGTAGAAGCAAATGGGTCTTCATCCTCAGGATCAGACTGCATTTGTGGAGACATATGTGAGGCTGAGGAGGTAGATGGCTCCTCAGCCTCAATAATGGCAGAAGTAGACGGCTTCTCATCCTGGCTAGTGGCAGAGGGTGTTCCAAAATATTTCAAAAGTGCCCCTGCAAATAGTAAAATAGAACATAACAAACCAATGCATGAATAGGCTAGTACAATTAATTTAACATGTTATTAAGCACAATTTATTAAACTTTTAGAATAGGAAACAAATGAATAATACAACCTCCTTGGTTAATGGCTAATTATATACATAATAGTACACTTCAAATGACTCAGAAAGCTATATCACAAAATAGCAGTGCAATATAGCAGTGAAGAGTAGATGACATAGCTCTAACCTTTATCTTTTGCTCGTTTCTCCTCTTCTTCTTTCCTCTTTTTTCTAAACTGAGCACCTGATAGCTTTGACCTCTTCTTATCCATTTGCGGTTATTTGACAGACCTTAGTGGCTTAGTGTGAAGATTCGTTCTGTAATAAATAATATACATTTCACTATTTAACCAAACCCAGAAAAATAACATTACATATGTTAAAGTATGGGCCTTTATTCCCAATAATATTAATCTGGAAGCATTTTGCATTGTTTAGGTCTTTTATGGGAAGGTTTATGGAAAATGCAATAGATGGTTTTTTATTAATAAAAATATATTTATTGATCTTTTATTATTTATTTTATTTTATTTTTTATTTTTATTTATTTCATTATTTATTTATTCTTATTCTTATTTTTATTTTTTTTGCAGGCGCTCATGCCGCCCATCCACAAATGCCGCCCTGTGCGGCTGCCCATATTGCCCATATGAGGAACCGCCACTGAATGTAATATCAAAACGAAACCCCACGTCTTTTTTCTGTCAAAATTTGAAATATTCTAAAGTTAGCCTTATATTACCAATTTTCTCTTTTCATTCAAGGGCAACTTTAGTAATTGCTTCTGAACTGACGCAGTAAATGTTTAGTACCTTGAAAAATTCTGACACTTTATTTGACATATCATCTAGAAGGTATTCTTTTGTAAGTCTTTTTAAAAGGAAGTTGGGAACAATGTAAGTGATCCAAGGATAGAAATCCGTGATAACTATTCTTCCCATGTTTTTCTGAACACCGGTCATTGCATCATGGAATTCCTCTATTTTTTGTCATCCAAACTGTATCTTTTACCTATAAAATAAAAAAAAGTTAATTTTTGCATTATTTTATTGTTGTATGGATAGTAAAACTGTATAAGCATACTTAATTACATGTTACATGTTGGTATGGTATGGTGCTGTCAGAAGTGACCCAGACTAAGTAGCTTGGTCATATACTAACTAATAGTTTGTCACGTGACTGATATTTCAAGGCAATGTAGACAGTTATATGCTCAGGGAAATACTTTGATTAGAAAATTTCATAGGTGTACATTAGATGTTAAGTTGATCTCGTTCAAACCTTTTTATACTCCAATGTATACAGCTCATTTGTGATGGAGCTACAGGATGTATGAGAAAATTGTATGGGGCATATAATAATATTTCTAAGAGTTTATTAAGAACTCTAAGATTTATAAATGGTGCTCTTTCTAGTGCCATATGTTGTTTGTAGTCAATAAGGTGCCTAACTGTGCCAGTGTCATACACAATTTTGTATTTAGATTTATCACTAGGCTCGGTAAGTCAGTCAATAAGATAAGAGAAACCATGGTTAGTGGACTGATCTCCGATATATTTTATAAATCTCAAATCTGGAAGCATTGGCGTCGGCAAATGTATGCTCATTATTCAGAGTGATTCAGTGGTACTTAGTCAGTGCTCCAGACAACTATCTCTTAACCTTCTACCGAAGTGGAGGCGGAAGGGGAGGCAGACACCTTAAGGGGAGGTACTCGCCTCCCCTTGGCGTCACCACTGGTTGAAGAGAAAAGCTTCTCAGGTTGAATTTACGGCGAAAATGGAATTAAGACCGCAAGGCCTCTGATGAAAATAATTGAGTTGGAATAGTTTCTTAAATGAATCTATACATCTGAAAATCATCAACGTGATCTCTTACTTGCGACCATTTGCCAAATCACATTCAAAATGGAGACTATAAGTGAATATGGCATAGGAGCAGGCTTTCCGGCTTGCTTCTTCAAATCCTTTACTAGCTCCACAGCTTCATTTTGGACAGCTGATACGAGTCGCGACTTTCCCATTCCTAAGTCTCGTAAATGACGCAAAGAAAAACGTCTGATGCTGTGCCAGTGAATTCCATTGCTACTTACTATCCCTGCATACGAAGGAGAATTAAACTATGTTTTAAGAAATACCATTGAAATTATTGTAATTTCTTTCTTACTATTATGGCTAATATAAATATATGAACATTCGTCGTAAACAATATGAAGAACAAGATATAAATAAATAAAATCAAGTTCATTTTTACATTAAATTTTTGTTTAAAAAATGAGTTAAGTAACGTAAAATTTACATGATTACTTTCCACAAATGCAATGCCATTCCCATTCTCATCTGCCGCCCACATGTGGGAATGCTCAAAGTGGGAATTTCAATTTTGGGGAAAGAATTTCCTGATTTTGGAAAAGTAATGGGACACAGTGATGTAACTGCGGGTCTGAGGGGTATTTTCCATGAAAAATCTAACTTAAAGAGAGAAATCCTATAGTGGAAATGGAAAATGGATCGATTTGAGAATTGCTTCCTTAGAAATTCTCACTCGTCGATTTCTCACTCTTGGACGAGCAATAGAATGTAATACCAATGAGTGGGCATTCACCAATTTACACAAATCTTTAAAAGAAATAACAAATGAGCAGACCTAGGTTTCTTTCCATTTAGTAGACTGAAGACTTTCAGGCTTGGTCTGTCAACCATATCTTTACCCATAAAAGCTTCTTTGATCAACTTGTAATCGAAAACAAATACCACGAGCTTAGTTCCTATTCTCATACTGGAAAAAAAAAGAAAAAAGTTTTCATCTAAATTTAGCTTTGTATTTGTAGGATTTTCATAGGGGTAACGACTTAGTTGACGCGCCCGAAACACACCCCAGTTTATCAAATTCTGTACATTTTCTAACACAGGGAACCACCATCCGCACTAAGAACTAAGGACAATTATTGTATCCCATTTTATAGTCTCCTTACATATTCATTTTCAGTATATACCATACATGTTATATCGTGCCGGTACAATAGTTACCGTAGATGTTATCGTGCCCGTACGATAGTTATCGTAAAATATTGGAATTATGTATATAAGTGGGAAATATAAGTTTAAAAATATACAAGTCCTCTGTGATTAATCTGAGTTGTTCAAATTTTCTTCACTAAGGTAGGCCAGTAAATTTTGATGCAAGATAATGAATTTCCAGAAAAGGTTTAACATACTGCATATAAAGTTTTAAAGTATGCTTAATGATCCTATAAGTGAGTTAATTTCTCCTGAAAGTGACACTAATTACTTATTATACACTAAGACTTACAATAATCAGAAAACCATTTCTACGAATCTAAAAAAAAGAAAGTAGAAAAGTTACTTGCCTTATCACATCTCCATATTTCTTGTTTAACTCTTTTAAAGTTTCATCACCACTTTTCCTTGTTAGCGGGATGTGTCCGATAAGGGGTAAGCCCCAGGGACCTGCAACAAAGTATTTTATATTGTTTAAAGAAACGATAAAAAAGACATTAAAATAATGTCTTATGTTTTAATACAGCTTCTGTTCCGGTCTGTATGTTTTACACTTTAATAAGTGGTATGAATGTTCGTTTCCTTTACCAGCCACTTTTCTTTACGATCTTTTTCTCTCACAAAATTTCTGTTTCCTCGGGCTAACTGAGAGTGGATCTTAGAGTCTCTGTTGGTCCGTAATTCTGTCGTGTCTAGTATGTAGGTGAATGAGTTATCGTAATGGGCCACACTAGATAACCCAAACACTGAGCCAGTTTCTGTCTTCCCCTCACTGATTATATCATGAAGTGGAATGGCGTTCGAGCGTCATTTTTCCCATAGTTCCCCAAGATAGCTGTAATTCCTCGTAATACACACCTCCACATAATCTTGGGATGACATATAACACTGTCAGTCGGTTGTAGAAATTAATTTTTAAAGCAAAACACAAAAAAATTGATGTGACAGCCGAAGTTGAAACAGCGAAAGCGAAACTTTTTTCTATAAGACCGAAAGAATTTGAACGATTAATACGAAATCAAACATTTAAGCTTTCATACTTTACCCTGAATAAATCGTTATGACTTATACTCTGACGATTACCATTTACTGTAGTGGTCATAGCAAACACGCAATATACGCTATAAAAAATCTTTTCTTGTAAGATACTATCCATCGCGGAAAGATTAGATTTATTACGAAGCACAGTAAAGATTTATAAAGAATAATGAGGTTTGAAAGATTGATAAAATATGCATTCTTTTACGCAAGTATTATTCAGATTCCCCTTTTTTGAAACTCGCATCTTTCAGTTTTACTTGAATGAACATATAAAAGAAAAGTTTTGAATGAATTTCAAAATGAATTTTGCACAGAACCTGTTCACAAATAAAAGTACATTTAAATCATTAATATACCACACATACTGTACATCGCTCTTAATGTTCTTCAGTAAATATGACCACTTTTTCGCTCAAACTGTTAAACTGGTTACCATTTTTTATTTCTAAATGTTAGGGGCAAAGGTGAGTGGGGACCCACCCCATCTACCGTAAATGCGACTCCTCGAGCGTCAACAGATTTTAACCAATGTAAGTCAATCTATTTATCTAGCAGGCAGTAAAAGAAAATTGTAGCCTTTGTTGCTTTGTTCTTGGAAAAATAAAATGAATTTAACTATTTTAAAAGGCAAACTGATAATAACATTTTCAGGCATAGAATATAAGTTAAATATGTAATCTTATTATCATTACAACGATTATTATCTTAGAATAGCCATACCTGGCGGATAGTCTGAAGGCTTCCTTAAGGTCTGCCATAAAATGTACAGCGTTAGGAGCAAGAGAACAGTTTCAATCCACATGACTCAATTCTGCAGTTTTAAAAGAAATTTAAGAAATTTTCATTGTCTACATTTTTTAACAAAATAAAAATAAACATTTGTATAAGTCCTCGAAAATGTATGCTAATAATTACTAAGTCTTTTTGTAGAATTATAAGCTTTATTTACATGTTTTTCAAAATTAATTTGAAAGAGTAAGTGTGTGTGTGTGTGTGTGTGTGTGTGTGTGTGTGTGTGGACCAGAGTAAAACTTCAAAGCATGAATGACTGATTTAGTTGACTGATTTCAGCCAAATCACCAAATTAATTTAACTGTTAAAGCTGGACTGAGCAACTGGGTGTTGGCCTTCTGTCGTCGAACATCAAGGTCATTCCCCGACTCTTGAAGAATATCAAATATTATTGTTTAACCACCTCCTTAATATCAAAGGTCGTGTGACGGAGTCGGAGGAGACCTACAGTTTTACGTATAACCGGGACCACTATTCCATCCTACTAAAACGATGCACCTCACTCCAAATCTTTCTACTATCTCTGATTGGGGCAGAGAAATTTTTGTGGGTTTCAATGCCTCAAAACCTTAACTTCTTCATCTGTCTACTCGTCACAATCTTCCTCACGAATCCTCTTTCCTTCAACAATACCAACTCAATCCTCCTCTTCTCTTAACATTCTTGGCGTTCCTTTTCTCGTGATCTTTCCTGGAAAGAGCACATATACTCTCTTTCCAAAAGCCTCCGTGGTTTCTTCATCCCCCCTCAGCTGCTCTCTATGTACAGTGGTCTCGTCCGTCCCTGTATAGAATACGCTTCTCATGCGTGAGGTGGCTCACCCACACAGCTCCACTTGACAGGGTGGAATCAAGGCTTTTCGTCTCATCTTTCCGGCTCTTACTGACTGTTTTCATCTCTCTCTCTCTCTCTCTCTCTCCTCTCGCTCTCTCTCTCTCTCTCTTCGCTGCAATATTGCAAAGGTTAATCGGTATTTTCAATCTTCTTTCCCCCTGTTTATACCTTCCAATCTTTTAAACGCAGAGTGTCCAGTATCTCGAACATTGGACCTTGCTTTTGACTCTCTTCTTCCTCTTAGTGGAGGGGGCGCTTCTGCGGCATTCGCCCTTGTCCCCTCCTTCTTGCATAAAAAAAATATTTCAGTTCAGTGTGCCTTGATGCCCTTCATATGTTTTGGGTATGATGTGTGTCCTGCATTTATCTTTAAAAAGAGAGGAGAAACAGTATATATTATATATATATAAATTATCTTACGACAGTAACACGTGAATAATAATGATGAAAATAATCGAAGGAAAATTAAAACAGGGCACTTGAGCGCTGTTTTCGTATTTTAAATTTCCTTCCTGGTTATTTTCAGCATATAATATATATATATATATATATATATATACACACAATGACGTAGCCAAAATTTCTAATGAGGATTGGGAGGTTACACTTGAAATATTATTCACAAATTTTCAATTGTATCACACTACGGAGTGAATACACTCATTTTAAATCAGCATATGGATTAAAAAAAAGACTACACATGTGTATGTTGGACAAGTAATACTTTGTTGTGTATTAATCGCGTTTTTAATTCCTGTCATTTTGCAATATACTACGTATTTATTAAAAGCATGCAAAACCAATGATGATATGTACATATACGTTACATCTCAGATGCAGCACAGAAATCTAGATTTGTAAACATCTAAAAATAAATATATACATTTAAACAGCGAACAGTTTGTAAACATCCAAACAGCATATCTTATAGAGCACAATTACTTCAAGCGAAAACTGAGCCGACGTGTTTTTTGGCTAAAGTGAGATAGTATATCTTCTGTGCTGACATGAATATCTCGGTGAATATTGAGTAATGCTTAGCCCTTAAAAGGGCTAACACATGTTTCTAACGTTAACTAAATACTGTCTGCTGTACTCTCTACTTATACGCGGTATGCAAACTAGCATCTTCAAAGTTCACCCTGTAAATACCCAATCGAAAATCACGTGCATACAAACTATGTCCACCTCTGAATTTATATTCTTCGTCTAGTTTCTAATTAAGTAATTCAAACGTAATTTTAAAAGTAATTGATAGTCATCGTAATGGACTATGAATAAATGTTTGCAATTACTTTGTCCTTGGAGAGATTCTAACCCCCTATACTCCCCCCGCGGCTATGCCAATATATATATATATATATATATATATATACACAAACTCAGAATGGTTCCCTGAGAACATTATATGTTAAACACAGACCGTGCATGGAACAAGGAACTCTTCTGGGAAAATTAAATCCACTATAGTCCGAATAAGTATGGTAAATGACAAATCCATAGTTTTTTTTCTTTTTCATGATTTTAGCCCGACGTGGGCAACGGGTCTCTCGCAAAGAGATCCCATAAATATAGCTTCCCTCACCAGCTATCTGCAAGCAGACAGGATCCAGCTTTGGGACATGGATCTAGGGTTTAAAGCAAGCCTAGATCCCTACATTCAGAACCTCTATATAAGTAAAAGACTCGTTGCATTCACGTCGTGTTGAATAAATCAAGAAAAAGGGGGGAACTATTGTATTTTAGCCAAAAAAACCAAAACTTAAACCTCAACCGGGACATTGAGCGTCCACTTTTCAGGCACGAACACGTCCGTTTAGTATACACAAACTCAGAATGGTTCCCTGAGAACATTATATGTTAAACACGTCGGGCTAAATCATGAAAAAGAAAAAACTATGGTATTTGTCATTTACCATTACTTATTCGGACTATAGTGGATTTAATTTCCCAGAAGAGTTCCTTGTTCATGCACGGTCTGTGTTTAACATATATATATATATATATATATATATATGAGGCGTCGCGAGTACAAGGGGTGAACTCGCACATTGGCAAATTTGCGATTGCTCTACAAATGAATAGTTCAACACTTCTCCCATCCACAGACACTTGGTATAGCCAAATACCCTCCTCGTACACTCAAAATGTAATTATTTTCAGTGCATGTATTTGTGCTAGGGTGGCCAGACGTCCTGCTTTAGGCAGGACCGTCCTGCTTTTGAGCACTCTGTCCTCCGTCCTGCGCCACCTCAAGCAGGACGTTAATTTGTCCTTCTTTTTGGGGCCTGTCTAAAAAGAATTATATAAATTATCTTACGTATACTAAAACTCTTGGAGATGGCAAGTAAAGGGGCGAAATACAAAAAATAGACAGCAATTATGGATGTCTATGGTAAGTAGGCTACTTCCTTTAGTTTGTGAAGTAAGTTAATTTGGTTAGCATACAGTATGTTGTTGCAGCAGAGTAAAAATGAATATTCATTTCTTTCAGCTCTTTATTTATACTGTATGAATGCATGTATCATGTATGTAACATATACAGTGCGTTTCAAAAAATTGAAATTTTAGAAAAACCACAAAATAGCCTTCATTACATTATAGATATTTGACAAATCAACACTTCTAAGTATATTTTGTAATTTTATACAACTTTTTATATTTCAACTCATCATTAAACATGTTTAATTTAGGTTAAAAATAAGTGTCGCAAAAATTTAAAAAAATCCTTCTTTTTGGAAATTTGGAAATGGCCACCCTAATTTGTGCTATGTGCCCCTCATACACAACATCGCAAAGTATAAACGTGTCTATCTCAAAACTGGTTTGGCGAGTTCGTCCCTCGTATTAGCGACGTCTCATAAAATACCTAGTATATATATATATATATATATATATATGCCTCATGTACCTTAAACTAAATCTACTTGATTGTAACTTTGCTTCTCTCATGAAATGATTGATTTTGTCTCGTTAACTTCAAAGATTACCTTTTATAAACACTTTTTAGATCACTAATATTTGCACTGTTTTTGACGAATCCTAATGTTAAGCAAACCTTTTTCTTTCGGCTTAAATACCAAACAAATCTACAACAAAAATTTTAAGTCATCATGACTTAATTTTTTTTTCCTTAAATTATGTCAGTATTACTCAGCAGCAAATTAAAAATAAATCAATACTTTTCAAACGCTGAAAAATGATCTTCTCCAAACTGTTGCGAGTTTATCACTGATAACTTGATCGCACTTACGTATAATTAAATATTTAATCCACATTACATTTATAAAAAATAGAATTTAAGTAGATATTTTTAATCTTATTTCGAGATGATATACAGTAAACCCTTGAACAACAATCAGAGCGAATTTTCAAGCAGTATTAAACACCAAGAACAAGTGACACGAAACCCTCTATGGGCACAGAATTTCTTTGACAACTTCACTCAAGTACATATTCATTTGGTGACGTCATAGTCGTGATACCTGCGCAGAAAAATCGTGACATTGAGATTTGTTTCATGAGCGTGAACGAAAGGTATCAGAATGTGTTCGACCTCTAGTTGATATAAGTATCACTAACTGTATAGTTATTAATACTTATAAAATAATATAAAAATATAAAATAATATAAATAATAGGTTTCTTTGTATGGTATTGGTATAATACCGTCAATGGTGACCTTGCATATGTCATATCAGTGATGATAATTTAAGATTAATACATACTTTAACTATTAATAATACTTATTTACTTATTATTTATTATTAATTAATAACAACTAGCTGTTTAATTTTAATAAGAGCCCAGTAAAGCCTAAGCTTAAGGGCTAAATTAAATAAAATAATAGTCAAGCTTCACAATAATTTATGTCATTGTAGGATTGTAAAGACAATGTATTTATTTTATTATCAATAAAGGTTATTCAATATTCAATAAAAATAAAAATAAACCACTTAAAACTGCATCTAGGATTCTCTTTATCTAAATTATTGTCGCCAGTCTCCAATTCAATATGTACATTATACACTTTAAAAAACTTGAAAATAACGATAAAGATAATAATTTTCTTTTTTGGCAAACTATAATACGCATTCCCTCAAAAGTACAACAGACATGAGGGCAATACACTTAATCATACGATTAATTATGTAATAAGAGTATGAAACTTACAAACGTCAAAATGAAATGAGTGACATCCTGCGATTAAGACTGATTCAAATCTTGATTTAATCATTATTATTTCGAAAATGCTTCGTATTTTCATTTAATCTTCCATAATTTCATTTATAGGATGAGGGTCAATCCGCATTTAGGGAGGATTTTCTTTGTATCCACCACGTGTTGAGTGGGTGTGAATTTTACGATATATTTGCTTATGCATACATTTGTACATGAATGATGCGTGTGCCAGTTTTTGAAGTATATCTTCAGTTTTCAATATTTGTATCACTCGCAAATAGACGCGTATAAGCACGGGGTTCAATGTTGGCTCAATTTTTAAGTAACGCTTAAGTTTATTCAATGCGTTTGCGCAATTCGTCCAAAATAGTACATAAAAAAACGATGTAATATCAATAACGATCATTTAAAACAAGAAAATATAAAGTAAAACATTCAAATGAAATGATAAAAGTTGATCACAAAAAAAAAACAATATTTAGTCTAAAAGGACCTTCATGAATGAGTAGCAAAGATATCGGCTTAATCGAACATTTAGGTGGCATAAACCAAGAAATAAGAGTAATACACGTACTAAAAGAGTAATAATAAAATTAATAAAAACTATCCAAAGCTAATAGTAAAAAATAAAAATAAAAAAGTACATATAATGAAAAAAACTAATGTAATGCAGGTGTTAAGTGGGGCTACAGACACCCTTTCATAGCAACAAGTTCATAGCATAGAATTCTAGATTCTAGAAGACATAACGTAAGACTGACGAATAACTTGGACAATTGAAATGTTTGAGTTTTAATTCTTTGCATTTTAATATATATGTATATATATATATATAATATATATATATATATATATATATATATATATATATATATATATATATATACACACAAAGGACTTTTACGTTTAAGATAGAGGAAACAGAAAGTGAAGACTACTGGTCTCGACCACAATCCCTGAAACTCTACCTTCGGAAGAAGGCGCGAGCGGTACATAGTAATATACATACGTAAAATACTTGAGGGCTCTGTCCCTAACCTGAGAAATGAAATAGAAACAAACTTGAATGAGAAAAGAGTCAATTTGTACTGTCCCAGTTGCGGTGGGAAAAGGGGCCATGAAAACGAGGATGGAAAATACCTTCAGGATACGGGGCCCAAAGCTTTTCAATGCCCTACCGAAAGAAGTAAGGAATCTCCAGCACACCGACCTGAATAACTTCAAGAACCAGCTGGACAAATTCCTGTGCAAAGTCCCTGACCAGCCACGCGTAGCTGGCCACGAAGGCAAGAGTAGATCAGACAGCAATTCCTCTTTCACCAAATCCCGCAAATTAGGCAGGATGCTGCAGAGGGGTCGACCGCAGGTCGATCTTGAACCGTCGTTCGAACTCGCATAAAGTACGTAGGTGTATATATATATAATATATATATATATATAATATGATGAATAAAACCACAAAGGAAAGGAAACACAGAATGTCATTAGACGAAAGCGCTTGAGCACCATTCTGTGTTTCCTTTCCTTCGTGGTTTTATTCATCATAAATATTTTTCACGTGTTACTTTCGTGAAATAATTTTCATATATATATATATATATATCATTGCCAGGAACGTAGAGGGTTAGTTAACGTACTAAACGGCTTTCGTACGTGGTTCATCACCACTCGAAGCAACAAGGCTCTCTCTATGTTATCGTAGTTCAGTGTTGTGTTCAAACTTGTAATTTCCACGTTTGTGTCATCAGTTTGCATTACAGATACTACTGGATCTAGAAGTCCAGATGCATAATTCTTCAGGAGCAAAATGCACTACAAGTTTGTGTTTCCTCCCAAAGACAACACAAATGTACCCATTTCAATCACGAGCTCATTATCACTACCTTATAGCTTGTGTAGTATTGCTCTACACAAACTGGCCCAAGAAATCGGAATATCTAATTAAAAGTTTTCATTTTTATCCATGCAAATATTTAACTTATTTCTAATTCAATTTATTCCTCTTTCTAAATATTCTTTCTAAATATTATAAAAAGGTTATATATATATATATATATATATTATATATATATATATAAACTCTCAAATGGTTTAAGTTTTAAATTGATGAAGCAAATCTCAAAGTCACGGTTTCTCAGCGCATATCACTGATAGGTATGACATCACTAAATGTGTTTGACCTTCAATGAAGTGTTTTGTGTCATTGCTTGTTTGTTTAATAAATTTATACTGCTTTGAGCTTTCGCCGTGAAGTGTGTTTTAGTAGAAATTTATATCACATTAAAATAAAATTAATTATTAAAAATAAATACGTAAATTATATTTCTTTTTAACTGTTTTTGGAAAGTATTGAATTGTTTTTTTTCTTTTTTTGCTGAGCAATATTGCGATCATAATATGAAAAGGCCGAAATTTTAAGTGATGATGACTTAAAATTTTTCTTTCAGATTTGTTTGACATTTAAGCCGAAACTCAAAGTTTTAGCTTACATTCAATTTCGTAAAATACGATTTGAATATTATCGATCTGAAAAATTGCGTCCTCAAGGCTTATCTTTGAATTTAGCGAGCCGAAATCAGTTTCATAAGAAGATCAGTATTGCAATGAAATAGATTTACTGTAAGGGGCATGAAACAAATAGATAAGTACAGGGTGTCCCGTAAGTCCGGTCTCATAGGAAAATTTATTTTAAATTAAATTTACAAAAGAAATACATTAGAACTAAAATGAATGTTCAAATTGATGTCTCATTCTGGCCCTTTTTTTGTGTTGCGGGTAGAATAACACGCAATGGCTAATATGAAAGCGAGTTACATTCCTAAAGAAAAGGCGGAGGCCCGGGCGCATCGAGTGGGAAGACTCGGTAATGATGGTGATGAAAGACTATTTAAATTTAAGCTTTGTGAGCCTCATTGGAAGTCTGAAATTAGAAGTGCTCTCATACAAATCAAACCCAATGACTGAATCACTTTGCGGTGATAGGAAAGAAATATATGACAAAATGCTAAAATTTAAGAAAGAGAAACTTATGAATACCCTGTTACGGGAGAAAAGGGAAGATCTACGTTTGGAAAAGTGCGGTGGGACAAAATGTCATTATCTGTACTAAATCTGACAACGATAATTTCCGACAACGCGTACAAATAACTGAGCCTTCCGCGTAACTCAAGGTATATTCCGTCAAATATTGTTATAGCACTACAACCCCTCTGAGTTATTTATTTAGACCGAGTCACGTATGAAATTCTTTAAATTTCTTTTAAAACCCCAGAATTAAATCGTGTGGATTGAAGCTGTTCTTCTTCTGATACTAACGCTGTACTTTTATACAGGGTTCTCAAGTCTAAAAAATAAAAAACAGAACCTCAACTCCAAAAAATAAAAATTCTGTCCCAAAAATAAGAATATCCATAATATATCATTAGCATTTTATCCTGATAGACAAATGAAATGAAAAATTAAAAAATTAAAAAATAAGAACAAACAAAAATAAATAAGATTTGAGGCCAAAAATAAGAACAAATCTTAGAAATAAGGACACTCGAGAACCCTGATTTTATGGCAGACCATAAAAAAGCCTTCAGCTTATCCGCCAGATATTATTATTCTAAGATAATATTCTTAGAAAATAAATTTTATATATCTATATATTTTTATATTATATATATTTATATTTTGCATTTAAATTTATATACATTTATATACTATATTTTTATATTGTCATCGTCCCTTCTGGAATTATTTAAATTAATTTCATTATTCAAATAGATATATGATATATATATATACACACAGTAAAGTAAATAAAAAATGTTGGGATTTTCTCTTACTGGCTATACTGCAATAGATAAAGATATTGACCTACATTGTTCAATGCTCCAGACAACTATCTCTTAACCTTCTATGGACCACTTGTATAATATTTGTACCTGTTCAGTCTGAAATAAACTTGTTGTTGTTGTTGTTGTTGTTGTTGTTGTAACAGATGAGGTGGATACCCAGTCACATTTGCCCCTAATGTTGTTAAAGAAAAATGGAACCATTTTAACAGTTTGAATAAAAAATGTAGTAAAATTTACTGAAAAATATTAAAAATGGTATTTTGTAATAATATTTCAGTGATTTAAATGTACGTTTGTTTGTTTACAGATTTTGTGCAAATATAACGAAGAGATGCAAGTTTCAAAAATGGGATTCTGAATAATACTTGCGCCAAAGAATGTACATTCTATATCAGTTTTTGTGAACTTATCATTCTTTATTAATCTACAATGCTTCGTTATAATATTTTTCATTCCGTGATAGACGGTATCTTACAAGAATTTAGAACTAGAACTTACGGGAGGAATTATGAAATTAAGACCTCAAGGGCTTCATATGAAAATAGTGGAGCTGAAATATTTTCTTTAATGAATCTATATATGTGAAAATGTAATTATTTATGTGAGCTCTTACTGGCGACCATTTGCCAAACCACATTCTAAACGTCAACTGAATGAATATGGCATTGGAGCCATATCTTGACTCCGGCGTGCTTCTTCAAATCCTTTATCAGCTCCACAGCTTCATTTTGGACAGCCGATACGAGTCGCGATTTTCTCATTCCCAAGTCTCGTAAGTGACGCGAAGAAAAACGTCTGATGCTGTGCCAGTGAATTCCATTGCTACTTGCTATCCCTGCATACGAAGGAGAATTAAACTATGTTTTAACAAAATACCATTGAAATTACTGTAACAGTATTTATTATTATTATGTCTAATATAAACATATGAACATTCGTCGTAAACAGTACGAAGAACAAGAAATAAATAAATAAAATCAAGTTCATTTTTACATTAAATTTTTGTTTAAAATATGAGTTAAGTAACGTAAAATTTACATGATTACTTTCCACAAATGCAATGCCATTCCCATTCTCATCTGCCGCCCACACTTGGGAATGCTCGAAGTGGGAATTTCAATTTTGGGGAAAGAATTTCCTGATTTTGGAAAAGTAATGGGACACAGTGATGTAACTGCGGGTCTGAGGGGTATTTTCCATGAAAAATCTAACTTAAAGAGAGAAATCCTATAGTGGAAATGGAAAATGGATCGATTTGAGAATTGCTTCCTTAGAAATTCTCACTCGTCGATTTCTCACTCTTGGACGAGTGATAAAATGGGAAATGCCAATGAGTGGACATTCACCAATTTACATAAATCTTTAAGCCTAGAAGACCAGTATGAGACTGCACATTTAGCGACTAGTGTTGGGTTTTCGTAACCCCATAATGAAAATTACATTTATAAGATGAGTTAAAAAATGTATTGTTGGTAACGATAACAAAAATTGACTCGCCTACAATAAAATACATCATTTGCAGAGAAAAAAAAAAAAACTTTTATTGTAAAAGGCAACGCTGGCTTTCTCGGGTTTAAAAAAAATAAGAAACCAGCAGACCTATCCGTTTCTTTCCATTTTGTGGACTGAAGCCCTTCAGACATGGTTTGTCAACCATATCTTGACTCATAAAAGCTTATTTGAAGTCGAAAAGAAATATAATGATCTTAGTACTCATTCTTCAACTGAAAGTAAATACTGTAAATAGAAAAGTCGGATCACCTGAAGATCAAGGCCCCCCCCCAGCCTTCGTTAGTTAGCCTTATAAGGCTGTAGAAAAGTCGGATCACCTGAAGATCAAGGCCCCCCCCCCAGCCTTCGTTAGTTAGCTTATAAGGCTAATTAACGAAAATATTACGACTTAATCTAACCAATCGTCAATATATATATATATAATCAGTGGCGGTTCGTGGTGAGGGAGAGTAGGGAGCCACAAAGGGAGGCCCAAAATTGTCTATAATATATGCTATATAAATAAAATAAATTACAAAGTGTTAGATGCACTACTTTCTGCATGTTACGATCGTATGGAATTAATACTATGAAATAAAATCCTCTTTCATAGTTTTTAGTGATAAAAACAGGATAAACAGAGTGATAAAAACTCACTATATACTGTATATATATATATATATATATATATGGAAAGATATCACAAAGCAATACGTGATCGTTTTAATAAGCAATGAACCACAAAGAAAAGTAAAAGGAAACACGAAGTCCGAGAGCTTTCGTGATATATTCACATCTTCAGGGTCAAGAAAGATACCTGAAGATGCGAATATATCACGAAAGCGCTCGGACTTCGTGTTTCCTTTTCCTTTTCCCTGTGGTTCTTTGCTTATATATATATATATATGCAAAGAACTAAATTACTGGGAAAGGTTACGCGAACTAGATCTATATTCACTGGAAAGGAGAAGAGAGAGATATACACCATTATTTACACTTGGAAAATAATGGAGAAACTAGTCCCTAATCTTACTCTGAACCCTATAACTCCCCAAACACGGTGGAAAGTAGAAACGGTAGACTGTGTCGTATTCCCAAATTGAAGGCGAGAGAGGAAACATTCTTAACCCTGAAAGAAAATAGTTTTGCGGTGAGAGGACCAAAACTGTTTAATTAGCTGCCCAAAGACCTAAGAAACACGAAAGAAGTTGCAGTGGACATCTTCAAAAGTGGGCTAGACGCCTGGCTCAGAACATTCCCCGATGAGCCGGGCGTACCTGGCTATGTGAGGTGGAGAGCACAAGAAACCAACTCACTACTTCACCAGGCCATATATATATATATATATATAGAAGTGATCTATCTTTCCTCAGAAGTGATCTGTATTTCTTTGTGAACAGACGTGTTTTATCGTGTCCAGTATTACCAGTTGAATAAATGATTTTATTCGAAGTGTCTTTAAAAAAAATAAGTGTTTGGTGCTTTCTTAACTAAATTACCTCTGGTTATTAATTATTCATAAACGAATATATTTTATTTATTGACTTTATTTATTATTGTATTTTTTGGTTAAACCAAGGCGAGTGCACGTCGATTGCCTTGTTTGTTTTCCTTCGAGAGGGTAAAATTCCAAAACGTGGTCTAATAAGGTTAATTTTGCCTTGTTGAAGATCATCAGGTAGGGTGTGCTCACCGTCCTCGGGGGAAAAAATGGAAGAAGGGAAAAAAGTCGGCCGAATTGTGGACAGATAAGCTTTTTTTTTTTTTTTTTTTTAATACTTTTTATTTTCCAGAACCTTCGTCGGTAGCTTAATTAAGTATATATTCATTAAGTATAAATTTGGGTTACAGGAACCTGTTTCTGCGTTTGAAGAACATTTTTGCGGGTTTGCGCTGGTGACGTCACAATAAGCACGAAGTAGACCTACGTTTTATTTATTAATTGCTCCTTACTTATTCTACGAGACGTACGTCGTTATTAGATTGCTATTATTAACTCGATATTAATTTCCAAACGCTCGTTTTTTAATTAGTTAATAGCATGGCACCCCCGTCAAGTACTTGCAGTCGCTGTAAAGGAAAGTTTGACGCTTACGCGTTTATTTTGGCTAATAATAATGATCAGTTAGTTTGCAGGTGGTGCTCAAACATGGAATTGCTGAGGAACGAGCTAGAGCGTGAGCGGAAGGCCAGAGTGAAGCTTGAAGAAAGGGTGGTGCTCCTGACGGTAAAGTTAGAATCCCTTGGGCCTTCTGAAAGGAGTTTTTCTTCAGTCACGGCACCTCCTACCTCAGTTTCTATTAATAATATAAATAATATTAATAGCCCTCTCTCTTCCCCTAGTTCCCGACCCTTCGTGCAAGTGCGTAATGGTAGCCCCATTGAGACAACCTAAGACTTGTCTACCGGTATTAACAAACAATAAGTTTTCTGTTTTAGGCTTCAAAGACGTAGATGAACCTGAAATACGACTCGTTGGTGATTCCATTGTTCGAGGGCAGCTCGAGGAATTCTGCGGGAGGAGCCCCGTCGTAGGCGCCGTTACTGCTACCATGGTGCAAGAGTGAAGGATATAACTAATAGTGTTGATTTTTTTACAGACGGAACCTCTGAGGACACAGCGTATGTTATTCACGTCGGTACTAATAACGTTCTAAATTCTAGATCGAAAGAGCTGCTGGCTAGGTACAGGAATTTACTAGAGCGACTAAATGAAAAACTAATAAGATTGTTTTAACAGGTATACTTCTTCGAATTATCCAACGTAACGAGTTCTACAGCAAGGCGACCTATATTAACAATAACCTAAAGACACTGTCAACAGGAAGGAGTGCATTTTGCGAAATTTTGGAACAGTTTCTACGGCAGGAGGGACTTGTTCCTCGGAGATGGACTTCACCTTAATGACGTTGGAGCTGCGCGTTTAAGAAGACTATTTATAATACTGTTTCTTCTTTTCAGGCTGCCGTAATTCGAACGGTCCCGGCGTAATTTCCTTAAAATTCCCTTGCGCGCGCGAAGGTATCGCAGGTACAAACAATTTGAAGGTCCTATCCTTAAATGCTCGTAGCCTACGAAATAAAATAAACGAATTTTTTTTCTTTAATTGCTTGTAAAGACTATGATTTAATTGCGATAATGAATCGTGGCTTAGCACTGAAACACGTGACTTTGTAGGGGAGTATAAAATTAGAGGTTATAGACTTTTTGTTAAAACAGAATAGGTAGGCAAGGAGGCGGTGTTATGTTGTATATCAAAGATGATATTGCGAACGTTATAGAAGTAAAGCACACAATTCCAGAACCGAAAGATTCGACTATAGCAGAACTTAAATTGAACGATTTCAAACTTGTTGTTGCGGTTATATATAGGCCTCCGAATCAAACAGCTGATACGGACGAAGCGTTATATCGTGAACTTAAGAGAATAATAGGTAGTGAGCAGGCCTTAGTTATGGGTGACTTTAATTGCGCCAACGTGGATTACGATATAATGCAGGGAGACGCGGAAGGTAATCGTTTAGTTAATTTTCTCGAGGATAGCTATCTTATTCAAAAGGTTGGGGAACCTACGAGGTTGGACAGTGTTTTAGATTTAGTAATAACTACGGATGGTAGGCTAATCACTGATCTTCAAGTAATAGAACTGTTAAGCAATAGCGATCACAATATGGTAGAGTTTGTCCTCTCAGTAAGTCACTCGAAACCAGCTAACTCGACTAAAATTCCTAACTTCCAGCACGCAGACTTTTGTAAATTTCGAAATGAATTGTCACACGTCAATTGGGAAAACGTAATGGGGATCTCCAACGCAAAACTAATGTGGGAATCGTTTGGAACAGTATTTAGGGCTATAAATGAGGAATGTGTACCGTACAAGATTAAGCGTGCGAAAGTAAACAACAAGCCGTTGTGGCTTGTAGGCTGCATAAGTGCGATAAAGACAATTTGTGTTTACGAAACAACTACATATCTTAAGGTGTGAAGCGAAAAGTGTAATAAAAAAATCTAAGCGCGATTTTGACGTCTCTATAGCTCGTGACGGCAAAGAAAACCCCAAGCGATTCTTTCAATATGTCAACAATAGGAATAGTAAAAAGTGTCTTGAGGCCGTTGAAAATTTTATGGAGAAGTAGTTCCTGAAAACAAGCAAATGGCTACCTGCTAAACGAATTTTTTACGTTAGTTTTTACTATAGATGTAACGAATATCCCTACGGTCATAGACATAATACCTTTTGATAATGGTAATACTTTGGATAATATTGTGGTTAGTGAAAGGGAGGTAATGCGCTATAATGATAAAATGAAAACGTAAATCACCGGGGCCGGATTCCATATATCCCATACAACTAAAAGAATTAAAAGAAAGCATTGTTGTGCCGCTAACAAAGATTTTAATGCGTCTATTTCTGAGGGGTGCGTACCAGATAATTTCAAGTTAGCAAATGTAACACCTATTTTTAGAAAAGGTGATAAAGGTGTGGCAGGAAATTATAGGCCAATCAGTTTAACGTCTGTTGTAGGTAAGCTACTGGAATCAATAATTAGGGATCGTATAGTCGAACACTTGGAATTGCATAACTTGGTTAGAAATACGCAGCACGGTTTTAGGTGAAACAAATCTTGCTGAACTAATCTTTTAGAATTTTTTCAAAGCGTGGTTGAAGTTTACGATAGTCATCGTGTGGTTGATGTAGTGTATTTAGATTTTCAAAAAGCGTTTGACACCGTACCGCACAAAACACTCATTGAAAAAAACTAAGGCTCGTGGAGTCAGGGGTGTAGTAATAAATTGGATAGCAGAGTGTTTGCGAGGTAGGAAAGAGAGGGTGGTCGTTGATGGAGCGGAGTCGTGTTGGGCTAATGTAGCGAGCGGCGTTCCTCAGGGTTCTGTATTGGGCCCCTTCCTTTTCTTATATATATTAACGATTTAGATGTCGGCCTACTCAGTACGGTTTCAAAGTTTGCGGATGACACGAAGTTGGGTGGTAGGGCGATTAATGACAAAGATGAGGTAAAATCTAGGAAGATCTGAATAAAATCGTTGATTGGTCAGTCACATGGCAAATGAGATTTAACGTCGATAAGTGCAAAATTTTACAGATAGGTTCGCGTAACGGTAATTTTGCGTATAGTATGTCAGGGAAGGAGTTAGCAAGCGTAGAGCAGGAAAAAGATTTAGGAGCTATAATCACTGGTGATTTAAAAGTGGCGAAACAAAGTACAGCAACGGTCAATAAAGCGAACAAAGTGCTAGGTTTTATAGCTCGGAATTTTGAGTACAAATCGCGCGATATTATTGTTCCTCTTTATAAATCATTAGTTAGACCCCATTTGGAGTACGCGATCCAATTTTGGAATCTGCATATGCGAAAAGATAGAGACAAAATCGAGAGAGTTCAAAGACGAGCAACTAAGACGATTCCGTCGCTTGGGTCGAAGTCGTACGAGGATAGGCTAAAGGAGTTAAAGTGACTACACTCGAGACTAGGAGGCTAAGGGGTGATCTAATCCAGGTTTTTAAAATTATGAATGGGTTCAATAACATAGATAGAGATAGCTTTTTCGAAATATCTCAATATAATAGGACTAGAAATAACGGGTGTAATTTGATAAGTAGAAGGTTCGAGACAGCAGTTGCCAAAAACGTTTTTACGCATAAAACAGTATATAGCTGGAATAGTTTGGCGGTAGAAGTAATTAGTAGCACGTCTATAAACATGTTTAAAAATCGATTAGACACATATGTTGATAGATTGGGTATAGTTTAAGGTAGTGAAATTAAAGCTTTGTGGTTCGGAACCCACGTAAAATTGTAGGTCCTCTCCGCCACCACGGAGGACATGCACAATACACAATTACGAACAGTTAGGTAGACCAGCCATGAGTGGATCCTCGGGTCTTTATTGGTCTGAAACATTATAACATATATATATAATGATTTATAAAGTGTTCTCTTTCTTGATGTTACATTGGCTGTTCTTTGCTAAGTTAACTCTACATACTTTTATACATCTATAACACTACTCTGTGGGATGGTTCATCGCGTTAAGAGTAACTTTTCAACGTGAAACTTTACTCGTTACTCTATTTTCATGAATCAACTCGTCAATATATCCATCCATTCCTTATCTATCCAGCACCCGTAGCAAAAGTTGGTAACACCGTTTCTCTATAAGCGAAATGAAGACACTGAAGTCTGGAGTTCGACTTCCGATGGTGCCGGTATAATAATCCAGGAGTTAGCACAATAGGCCGCATTAGTTGGCCTATGCGGTGTGGCAGTTTGTGGCCTCTCTAGCTAATTATTATTATTATTATTATCATCCTTTATCTAAACTTTCTTTCATTGCTGTGCTCCTTCTTCGAGGCTACTCCAAGAACGATATCAGTTTCAGAGCCACATCGAGCACCTGGAAATTATATAAATTACTGACAGCAAGAATAGAAGTAGATGTATAACTACTGTTACTGGCACTTGGTAATAACCCATTAGCTCCATTTCCACGTGATATTTTATTCCTGAAATACATAATATTGATAAATAAGAATACGACCTTAATTGTAATGACAAATGATACCTGCATGAACTGTTTGCAAAAATAAACATTCTCTCTCTCTCTCTCTCTCTCTCTCTCTCTCTCTCTCTCTCTCTCTCAATAGTAACTTCAATCATTTATAAATTTATTACCAGAAAGAAAGAAAAAACCATGGTTACAGTGTAATCCTCGTAGGAATTAATCTGGTTGAATTAGTCATCAAATAATTGAAGATGATTAAGGTTGGTGTTAAAAAAGATTTTTTCTTTCTTATGGAAATAATATTCATATCTTATAAATATAATTGGCATTAAATCAAATTTTTTCTCATGAACAGATAGACTAATAGCCATCAGACAAATTCTCGTTGCATTGATTATTGTCGGTTTTGCATATGCTAATGAATCTTACAGTAGATTATGTTTACGAATTAAAGTTATTTGAAGGTGATTTTAATGTTCTTTAGATAAACTTTAATAAATATAAAATCGGTCTCATGAAGCCTAAAGTACGCGCAGTCGTATCGTGAATTGACGGAAATGAAGCGCATCTGCATCTGGCGATGTTTAGAATTAGCTAAAGGCAATGGCTTCCAAAACTGACTCTTCTCGATTAGCTTTCGGTTAATATTTTCAGATAAAAACAGCAGGACGATTATTGGGTACATTATACTACTTGTGATTATTTCTTCAGCAAGAGAAAGAACTGATTTTTCGTATTTCCAAAATTGTCCGTCATAGTTTCTTTTTCGTTTGTTTTAACGACTTATTTGAAGAATTTATCGTTTTAAATAATTTGGTTAAAGAATTTTTCAGTTTCGGTTTTCGTTCAGGCGATTGTCTTTTAAATTGACCTTTTAAGTGTACTTTTTGCCTTCTTTTAAACTTATTTATATTCTTGCTAATTTCCACTGTTTTGTTGTTTTACGCAAATGAAAGAGCGACTGTATTTTTCCTTCTGCGTTAAAACTTTGGCAGTTTGGAAATCTGGTGATTAACTAGTTGCTGAAATCTTTTTTCTAAGCCTACATTACTCTGAGTATCCTCAAAACGATTTTCAACAAACGGAGAACCTCCAACGCTAGTGTCCGTAAATTTACTTACCAACGCTGCAACGCCAACTGTAACGGAAAGAATAACGCCTGTTATCATGATAAAAAAGATTACAAGATAACAGCTTCCAGAATGTTCTCCAAATTCGGTATGATATAAATCGTCTTACTCTAGTTCGTCCTTTTCAGGCATTGAAAGGTCTTCTATTATTTTAACATGGTCTTTGACAAGCTTTTTGTCTCGTTTCATTTTCCTTATTTTGTCTCGAAAGCCTAGTTTCTATTTTCGAATTGAGGCCTAACTCTGGTTCTTGTCTTGTTTTTCCACTAATTCTACATTTGATGTAATATGTTCGAAAGACAAAGTTGATTTACCTTAACGATGAAAAATATTTTAGAGTCTGTGTTTGTCTTTTTGTTTTGCGCCTTCTGCATTTTCTAACGAAGAGATGACTGCAACATCCTTTTGCGCGGGGACACTAATAGAGGCATTATTCTTTAATTTTGAGACGAAAACCTTAACCGAAGGGGCGCTAGAACCAACATCATCTTCACCTTTTTCTTTTTATTGTTAATTTTACTCAGATATATCAACAAATTTCCCCGAATTCTTCGGAGAAGGTTGGCATTCTATCTCTTCTCGACCGTCATAACGTATCTCAGCTGAACTCCAACTGATTTCTGAATCAGAAGCATAGCGTTTATCATTACTTGTTTTTGCTTATTATTCCATGCTAATTAAAACACAGATGGAAGATAGGAAAAATTGTAATACAAAGTTACTTTTCGAAGTTTTCACGAGTGACACAAAACATTATTTCAGCTGTCACTCTTCGGAGAATTGGATAAATAATCAAAATTAACAATTAATTTCATTGTTGATAGTAAAAATAATATTTTCTCGTCATAATGTTATTAATTAAATTCTAACACATGAAAACTTTTTCAAAGGACAGAAATGTATGGACATTTAATGTCTTATAAAAAATTAAGAAAAAATATTTTTGTTTTTAATCTTTGTATGAACAATATATTGATATATAATTTGGCTACATTTTACTAGTAATGCAATTTTTACATTGTTACCCAAGAATTCATTTGGAATCTAAAATTATCCTTTAAATTTTCATTGAAAAAGTGAAGCTTTCTTTCCTTTATATGAAAAGACGTAAAGGTTTTAATGTTCTGAATCTTGTGGTAAGACGCAGAAAAAGCTAACACGAAAAAGCAAAATATAACAACAGCATAGGATCAAAGCCTATATACAGATACATACACACATAGAGGGGTCCCTCCGCAATTTTATGAAATTAAGGAACCAAATTTACAAAATAACGCAACTATCAACATTTCAAGCTTCGCATTCAAAGATGTTGAGTCAAGAATTTGTGAGTTACATCAAAATGTTAGCTCCTCGTGGAA
>JAJOZX010002875.1:512500-579250 GCA_023014485.1 Bathynomus jamesi | reverse complement strand
GTGTGTTCTCCAATGCATGTGCTAACTGGGCAGCCACTGATTGGCTAATGATAACATGACTACATACGGTACACATAAGACATGATGGTTTGATGAGTGAATAATGGAGTTTGGTGGATGTGTTCTACTGAATCTTAACCCTTTTTTTTAATTTTTCATCAAATTTTATTTTCAGTTCCGGTCAGTATGTATTAAATGACATGGGCTGGACCTGTAAATCAAAATAACTTTTTATGAGGTAGTTTTAGTCGCTTTATTCAAATTTGTCACTCATTTTTTGTGCAAACTATTGTAGAAAATAATAATAATATAAATATATATTTAGTGTATTTGTAGTTGGGGGTGGTATGACATCATGTTACTCTGCAACTTAGTTTGTTGGTATCTGTTCTGGTTATTTTTTTTTTCTAATTGGATTCAGTTTGGTGGCATTTATGATAGAATTATGATGTGCCATTCGTGTGGTTTTGACTTTGAGAACTTGATTCGTCATGTGCCCTAGATGATTAATTAAATGATTAATTGAATGCCCGGTTAGGTCAACTGTACGCCCTTGATGATTGGTTAGGTTAAGTCATGATATTTTCATTAGTTTAAACAAAAATGATGAGAGCAAACTTTTCTGGTTAATTTTGAGGTGTTTTGCACATTTCCTGTGGTAATGCATCATTTATAAGATCTTGTAATATGAACATGTTAGGTATGTTTTATTGTATAAAATGTAGTCATTTTCTGCATAATGACCTCAGTTCCTCCAAAAAAATTACTTTCCAAGAATGTAGAAAGATAGTTGAACGCATATATGGGTCATTCCACGTCAAGTGGACCAATTTTGGAAAAGTGCCCCACCTCACCATGTCAGATTTTGTTCTAACTTTGCTCACAGATTCCTTTAAGCCTTAAAGGAAGTTCTGCAAAGTGTTAGTTCCATATCTCTTGTGGTTCTGTCACTAGGGCTCCAAGAGCATGGGCTACTTTGTCCATCACATTGAGCACCAAATTATTTGTGCCATTTTTAGCTAGTCAGCATTCAACAGTAACAAATCCTTCTGCTTTGAAAATTTGCTCCTAGGGTCAAACTTTACTGTCGATTTCAAAACTCACATTACTAGAGCTCTAGGAAGTATAGATTTTCCATAAAATATCCCCAATGTGGGTAATTCCAGGACAGATCAACCAATGGACACCACCACCACCTCTTCAATTTTGCTGAAACTTGGTACAGGGGTAGATTTTGGCCAAAAAATATGATTTCCAAGTTTTTAGCTCGATCTGACCAATGGTTCAAAAGTTATGAGCAACATCATTTTGAGGTCAAGCATTGACCTCACATTTTTCAAACTGCCATAACTTTCCTCCTGTTGGTCATAGCCCTATAAAAGTATATATATTTGGAATCAGAATGATCTGTAGATTCCAAAAATGACATCGTTTGTGATGTAGGATAAAAAATAAAAATTTTGCTTATAAAAGAATAATTGAGGTCATCATTTGACCTCTCGGATACTGAATTTCAGAAAAATTCATTGATGAGAAAAATGTTCCCCTATCATTTATCTATCATTATCAGCTTTAAAAAGTTTGTGTATAGGCCATTATACATGTCAAAACCAGGGCTGTGGAGTCGGTGATAAAATTTGCCGACCAACTCCGACTCCAAAAAATTTAACATTCCGACTCCGACTCCAGAAATCTGACTTGTATAATTACACGACTCCGACGAATGTAAGGCCAAATTGATTACAATTAGCTTTATTAGGCCAATGGAGATTCATAAACAAGGCATTTCGTCACCACCACATGACTCATCAGGTTACTTAGTGGCTGTAACTATGCCTTAATGGCTTTTTTTCTCTTTATTCAAAAATTACAATAAATCCCAAAATACAAACTGATTGAAACTTAAACAAAATAAGATTATTATTGGTTTAGCAAATTAATAAGATGTTTTTGTATTATTATAAACATCCGTAACAAAATGTACTAACCTAAACTGAATTTGTTCTTAAAAAAAAGGATCGCTTCCATTAAATCTTCTTTCAGTGATGCTTATCAAAATTATCAAATTGAAATCTAAAATATGAAAAAGATTTAGGTTGCTAGTACAAAATTTTTAAATTTCCTTATTATTAATTATGTTAATTAATTAATTATAATCCTTATTAATTATAAGTAACTATATTTATATATTATTTATATATTATTTATATTTACATATTATATATTATTTATATTATATTATATTATATATTAAAACTAAGTTAAATCTATTTTATTCATAAAATTGAGCTAGGCCTAGGCTGCTATGGTTATAATTGAAGGATTTGCACCGACTCCGACTCCATCCAACTATGCACTTCCGACTCCGACTCCACTCAAAATTGACCAACTCCACAACTCCACAGCCCTGGTCAAAACACAATTTAAGTAACACTAACTTCCTGTATTTTTTTACTATAAACATCTAATTTTGCCTCATTTCATGATCTAGACATCCTGAGAGCTAGATAGCTATAGGTGCTTGAATATAGAGAAGTATATAAAAGAGTGCTACACATGATATATGACGCGTTTGGTGGAGAAGGGGCGAACGCCACAAAATTCGAAAAATGAGTTTTTTGTCGTATAATTATCCTTTAAAACCTTTGCTTTACCTATGCAAAAAATTAGATGTTAGTCTGCATTCTTTCACGGTAAAATTTAGGTTTTAATGTATCAGAGAAATTCACTCCGCATCATGCTTCACATGAACACATCTATCTACTTTCTGGTCACTCGACAATGCCCTGTCATGCTCAATTTGGCCACCATTGAACAAAATATAAAAATAATTACAGCAATATTATTTACACGAAAAAAGATTATGTTACGGCCATAACTACAGCCGTTTTGCAGCGCTTCCTAGTTGTAGAAATGAAACAGGTGATTTTCTCGATTTTGACGTCCTAAAAACGTGCATTGTCATTAGGAAATCAAAACTACTAAATTTACAGATGCAAGAAAGAATATTTGACTTTCAACACAAAGAAGGCTACGTAATATCTACTGCATACCGCACAACCCCAGATAATAGCCATCCCGTCAGACTGCAGAAAGGGAAAAAATCCTACAGTGTCAGTTTATTCAATCTAGCCCAGCAGACACTGCAACCAAAGTATTCCCAATTGCTGCCAATAACTAAGGAAAAATAAAAGATCTCAAAGAATTATCAGACCTAATGCCTGCAACTGCAGTGAACTATTATACAAGATTGTTAAAGGAACTGGAAGAAACCGAAACAGTTGAAGCAGGTAATACAACATTCGACGAAGAGGACCAAATAATGGATTACACCAGTTACATCAGAAGCTATCAATAAATAATATTGTAAAATTTCTTGGCGTTTTATTATATCGACATATTTACACAACAATATTTTACTCAAATATGTGTTCAAATTCATACAACATTTCAATAAACCGGAAAAATATAAAGGTTTAAAGTTTACAAACTTTAACTGTATTTTGTGGCATAATTCGAAAATGTTGCGTTCGCCCCTTCTCCACCGAACGCGTCATATATAGTATATATATTTAATATATTTTGCTCGTTAATGCATTGTTATGTATTAGGTATTTAAACAAAAATAAATATCCCCCATTTCATCTCTGCCACAAGACTCATCAGACAACTTTGATTAAACTGGCTGTTGTTATGGGGGAACTTCCAATCCCCTTTTTTAATGAATACAATATAAAAGTTATCAAAACAGTTGAACATTACTTAAAGAAAAAAGTAATAGGTAATACATATATAATGACTCCATATTATACAAGGATAACATCATAGTAATTAACGTCCTACATATGTACATATACCGTACACAGTAAAATTTAGGTTAATCTATTTATATGCTCCTTTGCAAAGTTTTCCATATCTTCTGCTGGGAAAATATACTGGATACATGTTCCTCCTCTTAGTCCTGCCTGTACTGCTCCAAGGATATTGTTTGCTGGCACTGGGCAACTATCTTCTTTGGTTAGGAATGTGTATGATGGGGCAATGCCTGAGGGATGCAGGAAATTGATAATGTAATCTTCATATTCAGCATCATAGTCTTTTACCAGCCCAAACCACAGTTCTTGTCCATATATACATCCAACAAAACACCTAACTTTCACTTCAGTGCATGTGTTTCCCTGAAGACTGCTGCCCTCTTCACTACCAGACTAAGTGCCAATATCCTTCAGTAGGCTTTTGAGCTCTCCTTTGGCACTCTGAGAGAGGGGGTAAACCATTAAGCTATCCATTGACATAGGTACAAAGCTATGAAGTTTTAGGGTACCTGCAATTGACTTGACTGAAGGGCTGAAGCGCTGCTCTAATCTCTCTTCAATCTCCTTGATTTTCATTGATGACACACACAAAAATTTTATTAAAGACTTCATTTCATTGGAACAAAACTGGTACATGTCTTCAGCTGTTAAAATTTGTTTTTTGACATTGTAGGCTTGCTTTTGCTGCTGCTCTCTTGACAGTACCTCCAATTCTATCACATGCATTTTTGCTGTGCAATATAGCAAAAAAATGCCACTCAGCATCAATCCCAAAGTAATCTCTGTGATGGCAAAGGTTCAAGAAATTGAATTTGTTCTTATACTGAGCATCACATCCATCAGTAAAATAGTGAATTTTTGTCAGAGTTGGATGTTCTGCATGAATAACAGGTATTAGCTCTTGGAGAAAAGAGTACACCATCACTGTATTATGTTTCAATGAATCTGAAATGAAGCAATAAATCTGATGACAGACAGTATCAGTGTGTTTCCAGTAAAACACAAATGGGTGTACTGTGCATTGAGAGTTTTCCCAATGAAATCCTTGTGCTGCATCCTGGACAATGAATGAATAGTTCTCTGCAAAATCTCTTCATGCAATGGAAGGTTATTTTTTAAATTTTTTAAATATTCTGCTTGGTGTTTACTTGTAAAATGATGCCTTGTGAGATTAGAAATGCTCTTACTTAATGATTCTATTAAATCATATAAATTCTCAACCTTTTCTGTCAGTGAACAGCAGTCCACTGTCACCCATTGCTTATGATGAATTTCTTCTGGTAGAGTCTCCATAGCATCTAATCCTTCCAACAAGGCCTTGACACCCTGTTCACCTGGGCAGTTTTGGCACTTATGCATCATACAATCTTCATTGTTGATGTCACAAACTGAAGCAGCCATCAGCTGTGAATATTCTAGCTATCTCAATCCAAGAGCTGCAAGCTGCAGTTTGGGATTCTGATGATATGTACAGACACAAATTGAATGTGTACCACTGCCATGACTCCAGATTTGAAAAAATTTACTGGAGCACAGCTCTGAATTTACTTTTTTTCCACAACAGCTTGGTGAGTTTCTTTTGTTAGGCGCAAAATTGCATTCAATGTCTTCTGGATTTGGGAATTTTCAAATTCCTCTAAAGCAGTTTTGTTAGTCTGATGCGCAGATTCCTCACTTACCTTTTGTTTCTTAGGTGGAGGAGAAGCACTTTCTTCAGTCTGTGAAACATCTAGTGAAAAAGTTTCATTTTCTAGATTAGCAGTTGATGAAGTTGGTTCATTTTTCTGAGGTCTAGCACTAGCACATTTTGTGAACAAACTAAATGACTGCTTTGCCGTATCTCTTTGCTGCAATATCTAAGCTGTGGGCCCAAACTCTGGGACCTCTTGTATTGTAACAAATATTTTTTTGGAATTAAAATGTTCCTCCCAGTTTTGCTTCTTTGAATATTTGTTCTTGCATGACCACAAAGTAACCCCTTTTAACACCCTCACTTTTCTCTCCAACTTCATCAATATTAGGATCCATTATTGATTATTGACTACCTGAAAAAATACAAAACAAGTAAAAGTTAGTAAATATAGTATGGTAAAAGTGAGTAAAAGTAAGTAAATATAGTACAATGAAAGTAAGTAAAAGTAAGTGCTTTAAACTTAGTAAAAGTAAGGAAGAGTAAGTAAAAGTAAGGAAGAGTAAGTAAAAGTAGGTAAGTTAAAGTAAGTAAAAGTAAGTTTAAACTTAACTAAACTTTTCAATTCTAGAGTCATGGTGGATTACTTAAAACCGCACAAGTAATTATCTGGCCAATTTATCAAACCTGGCCAAGATCAATGGAACATACTCCAATCCTGATAATTTTATATTAAAAAAATATACGTTTTAATAAAATTTTAATTATCAAAACATTGAAGCTTAACAAAAAATAAAAATAATTGTTAAATATGGAATTACCAACTAAACTAAAAATAACTAAATTTGTAATTTAAAAAAATTGGTTTGTACAAGAACATATACGCAAAAAAATTGCATAAAACCCAAACCCAAATTTACTTTTTCTCATGGTCAAATTTACTGGAGCAATGCTCCCAAGATCCCAGGAATCTGGAGTCATGACCACTGCTACCTGCGAGGATACACCAAGCAGGATGAAGACTGGCAAAACTACTAAATCCAATATGAGGATTATTTGAATCCTTAGTAAATTCTACATAGAGCTCTCGCAAATTACAAAGTATTAAACGCTTTTGCATCTTTATCTTTTCTCCTTCTTCATTGATTACAACCTTATAGTCTTTCATTCCAGGACATTGATGGCTATATTCATCTAATTCATAAAAATTTCTCACTTTCACTTTTGTCTCATTTGTAATTACTTTGCCTTTACTCATTGATGGGATTTCAGGTAGTACTCCATATTCACTTTTCAGATGGCAACTTTTTTTTACCATATAAGTTGATGTTCCAAAGAATATTGACATCTTACCTATTGTAAATGGTGACAGTGATAAAATTTGAAGTTTTAGCTTGCTCTTTTGTGTGGTGTTGAACTTATCCTTGAGCTCCCTCATGGGAAGTTCATACCTGCAATTTTTAGAAAACTTTTATTAAAAAGATTTCTAACTAGCTAGTCGTAAAATATAAAAATTCTAAACATATCCCTAAGTGGATAGTTTCATTGCGTTAATTGGTGATACCTTAAAGCTACTTTAGATAGGCCTAATCATATACGGTATGTATAACAATATATATATAAATATATATAATATATATAGTACCTAAATTAATTTAAGTGATACTTACTTATGTAATTCAAAATTCTTTTTGTCATGGTGGGAACTTGTTGATGGACCAGCTTCTGGAAGTTCTACTCCATATGCAGATTTTATACTTCTCTTGATTTTTCCATTGTCTTCAAAAGTTTGGAGGTTCCTTGTTTTTGCTTGTGTCATACCAGCTGAAAGCAATATAAATATAAAGTGTGTTAGTTATACAAGTAAACTGTAATATTCATGGAATAAATAATATGTCAATTTATAATAAATATCATTCATTGTACAAATGTTTTTTATTTAATTTTTATATATAATATATATAATATATATATTATATATATATATATATATTATATATATATATATATATAATAAATATCATTCATTGTACAAATGTTTTTTATTTAATTAATATATATATATTTTTTTTTTTTTTTTATTTGCATCAAAATAGCCTTACTTGTTTTTATTGGACTTTCATCCAAGTAGGGAAGTATATTGTCATGAAGTATGTCTTTCTTTGGAAAGCTGTCTAGATGCTTTGAAGGAGTCATTAATTGTGGATTGGAGAGACTTGAGTCAGATGCACATGAATCTTCACTGATTTCCATTGGTGAAATGGCTTCCACTGCTGTTTGCTTAAGAAGACCTGGTTCCTTTGATATTAATTTTAGACAATTTACACATAATAGGTCATCTTCTTTTAACAGTCCAAGACTCCTAAGAATAATGTCCTTCTTAATTTTCCTTACACTTTTAAAAATTCTTTTTTTATGTTTCTTCAGAGGCATTTCGTAATAAGGTACTACACTATATTTATAAGCAGGTTCCTTCACTGTAGCAATGCAAAATAAAGAATATATGACAGTACAGGACCTGTGGGCAAAAATAGTTGATGAATAACAGAAAAAACATGGAAGATGATGTTACTCAAATATACATAATGCATTAACAAGCAAAATATATTAAAATATATATATACACATACACACACATATATATATATATATAATATATATATATATATATATATATATATATATATATACGGTATATACCATGTGTGGCACTCTTTTATATACTTCTCTGAAAGTTTGGAAAATGTGAGGTCAACGCTTGACCTCAAAATGACGTCACTCATAACTTTTGAACCATTGGTCAGATCAAGCTAAAAACTTGGGAATCATATTTTTTGGCCAAAATCTACCCCTGTACCAAGTTTCAGCAAACTTGGAGGTGGTGGTGGTGTTATTTTCCAGTTTTATTGGTTGATCTGTCCTGGAATTACCCAAGTAGGCTTCAAATTACATTTTGATTCCTAGGAAGCCACTTTTAGAAAATCATAGCTCTGGATCTACTTGACTCTGTGAGCTTTTGTTAGAAACCAAGAAAGTACTGCCCATATGCTACAAAATGTTTCAATCAGGATCTTCCTACCTGTTCTAGTTGCTGAGTTATAAGGCATCAAAAATGGCCAAAATTAATTTATGTAACAAAAATGTCCCATCTTTAAAGCTCAAAATGATCATGTGGGACAGCTTGCACCATACTCTAACAAAAACCAATGAAAAGAGCATGTCCTGAAATACTTGGCCTAGTTTTTTATTTTGGTGTCTTGCTTTTTTGTAGGTCTAGTAGAGCTTTGAAATTTTGTTCCGTGTGATGTTTCTAGCATTATAATTGTTATTTCATTGGCACAATGTTTTATTTTTCTTTTGTTCTTATTACCGATTATATAGTGCAGGACTAGGCACTATGTTCTAGGCCAGTGCTGTCCAACTTCTATAAAGCCGCGGGCCAAGATGTTTACAAGAGTTAGATGGTGGGCCATAATTACACTTATTAAAAAAGTAAAATTGTAGGCCTATAATCATACACCATTGGTTAATACGACTTAGGAACCCGCTGAATATTGTTCTACCTACTAGAAATTACAAAATAGCGAAGAAAATTCAGAAATGAAATTTGACTTATTATTCATGCGGCCCGCGGGCTGCCAGTTGGCCAGCGCTGTTCTAGGCTATACATAATATTTTTATTTATGTTCAACAACATGTAATACATGACTTATTGTTTTCAGATCAAAACTGAAAGTGGCTGAATCATCAGATACTAGTAGTGTTCATGTGGGAGAACCCATGGAAACAAAGAAAACTAGAAGCTTGTACTATTGGAAATAAAGAGGGAACAGTGTGTCACCTGAAAACATATTCCAGAAAATGTGGTTTAAAACTGTTCACAGAGCTGACAGTTCAGGAAAGACGACTACTTTTTCTTCGAACAGGAATAGAAGTACAGTAGTCCAATTTAAGGAAGATGCATGCATATGCTTGCACCACAAACAGCTTCTTTTAACCAGATATGAGTGTCTGCAGAAGCACTGTTGCAACCCATTTGAATATCATAAATCAACATTATCCAAAAAATCACTTTGGGCAATTGACATTGCAACAGCTCAACTGTTGAAGGAAGAGACTGGCAAAGACATCAAGCCTGGACAGAAACTTTGTCCTGATTGCAGGAAACAGAGGGCTGAAATACAAAGAATCAGTTCATCATCATCAAGTGAATCATTTGATCCACCAGAAGCACAAGAGCACAAACTAGACACCAGCTGTTCAGCACTTGACATTTCCCCTGTAAAGCCACAAAAAGTGAGCAAGAGAGATTTACCAGGATATGTCAAAAGAAAGGCAAGACAAGCACAAGAAGCTATTGGTCAGAAAATGGCAGCTTTTACAGGGCTTGATGTGGGTAAAATGGAAGATAGCACAGTCAGCAGAGGTACAGAAATTATGAAGATTATGAAATACTGTTGGAAGAATTGAAAAGCCAAATGGAATTATCAGACAAAGAAAGGAAACTGCAGATTCTAACTCTGGAGCCTAACAGCTGGTCTATACAACAAACAGCAGAAGAATTTGGAGTTTCTCTTTGAATGGTTAAAACAGCCAGGAAGTTGAAACCAGAGTCAAGTATTCTTGCAATACCAGGAAAAAAGAAAGGAAAAACACTGCCTGAGGAAGTAGTAGTAAAAGTTCAAAAGTTTTATGATGATGAATTCAGCTGGATGTGCCCAGGGAAGAAAGATTGGGTGTCTGTCAGGATTGATGGAAAAAAGCTTCAAAAACAAAAAAGACTGCTGCTCAGCAATTTGAAAGAAATGTACATTGCTTACAAAGATCAAAATAGCCCTGAAATTGGCTTCTCTAAGTTCTGTGAACTTCGACCAAAGTGGTGTGTGACAGTTGGTGTAGCAGGGGTACACAGTGTTTATGTATGTACAATTCACCAAAATGTGAAACTGATGTTGGCTGGAGCTGATATTCATGAGGATTACAAAATGCTGATGCAAAAATGTGTTTGCAATTTGGAGTCAAAAGACTGTATGCTACAATGGTGTGAACTGTGCCCTGGAGCACCAGCACTAGATCACCTTTCAGCTATTTTTACAGAACAAGCAGAAATGGATCCACAAGAAATGATTGAATATAAACAATGGGTTCACACTGACAGGGACACCTTGATTATGAAACAGTTGTCAATAGAGGATTTTATCACAGAAGTGACTTCAAAAATTATCTTCCTTTGTGGTCATCACTACGTTTCAAATCACCAAAGTGCTCACCTGAAGTCCCTAAAGGAGGAAATAAAACCTGAAGAAGCAATAATCTTAATGGATTTTGCAGAGAACTATTCTTTTGTGGCACAAGATGCAGTGCAAGGTTTTCACTGGGACAACAGCCAAGCAACACTGCATCCTTTTGTAATGTATCACAAAGTTTCAGATGAAATTAGAAGTGAATGTTTTTGTGTCATCAGTGACTGTCTGAAGCATGATACTGTTGCAGTACATGTCTTTCTGAAGAAGTTGATTGGATTTCTGAAAGAAAATTTTGAAGTAATCAAGCACATTCATTACTTCAGTGATAGTGCTGCAGGCCAGTACAAAAACTACAAAAATTTCATGAACCTTTGTTGGCACAGCAAAGATTTTGGTGGGATATTTTTTCGCTACTCTGCGACTTAATTAGTTGGTTGGTTTCTGTTCTGTCTATTTTTTTTTTCCTAATTGGATTCAGTTTGGTCGTGTTTGTAATAGAATTATGATGTGCTGTTCGTGTGGTTTCTGACTTTGAGAACTTGATTCATCATGTGCCCTAGATGAAGAGAAAGCATTGTATGTTTTTATCAATTACAGCGTTATTCTCTCATCCTCAGCTTGCCCAAAATGTGATAGTGAATGCCTAATACGAAAAGATCAGAAGATATTTAGGTCAACTGAATGCCCAGTTAGGTCAACTGTACACATTTGATGATTGGTTACGTAGGTTAAGTAATGATATTTTCGTTAGTTTTAGGCTTTTTAGGTTACTACTTCCACTTATGTTAGTTTTAGGGTTAGGGTAGGTAAGGTAAGATTAAGTTAGGTAAGGTTAGGTTAATACCAAAATACATTTTTCTAGTAATATTTGATGTGTTCTGCTTAGATTTTGACCTCCATTTCCTTTGAAAATGAGCCAAACTTCAAAGTACTATAACTTTGTTGGATCTCATTTCCGAGGGAAATGGAGGTTAGATTTGAACAAATCACATCAAATACTACTAGAAAAATGTATTTTGGTGTGTAAAATGACTGAACATGTCTATATATATAATTACCCTTTTTTCTCCCAATAAAGTAATTAATTTTAATATGTTTGGTCTTTTTAAGTATATTTATAAACATATTACTGATATAACCTGTCTGTTTTTAAAAATACATGAAAATATAAATTTATTGAAGTAAACTTACCTAATTAGAAGAATCTTCTTCTTTGTTATGCCAGCTGTTGGGTTGATCCCACTAAAATTACACAATAATGTCAGCTCCGATTGAGGCCGAGCATCACCAAACACATTAGGTAAATGTTTCCACCCTCTAGCCATTACATTTGGTTCAGGCAGGTCTTCATATTCAAAATTGGCACTATCATCTGAATAATCACTGCTATCAAACTCCATATCACTTCCATCTGGTACATATTCACTACCACTGTCACTCATGCCCTCCTCACTTGACATTTTTTTTATATTATTTTACACAAATCAATTGTAAATGTATGCAAAATAATCGCTAATCACTATCTTCCTCAATCAAAACCCAATGGCAACTGACACCCCACCATCAATTGTTTCAGTAATTGGTTAAAAAAATGGTGTCACTCATTGAAAAGAATTTGATAAAAATGACGTCACTCACATCGAAGAGCATTACGAGACATTCAGAAATGCTCTGATAAGCACTACAAGATATTTTTCTTTGAATAAAAAACTTAAGCGTGATGACTCCAACATTGGCATCATCACAGGGATAATCAAAACTTCCCATGATGCCAACAGTGGCAGCATCATAAGGAAGGGGTTAAGCTCCCATTTCTCAGATTTTCATAAATTATACACGAGTAGCTTCGTTTCTTCATTAGGAATGCGATTTAGACAGTCTCTAGTAAGGGAAATGCTTCAAAACCTAACCTAACCTAGGGGATACTCTGTCCTTACACACCCCATTTAAAGAGATTCCTCTGCCGAGCAGTGCCCCCCATAGTACTGTGAGGTATTAAAAAACTTTATCTTCACTTGCCCCACAAACACCTTTAATTGAGAGACCCAAAATGGGTGCACACACATTTCTACATTACTGTACAGTCTTTACAGCCACACCTACACTTTTCCTCCTAAGTATATATATTGTAATGTATATGGTTGTAAATTCCCCGCAAGGGGGTTCTAAGCTCGTACTCTTGAGTGCTCTTTGTGCTCGTTTGTACGTGCTTGTTCCTGGAGGTTTCACGTGCACCCTCCCAGCCCTAGCACCCAAGGATGATGGGGCTCGACCCTGCAGTCCTTGGTCTTTTTCCACTTCGACTGTCCCCTCTACCTTTTCTTTTTCCTCTGTCTTTCCTCTCACTTTTTCCGCCGAGATATGCCCTTTTAAATAGAAGTGAATTGGTTCTTCCCGAACTTAAAAAAAAAAAAAAATGGTTGTAAATTATGACTTGGTCGGCAATTGATATGGGCTTACTTATTTTTGGTTGGCAAGGTACTGGTATTGATGGGTACTATAATGAAATTGACTGGATTCTTTGTATCCGATATATTTGCATGTCAGTTATAGATATAGAGTGTAACATATTTATGGGTAGTAGCTTATTATGACTTTGATCCTCTGGATCCAGGGATTCTATCTTTAGTTTTAGATTGATAATTAATTAGTTTTAAATTGATAATTAATTAGTTTTAAACATAATTAATTAGTTAGTTTTAAATTGATAATTAATTATTTTTGCAAAAATTGGTTGTTGCCAATGTACAGGTAGTTTTTACATAGTGGAGCCACCTACAAGTCCATAATTACTAACCTAACCTAGCCTGATGTTTACCTAGTAGAATTGCATGGGAGGTAAGAGACGCCTTTTTATGCTCCCATCTCACTGGGTTACTTGAGTTGACTGAGAATTCCACCAATTTACAACCCTCACACTAAATGTATTTGCCTAAGCTGTTATTGTCAGTGGTGTAGTGGTGGGAATGCGTGGGAATGGTGTTCCCTTACTTTTTTTGGTAGATGGAACGGCGTTCCCTCACTATTTCAAATAAATCCAAACTTACAAATCTCTAACGTCATGAAATTTTAATTCCCACCCCTAGAAGAAATATAAGAAAGAATCATTAACTGCTTCATTTCTTTTAGCTTCGACTGAGGCAATGCTAGCCTATAAAGATCTGGTGAAGTAGTCACCACAGCGTACCAATTGTTAACTTTTTTTGGTTAATATTCGTTTTTTGACCCAGTCACACCCAGCTATAACAGCAATATATATTGAATAATCAATCAAAGCTGAATAAGAAAATATATACGGTATATTATCTTATGCAAATTTGTATAAAATGTACTTTTTTAAAAAAAATATTTTCTACTTTCTAATATGTATATATATAAATTTCGGTAGGTTTGTTTATTTAGGCTATCTTTTTTGGAGATTTTTCTTGGCTTTTTTTGGCTACTTTTTCTTGCTTTGGCTACTTCTTTCTGTTTCTGGTTAGTGTGGTGATTTTCGTTCTACTGGTATGACGTGTCAATCTTGTGAACTTGATTTCAAAGACCTAATCCACCTTGTTGGCCTCGATGAAGATAAAAGTTTAGATGTTTTTTCCAATCATGGCATAATTCCGACATCCATGATTTGCCCTAAATGTAATACTGCCTGTATTTTAAGACAAGACTCGAAGGTGTTTAGGTGCCGTAAAAAAATGGAAGGATGTGAAATCGTGGGTTTTACGTGCTGGGAATAGACGTCCTCATTACCGGAAATATTTCGCACGATACTTGTTCCTGGCAGAACATCCTGACAATTCTACAGTTCTGCATCACTTCCTTACTGCAATTGCAGAACTATATCCTCCAAAATAAGGTGACTGGTTAGGTTAGGTGATTAGGTTACTTAAGTTAGGTTGTGTTTAGCACGAATGCAAACTTTTCTGGTCAATTTTGAGGTGTTTTGCACGAATCTGCCATCTGTTTCCTGTGCAAATGCGTAGTTTTCGAGATGATGATATCTCGAAAACTACGCATTTGCACAGGAAACGGATGGCAGATTCGTGCAGAGCACCTCCAAATTGACCAGAAACGTTTGCTCTCATTATAAAAAGAGACTGGGTCCAAAAACGAAAAATTACCCTTTTTTTAGTTAATCATTCCAGTTGTTAGCTATTTTTATTGATCGTACTGGATGTCGTATATCTAATGACACTGGAAATACCGCATCTTCAACCTTGGAATATATCCTAATATCCAGTGCATATGACCTCAAAATATCCCTGAAATTGGTCAGATTTCAACAGATTTCCCGGGGGGCTTACAGTGCCCCCAGACCCCCAGCTGTATGGGCTCGCCGCGCTCGCCATTGTCCCCCCCCCCCGCATCTGAGTAACACTTTCAAAATGCGTTCCCTCACTTCTTTATTTAGCACTACACCACTGGTTATTGTTATGGATTACGTTTTAAGCCTGTCCCTAACTTACTAAGCCTAATTTGCATCACGCCATTATATTGGGAACTCAGCCAAATAAATAGCCTACCTAACCTAGCGTAGGCGCAGCTTCTAACTTAAATTTGTCATACTAAGCCTAAGGCTAACTTCGTTAACTTAAGCCCAAGGCTTGTGTCAAGCCTGAACTCTAGGCCTATTAAAGTCCTCTTTAGCAATTATTAAAAACTGGGTTTGAATGCTTACTGTGGCTACAATGAGTGCTTTATAATTAAATCTTGACTACTCATCTTACTAAGCACCACTTCCTATTGAAACTAACTTAAACTTGTTTATCAGCGAGTTCTTTGTGAGAAATATTGTTCTTTTTTTAGAATGATACCCAATTATTTCTTTGACGCAGTTGAAAAATATATATATATATTACGAAAAACTACTTCCGTAAAAAAATGGAAGGATGTGAAATCGTGGGTTTTACGTGCTGGGAATAGACGTCCTCATTACCGGAAATATTTCGCACGATACTTGTTCCTGGCAGAACATCCTGACAATTCTACAGTTCTGCATCACTTCCTTACTTATTTCTCTTCCTCGTGTGCAGAACGCTCCTCTATACTTACGTCGTTTCTATACATTAATATACTGCGTGGTCATTGCAGTTAAATGTACATATTCACGATTTGCGAGGGTGCCCTCTTAGGGCATTGGTTTCTGCCCTATGTATGAGAATTACGACTTCTGACTGATCGAGGCCCGTGGTGTAGTGGATAGCATATCTGACCGGCAATCGGAAGATCCTGGGTTCGATTCCCGGGCGGTCACCTCATTTTTCATTTGTTTGTTATTTCTCTTCCTCGTATGCAGAACGCTCCTCTATACTTACGTCGTTTCTATATATATATATATATATATTACGCAAAACTACTTCCCAGTACTTTGTGTCCATGGCTTATATATATATATATATATATATATAAGCCATGGACACAAAATACTGGGAAGTAGTTTTGCGTAATATATATATATATATATATATATATATATATATATATATATATATATATATATATATATATATATAAGAAACTAACTAAAACTAGATAGAAGACTGTCGATCGTTTCATCAAATGATGCAATTTCTGAGAGCAAATGGAAAAAACTTTCACAATGTAGAGTTAATATAGGTAGGGAATTAAGGTTATGAGCTTTTGCACAGGGCAATACGTCTCTTAGGCATTTAGGTCCTGAAGGATTGATCAAAGTACAAACATTTCTGGTATCGTATTTCTTTACAAAAATTCTTTGGAAAAAACGCTAATCAAATTTTACATTTCATTTGGAAAACATAAAACCACTGGGGCCCATCGAGGTAATCCAAGTCATGAGCTACACTTTAATAATAATAAAATCTTGCAAAATGTCAATCTCAAGTCAGCTAATTAACATACAGCCATTTACTACCACCAAAGTAACCTACATAACTTAGCTAAGAATATACACTACCATACATACAATCTACAAACTATCTCTTTCACTCATGAAAGTGTCCGAATTTTTCTTAAAATTAACTAACGAGTTACTGTATACTACATCAAATGTCAAGTCATTCCAAAAATCGGTGCTACTTTAGTATGCGGTCTACCTACGATTCGGCGGTCTACCTTTTAATTATATCTTATTATCATGTTTACTAATTGCTTGTTTACATCCCGATGTCAATCGCCCTTGACGATTGATTAGGTTTAGTCATGATATTTTCGTTAGTTTTAACGAAAATATCATGACTAAACCTAACCCAATCGTAGGTAGACCGCATACTAAAGTAGCACCCAAAAAATCTACTACTTTATGACTAAAAAAGTATTTTCGTAGATCAAGTCTACAAGTCTCTTTCCTAATTTTCTTATTATGTCAACGAGTTATCCCATTAGCCTCTAGTGAGAAAAAGTTACATACATATAAACTGTCCAAACCTGAAAACATTTTGAACATCTGTATCATATCTCCCATCATACAATGTCTCTCAAAACTAAACATACCTAGTTCCTTTAATCTATCCCTGTATTCCAATCTTCATAGGTTAGGGATAAGCTTGGTTGCCCTACGTCGCACACCTTCAAGCATATCATGTCTAAAGTGATGGGACCAGGCTTGAATGCAGTTTTTTCAGTGAGACTTAACATAGGAATCATATAATTTACAGATGACTTCCTCACTCTTGTAGCTAACATTCCTCTTAATAATACCTAACATTTTATTTGCTTTGTTTCTAGCCTCTAAGCACTGCTTAGAAAATTTTAGATCACTACCAACTATAATGCCAAGATTCCTTTCCTGTCTAACATCCTCTAACTTGATAATCCATAACAATATTGAAATGAATTACATGTATAGTATTATATATTATAATAAACTTGTAACTACAACAGATTAAAAATGCAAAATATAACATTACAGTTAAAATCAAATTCTGCTGTATGCGAAAATACTTAGATTAGTTAGAGATAAGAACATAGGAAGCATAGCCCAAGGATAAGACAAAGCTATCAGGGCTTCCCTAAGCTGTCCATAACCTGAACAAGATTCAAACCTTCCCAAATACATACTGTGATGTTTTACTCCATAACAGTAAAACTAAGGCCTACAAAGAATCCCAGCTATTTACAAGGTTTCCCTTGAAACCACTGTTGGATTCATATGAGATTGTGTCATTCAGATTCATGCAAGAACCCCAGCTATTTACAAAATTCTTCCTTTTCAGTAGTCATGATTGAGCTTAATTATATTTCCATCTTGTGAATTGTGTCATTATCAACTAAACTTAACCTTTCTACTATTTATGAGCAATGTTCCCTCTAATTTATTTTAGTCCGTGTGCGCAAGAAATTTTCGTTGTGCCTACACTTAGATTCATGGTGAAAAATTGTGCAAACTTTTCTGAGCGCTTTTATCTTCAAAATGAAATATATATAAATATTAAATACTTAATAAGTATTATTTCCATAAGGTGATAGCTTGATCATTACGATACTATTAAATGGATATTAAAAAACTGTTTACAATATTATATATTCTTTAAAAAGAAAACATTTTATCCATTCTAAAAATATGAATAAAATAAAAAATAGTACATAAATAAAATTCAACAAAATAAAGAAATAAAATAAAAATAACATTAATTGAAAAATTACTATTTTAGTTATCATTTCTCAAAACAATTTTTAGCATTTAGCAATTTAAAATAGACTATCAAGATTAATACATGATTTTATCCATTCACAAAATAGGAATAAAATAAAAAATAATTTTATTTTTTATGAATTATGAGATAATTACTATTCGTTTTTATGCAAAAATAAGAAAGAGAAGGTTTATATTCAATGCGTTAATGTATAAAATAAAAAAATGCAAATACATAGAGTAAAAAAAATCCGTATTGTGTAATTGCGCGGACGTCGGCGAAGTCGTGCGGAAGGGGTTAATACTTAATAGAGCGACTATAGAGTATGTTGATGAAAATGGTCAGACCTTGTGTGACCGTATACTATATTTTTGAAATTACTTCATTTACTGTCGTGACTCATGATACGCTTGAGCCTGTGCGCATTTTATTTTGCTGTGTGCGCGGGATTCGCAACACGTGTGCGCGCGCACACGCGCACACCTTAGAGGGAACATTGTAATTATGAGATTTATCTTTGATTAAAAAATTAATCTAGTCCCTTCTTAAAACTGTCTAAAATATCAGGTCATCCCACAAGTAATGTCGTTTTTTACGATAAATTAAGTTTAAACTAGTCCTAATCGGTTTAAGCATAAATTTTTCGAAGGTTATATCTAAGAGGAGATCTATCGTGTTTCGCTACATACTTTACAGACCTTGACCAGTGAAGACGTGTGTTTTGCTTTATGTGAACCCCTCATAAACATGGCGGTATCAGAAGAGCATATCAGGCATATAATGCTTTACGAGTTCAAAAAAGGGAATAGTGCTACTGAAGCAACGCGAAACATTCAGGACGTTTATGGCAACGATATTCTGCATGTGAGGAAATGTCAAAGATGGTTTCAAAAGTTTAGGAATGGTGACTGCTGTTTGACAGATGCAGCACGCTCTGAACGCCCTGCTGAGTTTGATGATAACCTGCTGTTAGCCGCACTTGAAGAAGACTGTTCAACAACTGTCGAAGAATTGGCCCAGAAACTCAATTCATCCCCGTCCACCATCCCTCGACATTTGCAACAACTCGGGAAAGTGCCTAAGTTAGGAAAATGGGTGCCACATGAATTGTCGGTCGACAATCTGAGGGTGCGGCCGTGCGGGTAAACATTAGCACAGCTCTTCATTCCCGTGAACTCCAAGATCCGTTTTTGCACCGTTTAGTGACTGGTGATGAAAAGTGGATACTGTACCAGAATGTTAAGCGCCGTCGACAGTGGGTTTGTGCCGGAGAACCAGCGACACCACAGCCAAAACCAAATCTTCACCCTCGGAAGGTGTTGCTTAGTGTTTGGTGGGATAAAGATGGTGTAATACACTTTGAAACCTTACCACACAACCAAACAATCACCGCTCAAGTCTACTGTCAACAACTGGATCGATTGAACACTGCACTAAAAGAAAAGAGACCTTTGGTTAATTGGAAAGGAATCGTGTTCCACCACAACAACGCACGTCCTCATACCGCTCGGATCACTTCGGCAAAAATTGAGGAGCTTGGGTGGGAAAAACTTCCATATCCTCCATACCTTGCGCCTTCAGATTATCATCCCTTCAGGAGTCTGCAAAACTATCTTGATGAGAAACAGCATACTTCTTTAGATGACCTGCACACCAGTCTTTGTACGTTTTTTGCCTCAAAACCGCCTGAATTTTATAAACATGGCATTGAAAAGCTTGTAGGATGTTGGCAGAGTGTCATTGATTCCGATGGAAAATATATACTAGATTAAAAAGTTTCAGTCGAGTTTTTTTTTGTCCTTCAAATTCCGATCTAAAAACCGACATTACTTATGGGATGACCTGATACTAATATTCACCATTGCAGTTAGCAAATCATTCGAAAAATGTACCACCTTAAAACTAAAGAAATATTTAAGTGGTTCTAACAAACAAACAAGCAAACACTTTATTTCAGACTCAACAGGTACAAACATTATACAAGTAACCCATACAAGGTTAAGATATAGTTGTCTGGAGTAGTAACTATGTAGGCCAATGGAACACCATGAATAATGAATATACAGTTGCCGACACCAATGCTTCCAGATTTGAGATCTATAAAATATGTAGTGGCAAAGACGCTTTCAAATACTTTAGCGATGTTCCATCAACAAAAACACGACCAAGATGACGTCATACAAGTACGATCAAGATGACGTCATAGCGCGGGACTACTTGAAGGTACCACCAACTTCGTTACAAGGACTTCTCGACGCACCTCAACTCTCTCTTTCCGAAAATCAGTGACACGAGAGCTACCACCATGTGAACACCTTTTGTGCAGGCTCCATTTTGGCCTGATGTCATTCACCTAACTTTATATAAAGACTAATCATTACCTCGTGCGTTATTAATATTGAAGTCATTATTCAAGTGCACTTTTATTAATTTCACTGAACTTGTATTCAGACAACTAACTTATACTTTGTCTCACTCATAAATCATTTATTTTGTTTAATAAAGGAAGAAAACTCATTTTATCAATGAGGGGCATGTTAAGGGGCAGGGCACTTAGGGCACGTGCCCTGGGCATCGCGCTTTGATAGGCCCCGCACTCTAGAGAAGAGACTGCTCATTATATAAAATTAGATCAGATTTTGTGTCATTAGATTAAGCTTTTAGAAAGTAGAAACACAAAGAAAAACTGAAAATGGTTGGAAAATAACATTATTATTATTATTGCACTATTATTTTTACATATAGGTAATAGCTGACGCTGCTGATAAAATGCTGTTTTTACACTTTACACTGATTTCCTCCATTTTTTTTTATTTTCCTTACTTGATTATCCTTTCAAGTTTCAACACTATTTCTTACGTATAACGTACAGTATTACTGCCTTTTGTATATTTACATTGGCGCAGAATTTTCCTAACAAGTTAACTGCCATTTGGCAACTCCGAGTCTCGCCCGTAGCGCCAAAGAGAGGTAGGCCTAAAGATGTCGAGTGCTTCCAGCGTTCAGTTTTTGATTTGTTGCTGTGAGGGGAAGGTACGTCGTACATATAGTGCTTTTGTATGTGTGTGTGTGTGTGTTTTTCTATTGAATAACAACATGAAAAGCTTGATGTGCGTGCGTGTGTGTGTGTGTGTGTGTGTAAATTGTGGTATGCATTTATATTCATATATTGTTATGGTTTCGATGTGTGTTTAAGGAACCAATGGGGCCCGCAACTCATCTGGTGCCATGGGCCCTGCGGTAGCTAAACACTCCCCTGTTATCATTCAACCTAATTAATAACATTATTTGATCTGCAAAGATCTAGTGACCTCAGCCTCATCATTAACAATCAATTATAACCATTATCAATTAGCCGTCATTATCATCATCATCATTATTATTATTATTATTATAGGGCCAACATTACGCTATAAACTGGTAACTATAAATATATCGGACATCGGTCCACAAACCATGCCTTCTATTATCTTATTGACTGACTCACCAAGCCTAGTGATAAATCTAAACACAAAATTGCGTATGACACTGGCACAGTTAGGTATCTTATTGACCACAAACAACATACTGGCACTAGGAGAAGCACCATTTATAAATCTAAGAGTTCTTAATAAAATTCTAAAATATTATTATAGGCAACATATAGTTTTCTCATATCATACATCCTGTAGTTCTACAAGTAAGTTGTATACAATAAGGTACAAAAAGTTTCGAAAAAGGTCATCTTAACATCTAATATACACACATTAAATTTTCTAATCAAAATATTTCCCTGAGCATATAGTTGTCTACATTGCCTTAGCATGTCACAGTCATCTGAAACACTATCATTAAATATATACGTAGCCTGGGTCACTTCTGACAGCATCATCAGGGACGTAGCCAAGGGGGGGGGGGCGACGGAGGCAGTTCCCCCCGCTGGAAAGTCCAGGGGAAAAATCTGCGGTAATTACAACCAAGGTTTACCGCCAAACTATAACATTTAACCAGTGGTGGGCACCGTTAACCAAAAAGTTAACTTCGATAACGATAATCCGTTAACCCCAATTTTTAACTCCGATAACGATAATCCGATAATTTTACTACAAAGTTAACGGAAGTTAACGATAGTTAACGATAATCCGTTAACGATAACTATTTCTTTACTAACATTTAAAAAAATCAAGGAAAAAAGCTTTAAAACCCATAGAAAATGTTTAGTTATGCAAAATCCAACAATAAATAGGTATTTAACTATTTTTATCAAGTTTTGCAACTTTTTTGCTTAATAACTTTTTTTTTTATTTTTAATAAAAAATGTACTGATTACATGTTTTGAAACCCTTGTAACCACTAACCATTAACTAAATTTTAATTTACCAGAGAATTATTATGGCGGGAACTGAAAGGTAAAATTAAATTTTAGGCACATTTATTAAAGACTATGACACAATGTGCTGGTTACCCTTCAGAAAGACCAACTTCTCAAAGTTAGGCCCAACTGCCAGTCTTGACCTCTTGGGCCTCAGGATGTCCTTGCCGAGAGAGAAGAGCCGTTCCACTGCGGCAGAGGACGGAATTGGCATATTGTACTTCAGGAAGAGGTTGATGAAGATCTGCTCCCCCATGAAGTCAGAGTCGGCCATGTCTACCTTCCCATCAGTGTCCAGCCAAGTGTCGACAAGTCTCTTGGCCTTCTGCTTGACACTGGTACTTGAGCCACCGGCCGTCCACCCAGCGAAGAGGTCGTCAGGCATGCTGCTGTCGCTAGAGCTGGTGGTGCTGTCAACGTTCCAGTTCCTCAGTGCTCTCTCGACCTCGTCCTCCATGGCGGCCCTGACAGAGACAGTTTGGTCGCTGTCGAACCTGCGCAGCCAGTGGAGTTAACGTGTTAACGGACTTTAACAGACTAAATATCGAGTTATCGGAAGTTAACTGGTCCGATAACGATAAATGGAAATTAACTTCCGTTAATAGTCCGTTAAAAAAAGTTAACTTCGTTAATTAACTGTTATCGGATTAACGCTTTAGTGCCCAACACTGCATTTAACAATTTGGTATCTATATATAATGGAAGGTGTGTGTATATATATATATATAATATATATATATATATATATATATATATATATATATTATATTATTTAAGCGATATTTTGTGTTTAAACACATATCGTACTGAACTACTGAAATATGAAGCGCGGGGAAACTGAACACAGCTCGGCGCCAGTTAGTTTTGCATGCACTGCAGCATAGTACAGTGTGACGAGTGGTGCATCATTGCATGTTGGTCAAGCTTTGTTAACTCGTTATATAATATTGCGATGGAATACGAAAATATTTCAAAAGAAAATAAGTTGAGTCGGTTGAAGAACACAATGAAAGCGATACAGCAGAACCCTCCCGTAGAGTTATTAGACAAGCGGAAAACGATGCATATCAACCAGAACTAAGAGATGAAAATGCAAGTGCCTAAAACGTGAGAGTTTCATTTGGATCTCTTCTAATGATTTCGTTATTCATAGATATGTTATACTGTTAAACGTGAATACACTAAATAATTGTATGTATAAAATCATTAAATGTGTGAATAAAATAGTTACTTTCTTTGTTAAATATGAAAACTATAGGATCAGTACCTGATTTCAAATTTCAGAAAATACAAGTAATTACATCATAATATAGCTTAGATTGCACCAATGTGACTGTCCTATCCAAACTTTTGTTGGAAAGGGTACATATTTCATGTGGATGGCTGTATAGTGGCTGTTCACAAAATGGCAGTTGCACTGACATTTTCAGACAGTTTTTATACAAAATAAGCTTAAAATGCGCTGGCTTACGGGGCTCCGACCCGGAGCCCCCTGTGGGAGCTTCCAGCTCTCCCCCAGACCCCCTAACTGTATGGGCTCGCCCGAGTCACCACGGAACCTGACGAACGTAGCTCAAGTTCGCCCTCCCCCTTGGGACATTCCTGGCTACGTCCCTGAGCACCATACTATTCAATTGAAATTCAGGAAAGGTATGCTTTTGTCCCCATGTCCAATGCTTGCGATGGTCTTAAAAAACCTGGAGAAGAAACTGGAGTTGTTCTTCATCTTTTGTTAGGTATCCAGAAAAATCCTGGATGAGAGCAACTCCACGTTCAGCGAAGTCATTTGTTACAGTTAGAGTTTTTACAGTCTCTTTCACAGTCTGGTAATGAGTATCCTCTTCCCATTGATCAGCAGTTTTCTCCAAGAATTCATCTGGGAGGTTGAGCTTCGTGAACAATGATTTTGTGTTTTTTGTTACAAAGTTTTCCAAGCTTTTTTCTTTCACATTATCCAGGTCAACAACCACACGCTTTGGAGGGTTCTCTTGTCCATCAACACTAGTCATAGATATGACCATGCGATTTTTTATATCAGGGAGAACTAAAAGACTAAAATAACACACACTAATGCAAACACATCCTACCATTAAGGCGACTGAAATGATACTGGGGTGAGGCATAGAAAGGAAGCGCATTTCAATTTAGGACAAGTAACGATGCGTCATCAAAATTTTAATGGCCTTGAGCGACCTCTAAATATTAATATTTTCTCATGAAACTTCATAATCAGCGTTTTTACATGCAATGTCACATTTCTAGAGGGTCAGACCGAAACTTCTTGATGGTTCAATTCTTACTATACAAACAAGTGACATCCTAATATATATATATGTATACTGTATATACTAGCTGTTATGCCCAGCACTTGCTTGGGTGGGCTAATCACTAAATGACTATTTTTTATCTTTTTCTCTCCTCAAAGCTCTCTCTTCATAGTCTCTTCCATTCTCACAGCTATTCTAGCCTCTCTATCGCCTGCTCTTCTAACCTCTTTTCTTTCAACATTTTCTTTCATCCTAATAGATGAATTTAAAATTTTATTTTTTCTCCCCTAATTTCGGTTTCAATTAGACGTTTAACGGTGTAGTGTTTTTTATCAATCTTTTCTTACTAAGGTTTCTTCATGAGTTTCACGTAGCCTTAAAGACAGGGGCGATCGCCCGCCCCCCCCCACTTGAGCTAATAAATTATGATTATTTTCCCAGTAAAATTGCTAGGTTACAACAGGATGAGAATGAAAGTGAAGAAATTTCGGCGCCTTCGGCGCTAGCTCTTGCCTCCCCTACTACTAAAAATCTAAAATGGCTTAGGATCCCGAAAACGCTTAATCCGGCCCTGAGAATAATTTTATTTTATAGAGGTAACAGTCCAAGGAAATGCTTAATCTCAAAATTAGCACTTTTTTATTCTTATGTTAATACAAATCTGAGCATCTTAATTGCGGTTTGCATTGAATATTATGTTACTAATCAGATTTTTATCATGTTTGATATTTTTTATAATAATTTTTATATTTTTATTCATAACGTGTCCTAGCAGTAGCTAGTTAATCATCTCTAACTGAACGATAAGTTCATCATGAACGTACATAAAAATTATTTATCTCTATTTCAATTATACTTCTACAATTAGTTCCAAGTTCGACCCCCCCCCCCTTGGCAAATTTCTGGGTACGTCCCTGCTTAAAGATGAATGAAGTGCTGCATCCTGATATCTCCTCGCAGGTTTTTGATCACAGGTCTCACGTAGATAATTTTATTTTATGTTGTAGTCTGGTTTTACGCATAAGTAATTGGGGGACCGTCTAGAAAAGAACGCAGCCATGAACATCTTGAGCTTCACATTGTGTCAAAATTTGTGAAGCTTAAGATTTTCATGACGTTTTATTGACCAAATAATTGAACCCCCCAGTAATTGGGGAACCGCAGCCCCCGAATTACTAGGGGTTCAATTATTTGGTCAATGAAACTAGTCATAAAAATCTTAAACTTCACAAATCTTGACACAATGTGAAGCTCAAGATTTTCATGGTTGCGTTCTTTTCTATAGTTTTATTGACCAAATAATTGAACCGACAGTAATTGGGGGTCCTGCGGTCCCCCAATTACTGGGCCCCTTCCCCCAGTTACTGGTAGCACCACCCGTAGGGCCCTGTTCAGCTAATTCAGCTCGTTTTAGAGACTCAAACGTTAACAAACGGACAGGCAGAATCACACACAACTTGCTTATATATATATATATGATGATGATGTTATCAAATTGTGTTTCATAAATTAGTATACATATTCAGGATGTCAAAGTGAACAAAAAAGTTCCTATGAACATAAATCCTCAATCGCTTCGTTTCGGAGATACATTGTTTTTTTTTGCCAAGAACGATCCAATTAAAATGAAAGCCATTAAAGTTTATCAAAGTTTATTTACAGCAAGTGCTCAAAATGGTTTTCCTGCATCAGAGTACATTCTTCAACGCGTAGTTGAAAATTTTGCCATATACGTTTGAAAACACCTACATGGTTGCGTATTGTTTCTGAACAATCTTGAACACGTTGCGACAATTCATCTACGAGTATGTTATTAACTTCTCTTGCATAAACAAGAATTTTTAAATAACCCCACAAGAAAAAGTCAATTGCATTTAGTTCTGGAGACCTGGGTGGCCAAGTGACGGGACCATGCCACCCAATCCACTGCTGAGGATATTCTTCATTCAGAAAATTTCTAACAGCAATAGTATTTTCGTAAATTTTAATGACTCATTTTAACTGGATCGTCCTCGGAAAAAAAGCACTGTATCGGAAACGAAACGATTAAGGATTTATGTTCATAGGAACTTTTTTGTTCACTTTGACGTCCTGAATATGTATACTAATTTAAAAAACATAATTTGATAACACCCTGTATATACAAGGCTTTTTTCTAGAAAAAAGGTACCGGTACTCAGATTTGACGGACTCCTAGGGTGGTGGCGGAAATGACGGATTTTTTATTCTTTTAAAAAAGGTGCCGGTACTGCGTACCGTTTCGTACTGTTGCGTACCGCCAGAAAAAAGTACTGTATATATTTATGAAGAGCTGATTTCCAAAAGGCGCTAAGTCCATAAAACCAATTTCTAAGATATTGGCACATTTTATATACAGGGTGTACATAAAGTCAGGATCTATTTTTGTGAAATAATTATTTTTTCTATTTTTCTTTTCAGAAGCCCTTAGAATGAATACAGAAGAGCGTGTGGCAATAGTAATTTGGCGAATCGAGGGAAAGAAATACAATGACATCAGAGAGAAGTTTAGAAGGAGATTTCATAAGCCGGGGCCAATAGACAAGACAATACGAAAATTGGTGAACAAATTTAAACGAACGGGATCTGTAAATGAAGCAAGATCAGGACGACCGTGTATGTCAGATCTTACCGTGAATGCAGTACGCGGAATTATCACTGAGGAGCCACGTACGTCCGTTCGTGCTGCATCACACAGACTCGGCCTCCCGACGTCATCTGTGCACAAAATTCTGAAAGTTAATTTGCAGAAGAAAAGCTATCATTTGCAGGTTTTACATGATTTACATGAGGAAGATTTCCCTCGACGAAGTGCTGTGTGTGCTGATCTCGTAGAACAAATCTGGAGTGATAATTTAATGGACAACATTCTCTTTAGTGATGAAGCCACTTTCCATACGTGTGGAAAAGTAAATCGCCATAACTGTCGAATTTGAGCAGATGAAAGACCGAATGATTTTGTCCAAAATTGGGAAAGAGACTCACCTAAAGTTAATGTCTGGATGGGTTTAACAAAATCTAAGGTTTATGGTCCTTTTTTCTTTGCTGAAGCTACAGTTACGGGGCTTATTTATCTGGACATGTTGCAGCAATTCCTTGAACCTCAGCTGATTGGGGATAGGATTGTTAGTACCGTCGTCTATCAACATGATGGTGCTCCTTGTCACTATGCCAAAATTGTTCAGGATTATCTAAATGGACGTTTTCCAAATCGCTGGAACGGACGCGGAAGCAACAGACCTTGGCCAGCGAGATCATCAGATTTAACCCCTTTAGATTTCTTTGCATGGGGCTTTATCAAATCGCACGTCTATCAGACGAAGATTACGAGTCTTGAAAACTTACGTACACGTATACGAACTGCTGCAGATAACATAACCCCGCAAATGCTCCAGAATGTGTTTAGAAATGCTGCGGAACTATTTGAGCTGTGCAGGGATACTGATGGGCGTCACGTCGAATCCTACTCTTAATTATTTAATAAATGTTACCACTTCATCATTTTATGATTGAATTCCATATAATTTCCAAGTGCTTCACAAAAATAGATCCTGACTTTATGTACACCCTGTACAGTATTTTACTATAGTTTGTCATTAAAGTTTTTTTTTTTACATTAATGTTGGGAGTAAATGCTATTAAGCAAAAAAAGATGTCTGAATAAAATCTAGTCCACATGGTTAATTTGTAAATTCTTTTTTTGTTTGTAATAGGTGGTGGACCCAGGGCCGGATTAAGCATTGTTAGGGCCGGGGGCAATTAATATTTTCGGGCCGGTATCACTAGAAAAACACAATTCTTTACCTGATACATCATACATGAGTGATGTGATCAGCTGACTGGGATCAATCAACAAAAAACGAAACAAAAACAAAGATGTGATTACAGAAAATGTATACTTTGTTCACATAAATGGGATACTAAACTAGGTTTTGTAGAAGCGGAATCTAGAATTTTTTTTTCTTCCTCACGGTCGACCAATTATTTCAACGGTAGATTATAGCGTTTACATAGTTTCTTGGGGTCGGTCAGCATCTTGGGCCGGTGGCAAATGCCCCCTTTGCCCCCATTATAATCCGCTACTGGGTGGACCTCAAAGACATGTTGTCCAAAAGACTTCTGGATTACACCGAAACAAACACAAAAAAACAGCCGTACAAAACCAGTATTATGTATTTCAATATCTCTACCAGATCAATCAATCATATCAAATTATATCAAGCCAAAATATCATCCTAACGATGAGCCACACACCATTGTTGAGCCTAACTTAACCTCACCTAACCTTCACGAAGTCGTTCATCGCTTACTCGAATTACTGTACTCTAATGCCTGAAGCCTTTAGACATTATGTGAAATGATTGGTTTTACACATTGACTGCAGTGGTGAGCTGCCAAAATTTTAACAACCGGTTCGCTAAGTTGCCAAAATTTTAACAACCGGTTCGCTAAGTTGCCAAAATTTTAACAACCGGTTCGCTAAGTTGCCAAAATTTTAACAACCGGTTCGCTAAGTTGCCAAAATTTTAACCACCGGGTTCTGTATAAAAAATTCTGAATTCGGCAATAAAAAATTGACATCCCTTCCCACCCCACCCTTTCGCAATTTTAATTAAATTAATTATCTCGCTATTTGCCTTTTTCAAATGTCCATTTTATGATTCAGCTAGGTATTAATAACTGCATGACAATTAGTATAGTTAATTAGAGAAATAGACGTTTCTAATGAAATCAGAAAAGAAGAATTATTTAATAAAAACCGATGAATCATATTATCTACATAGTTAAAATTAAATTGCTCAGTCAACTTTAGCAATAATGAATTATAAGGCAAAACATAAATATCAGTACATCTATGCTTTTAAATTTTTTTTTTTTTTAATTTAAACATTTTTACGTACCTTATTATTACTTATTACGGTAATAATTTCCAAATGGCTTCTTGGTTTTCTCCGTAAACTGTCGTTTTGGATACACGAACTCTGGTATCTAAAGCGGATCGATGACTTCTCATCCATGATTTGACATATGTTAACGGGTTCCAGAAGCTTAATAGTTTCCCCAACAAATTGATGATCATAAAGCATGATATGTGTTTAGTTGTTAAACTTGCTCTTCTATCACTACAAATAATATTCATCACCGAAAAACCTCTTTCTGCTTCTGAGAGCTCTCTTCAGCATCCAGCAAAAAGATTTTAACAACCGGGTCCAGCTCACCACTATATATATATATATATATATATATATATATATATTTAGGAGAAATCCAATGACAAGGAGGAATGTAAATGCCATGAAAAGTCTTCTTTAATGCGCAACGTTTCGAGCAATACGCTCATCATCAGGCTAGATAATAACAATATGAAATTAGAATCAATAAATAAATGTGAACAAGACAAAATAATTTCTATAAAACCTATTCATTAAAAGCAAATTTTAAAGACTAAAAGAAGAGGGTTAAATTCAAAGTTATAAAAATTTACATATAAAATTACAAGAAATTTAAAAAGCTATTTTTAAATTACATATAGTAAATTTGAAATTAGTACACTGGAATAATTAACACTAATACAATGGAATAATTAACACTACGAACCTTTCAATGCTGGTTCCGAGGCACGAGTAATTTAAAACAAAACAAAACAGGAAACAAGCTATGGGTTGGGCGGTTGGAGAGTTATAAGTTGGGGAGGGGGATTATAAAAAATTGGGGAGGGGGGAGGGGGGTTATAAAAAATTTAGAGGGACAGCTGAGGAATCCACGTTTAGAGAAGGGGTCAATGTTTTAATATAAAGAGATTCCAAAATTCTAAGTGAGTTAGGACAAGAATTACAACCGAGAATTTTAAAATTATCTAAAGTGACATCAGTTTTACATTTAATACTATGTTCCCGAATACTAGAGGCTTCTTTTTTATTTAAAATTTTACCTGTTCGGCAACTTATTCCCATATGCGAATAAAATCTAGCCCTGAGAGAGCGCACGGTGCTGCCACTATAAGTACCAAGGAGACACCTTGGGCAGGTAAATAAATATACAACACCGCTACGCAACGAATCAGGAGTTCGATCCTTCGCTGAGAAAAAGCTACCTAAAGACATTTTGTTAATAAATATAATGCGAAAATCAGTATGATAAAAAAATTTTCTTAACTTTGTAAATTTAAGTTTAAATTCTTTATTCATGGGACCCATTTCAGGTACCAAGAAATATTTTATATCTTTAGGCACTGAAATACAGGGAAGTTGAGGGCTATAAACATTATTTAAGAAAGATCTTATTAGTTTATCTACATATTGAACAGGAAAACTATTATTGGTAAAATATGATCTTAAATTATTTTCCTCTTCCCTCTCTGTGTAGTCTTTAATCAGGGCTTGTATTTCCCTATCGATACCCTCCAGTTTTTTTGTATTACATTCCTGGCATTATCTCCGCAGTTGGCTAACTTCGCCTCCACTCTCTTTCTTTTGCGGAATAGTCTTCTCTGTCTTCTCTTTTGCCTCTCAAGCCAGCTCCTCTTTCCTTTTGGCTGTGATTTCAGAGCATATTTTTCTAAAATTTTCAGCGTTTTTTCTTCCAAGTTGTTAGCATTTCTTCAGTTGTTTTATTCTATAAAACTGTTCTCCACTCTATCTGGGCCATGTGCGATCTGATTGCTTCCCAATTTATAGTCTTGGAGTTTAAGTTAAAGTCCCCAAATTTGCTTCTTTCCTCAATATGTGTATTGTCCTTTAATGTTGTCGTCACATTTGTTGATATCTCAATTAAGTTGTGGTCTGAGATAATGGTTGGGGTTATTTTTATATCAGCAATCAAGTTCGTGTTATTTATGAATACCAGATCCAGGCAGTTATTTTTTCTGGTATTTTCTGTTATCTCCTGTGTCAGCATAAACTCGTTTGTGAGAGCCATCAACATTTTTGCTTGCTCCTTGTCCTGGTATATATATATATATATAGATATATATATATATATATATATATATATATATATATATATATATATATATAAATGTAAAAAATGAACAATGAATAATCAATATTCATTTTTACATAAGAACCAAAATCGCTTAACGCGAGTTTGGATAATAATTTTACTTGTAGCTTCCTATTTTTGTTCGTGTCACAACCCTACGATCTACCATATCTATGGTTTAGTCGTATCCATTTTCCATTTGTTATAGAAGTTATTATAATTAATTATGAATTGTCTTGCATCTCACCCTCGACCCTAGATTATGCATACACATTGCATGTAACAGGATTGGAACCCGTAGTTGTACTTCTTAGTCATTACTACCCACTCTTTGTCTCTAATTCGTTCTTGTAAATCTTCCTAATAATGATTTGTACTATACGTAAAAATTCAATAACTATGACATCACATTTTCCCTTCATCATATATCTAGTATTCAATGCAGGAAAATTCTTTATCATCATACTAAGGACGAAACATTCTATAGAAGTCATTATTTATATGTTATGTAGTATAAATATAACTATTATTCGACCATATACCCCGCCCCCATACGTCCATATCTTATCTTGATCATTATCCTATATAAATTTTATTAAATATTCATTTTTTCTCATTCGTGCGAAAATGCTCAAATACTTTCTCGTATTGCTTTTTTTATTATTTTTTTTCAAGTGCGTTCACCCCTCAAGATATTCAAAAATGCTGAGGTTAAAGTGATCGAATTCCGCTGACTGGCAGATTCGAGCGCCTCAAAGATAAAATATCTCCGTTCGCTCTGATTTCAAATTCATAACATATTATAGCATATTATTTCATAAATAAATTATCTCGTAAGTGCCATGTACGTTGTATTATATTTCTAAACATCTTAATTGTCTATTAATATGAAACACTGTAAAAACAAAACAAAGTTATAGTAACTGTTTAATTGTAATTAACTAATACTTTAATTTAATATAACGTAATGTACTTTAATGAAAACTGTAATTAATAATAACTTGTAATGTACTTCAATGAAACTGTAATTAAATGTAATGATTTCATTTATAATGTAAGATTGTACTTTAATAGAACTGTAATGAACAATCATAAGCGAATGTGAAGTAATCCATAATTGTAATCCATAATTGTAATCGTAATTGTAATGAACCAAAATTAATACGTACTCAGTCGTGTACTTAATTTGTACTTATGTGTACTATTACGAAATGATATCGCCTTCATAAATGTAGACTCGGCGAAAAATACAAATTAGTTTTTATTTTTATTTTTTTTTATTATTTTTAGTTAAAATCTTTCAAAACATCTGATCATGTGTTTAAAAAGGGGGGAAATTTAACCTTCAACTGTCCTCCCCCAAAACATTTAAGTTTATATTATACATGTACTTGTAAAATTAAGAGCACTTCTTCATTAGACTTCAGATTAGCACTTCATTAGGACTCCTTTGTTAGCAGCCTCGCTGCGGGGAGGGGGCAGAGGCCCCTTGCCTTCTTAATATTTTTAGATTCCGGCCTGAGCCATGGTCGAAAGAGGTCAAACCTCTACCCCTGTAAATTCAGAGCAGTACCTGTACATTTTGAGAAGTAAACCACAGTAGAAAGAACTTTTTATTTTTCCCTTCGAGCCGTGCTCTCTTCAGAAGAACTTAGTTAAGTCGATAATTTTAGTATCAGAGTATTATAGCAAGAGAAGAATTAATAATTCTCGACCCATAAAGCGAGAGAAAGAGACAACCCAAGCACCATAGAAGATATCGGCATAACAGTCTGGCGAGTCTGTAGCCAAGAGTTTAACAGAGTGGCGACTGAAAAGAATTAGAATGTTATAGAAGAAATATCCGTTGCAGCCTCCTAACCAGAACCCCCGTCGATTCCGAACCGACTCAGGGCCATAGACGGAGGGGTTAACATTTGGCGACCCTTTACCAGGATAAGAAAAAGATTTGTAGAAGATTTTAACCCGAAGATTTTAAGAAGAGGCCACTCTTTGGCCAAGATAGAAATTACCCTGCATCAGGATAAAACCAGTTGACCGGCGTGTCACGACTTCTAGTTCGTAACATCCACCCTTGAACCGGTGTGTCACGACTCCAAGTTCTCCACGCCTAGTTTTCATCCAAGAAGAAGTAGCCAGCAAGACGTCTTCAGGACACGTCTCTAAGGACTTCGCCCCAGAAATTGTTAAGTACAGAGTTGGTTTTTTTTTAAGTAATTTGTAAACATTTGAAAAAATCAGTATTATTAACAGTTAATATTTAGTATGGAGCCAGAATTTAACACAAAACACAGTGAACATTTCAGACACCAGTGATACACTTTTTTTTATTGAAACTAATTGTAACAGAGAGTTAATTGTAACAGAGTTAATTTCAAAGAGAGTTAATTTCAAAGAGTTAATTTCAAGAGAGTTAATTTCACTGTTATATTCAGTATAGAATAATTTTATTTTATGTATCAAATATAATAGTATCGTACCTTCGTGTACATTCGAGTGAAATGATGTTTACATTTTATATTTTTGTTTGCAAATTTTTTTTTCAATTACTGAATTGAATTGACTTGCAAATTAAGAGAGAGTTTATAAAGAGTTTATAGAGTTATAGAGTTATAGAGTTACTTGAAGCAGTTTCAAGTTCCATTTTCAGTTTTCAGACAGTTTCAGTTGGTTGTAACCAAAAGGGACAACCAAACCCCAGAGATTTATAAAGATACTTGAAGTAATTTTGAAGTCATTTTTTTGAAGTCAGAAGGTTGCACCAAGAGGTTCAACCAAAACAGAGGTTAATCGTCTCCACTTGAATAGAGATCAAGTGCAGTCATTTTCCATTTTCAGTTAATCTTCACTTGATAGCAGTTCAAGTGCAAGACAGTTTAAGTTTCAGAATACTTGACAAGCGTTCAAGTTAGACAGTTTAAGTTTCAGAATACTTGATAGAGTTAGAGAGATTTATTCCAAGTTAGAGAGATTTATTCCAAGTTAGAGAGATTTATTCCAAGTTAGAGAGATTTATTCCAAGTTAGAGAGATTTATTTCGAGTCGCAAGTCATTTTATTTCGAGTCGCAAGTCATTTTTATTTCGAGTCGCAAGTCATTTTTATTTCGAGTCCCAAGTCATTTTTATTTCGAGTCCCAAGTCATTTTTATTTCGAGTCCCAAGTCATTTTTATTTCGAGTCCCAAGTCATTTTTATTTCGAGTCCCAAGTCATTTTTATTTCGAGTCCCAAGTCATTTTTATTTCGAGTCCCAAGTCATTTTTATTTCGAGTCCCAAGTCATTTTTATTTCGAGTCCCAAGTCATTTTTATTTCGAGTCCCAAGTCATTTTTATTTCGAGTCCCAAGTCATTTTTATTTCGAGTCCCAAGTTTTCAATGCAGTCAATTGAATTCAACCTTTTTTTGTTGTTCAAGAGAATTTAATTCAACCTTTTTTTTGTTGTAAAAGAGAATTAAATTCAACCTGAATTGACCCGTTTGTGTCTTTAGTTTAACTTTTTTTTTGTTTAAAGGAAATTGACCGATTTGTCTTTTTCATGCCATTGTTACGTATATAAATATATAGTTATGTAATTCATTATTTGTAACCAAAATAGTTTTTACAATTGTTTGTAACGATTTTGGTAATTATTGTAATGTATATGAGGAACATGCCGTCCCTCCGTTTGTTGAACTCTTTTAATTTTTTGTTCTAAGTAGTGTGACAAGCAATCTTTTTTTTTTTAAAAAAAAGAGCAAAGTGCTCACGAAAGATGTAATTGTCAATTTCAGACTTATACCCCCCGCTCAGTCACTCAATTCCCCCGAATGTCGTACTACAAACTTTGTCTTTTAAGTTTATTTTATTTTCATACCCCCAACCCCAGTTGAACCCAGTGACAACCGGAGAAATGGTTCAACCATGGTTAATTCCTCTTTAGTACTATGGAACATAACCTACGTTTATGTTAAGTTGTGTTTTTTTATTTTTAAGAATATTATATGCTTAGTTTATTATAGTTTATCATTGATTTCTATTTCCAAACTTTATATTTTTTATATTTTTTTTAATTCGATTAATACTGAGTAATTGTCGTAGTCGAATTTAATTGTGTGTCGAAATTCAATTTTAAAACCGTGAGAGTTACTGTCATTACTCGTAAGGTCTTCTAAGTACGTCTTTTTTTTATTACCTTAATTCGTGTAACTGATTTAATTAAATACTTAAATACTACCTTGAACTTAAAGGATTTTATAATAATAATAATAATAATAATAATGACAATAATTGACTTAAACTTAAAAGATTTTATAACCCTAAACCCATCTTAAATTATTATACATTATTTTTAAACTTTGTTCATTCAAAAACCTTCCAAATCCCTACACATACACACGCATGTATGCGCACTATATAATATATATATATTATATATATATATATATATATATATACAAACCTTATGCTAAAATCATTGGATGTCACAATAAACTATTTCATAGCGTGTAAGTGCTAACTATGCTATTTATATAGTCCTAAGCATTTTTGCTTACTATATATAAATTCTCGCTCATGCATTTATTCAGTTACTTGAACAATCCTATCAGCTAATCTGTCCCTCGAAATTGTAAAATACACACTTTGCACCTAATACACCCAAATACACACTTGACCACAGGTCTATACATCATCCATTACATAATTCGATTTTTTACCTACAATAGTCAATAAAATTAGTTACGAATTGTACTATCATGGTAACCTCGAAAAATCCATGAACTTTAAAATTTATGTTTTTCCCTTTTACCTATTCATTATGAATGTAATTTTCCCAACAGAAAAAAAAAAAAAAAATTAACAATATCATTCTTTGTCTAACTTAATTGTTTATCTAAATTAAAGTATTAATCTTTGAATTCTTTTATATTATATAATAACTCACTTGTTCTGTATAAAACTTGTAATGTAAAGAAAAATTCGTCACATAACTTGAATTAGTTACGATGTTATTTTCTCAATTGTATTGTATTGTATTAATTTTATTATATTGTATAAATATCATTTTAAAAGGGGAGAGCAATGTAAAAAATGAACAATGAATAATCAATATTCATTTTTACATAAGAACCAAAATCGCTTAACGCGAGTTTGGATAATAATTTTACTTGTAGCTTCTTATTTTTGTTCGTGTCACAACCCTACGATCTACCATATCTATGGTTTAGTCGTATCCATTTTCCATTTGTTATAGAAGTTATTATAATTAATTATGAATTGTCTTGCATCTCACCCTCGACCCTAGATTATGCATACACATTGCATGTAACAGGATTGGAACCCGTAGTTGTACTTCTTAGTCATTACTACCCACTCTTTGTCTCTAATTCGTTCTTGTAAATCTTCCTAATAATGATTTGTACTATACGTAAAAATTCAATAACTATGACGTCACATTTTCCCTTCATCATATATCTAGTATTCAATGTAGGAAAATTCTTTATCATCATACTAAGGACGAAACACACTATAGAAGTCATTATTTATATGTTATGTAGTATAAATATAACTATTATTCGACCATATACCCCGCCCCCATACGTCCATATCTTAACTTGATCATTATCCTATATAAATTTTATTAAATATTCATTTTTTCTCATTCGTGCGAAAACGCTCAAATACGTTCTCGTATTGCTTTTTTTATTATTTTTTTTCAAGTGCGTTCACCCCTCAAGATATTCAAAAATGCTGAGGTTAAAGTGATCGAATTCCGCTGACTGGCAGATTCGAGCGCCTCAAAGATAAAATATCTCCGTTCGCTCTGATTTCAAATTCATAACATATTATAGCATATTATTTCGTAAATAAATTATCTCGTAAGTGCCATGTACGTTGTATTATATTTCTAAACATCTTAATTGTCTATTAATATGAAACACTGTAAAAACAAAACAAAGTTATAGTAACTGTTTAATTGTAATTAACTGTAATACTTTAATTTAATATAACGTAATGTACTTTAATGAAAACTGTAATTAATAATAACTTGGAATGTACTTAAATGAAACTGTAATTAAATGTAATGATTTAATTTATAATGTAAGAATGTACTTTAATAGAACTGTAATGAACAATCATAAGCGAATGTGAAGTAATCCATAATTGTAATCGTAATTGTAATGAACCAAAATTAATACGTACTCAGTCGTGTACTTAATTTGTACTTATGTGTACTATTACGAAATGATATCGCCTTCATAAATGTAGACTCGGCGAAAAATACAAATTAGTTTTTATTTTTATTTATTATTTTTAGTTAAAATCTTTCAAAACATCTGATCATGTGTTTAAAAAGGGGGGAAATTTAACCTTCAACTGTCCTCCCCCAAAACATTTAAGTTTATATTATACATGTACTTGTAAAATTAAGAGCACTTCTTCATTAGACTTCTGCATTAGACTTCAGATTAGCACTTCATTAGGACTCCTTTGTTAGCAGCCTCGCTGCGGGGAGGGGGCAGAGGCCCCTTGCCTTCTTAATATTTTTAGATTCCGGCCTGAGCCATGGCCGAAAGAGAACGAACCTCTACCCCTGTAAATTCAGAGCACTACCTGTACATTTTGAGAAGTAAACCACAGTAGAAAGAACTTTTTATTTTTCCCTTCGAGCCGTGCTCTCTTCAGAAGAACTTAGTTAAGTCGATAATTTTAGTATAAGAGAAAGTATCAGAGTATTATAGCAAGAGAAGAATTAATAATTCTCGACCCATAAAGCGAGAGAAAGAGACAACCCAAGCACCATAGAAGATATCGGCATAACAGTCTGGCGAGTCTGTAGCCAAGAGTTTAACAGAGTGGCGACGGAAAAGAATTAGAATGTTATAGAAGAAATATCCGTTGCAGCCTCCTAACCAGAACCCCCGTCGATTCCGAACCGACTCAGGGCCATAGACGGAGGGGTTAACATATATATATTCCTATCCACCTTTTTGTATTTTATAAATGGGAAGTTAGTCTCCGCTGATCATTTTATTCTATATATATATATTGAAATGAAACGCTCTCCTTTTCTTCGGCTTTAATCAACTTAATTTGACAACATTCTTGTTAATATAAATAACAATAATATAGTTATGGTACACAAAATATATCAATGACAAGTTACAATAATAATAATATAGATATAGTGAATATAGGACATTTATATGAATTGTTTATACTACAGATTAAGATTAATTACATCAAAGAAAATATAATTACCTTGATATAATAAAGTATCTCACATCTCATCAGTTTAATTCAGACATCATCAGATTCATTATTTTAATTGAATTGAATATAAGCACAAATGATTTTACTTAGGTATAACATTCTAATAAAGTCATCATAAACCTGCAAAATAACATATATATATATATATATATATATATATAAGAACAGGGCCGGCTCAAGGTATCGGCAACTCGGGCAGTTGCCCGGGGCGCCACGTGCTAAGAGGCGCCACGTCATGTGTGGGATCTTCCAAATACAAAAGGTAAAATGGAAAAATAAATAAATAAAATAAAATGAAATAAAAGAGACAAATATGAAAATTCTTTGATGTGGAGTCAAATTTTCAGGAATTATAACATTATATTAGCCAATAGTATTAGTACCAGACTACCAGTAAAGCTAAGGTCAGCTTAGCCCGTCATGGGATGACGTGTCACATGGGTTGATGTGGCTGCGTAAGTGAGCGTTGAGCGCAAATTACATACGCCTGGCAGCGCTGCTATCCTTTAATATCTCATCAGTGTTGCCACTTTGTGGAATTTTTAAATTTTTTTGTGGATTTACCTCTGACAAAAAGTGGCAACACTGCATCTCATATTTTCATACATGGTTCCATTGTGAGAATGGTTAGTTGTACTTTGAGTGAATATCGTTAATTGTAATAAACTCTTTATTACTACATTTGTAGTTTTTCCTCATTGTGAAAAAAATTTAAAATTATACTTGTAAGGGCGCCGAAGTTCAGCTTGCCCGTGGCGCCAGCAACCCTAGGGCCGTTTCTGATAAAGAACGACGCTTGTATAGAAGAACGTTCCGCACAAGATGAGGAGGGAGAACGAATGCAGAGGGGTAATTTTTTTGAGAGTTAACACTTCTGATTAAAAAATTAACATAAAAACGTAGAAATTTTTTTATTGTCAGAAAAACTTAAATTGAACGATTTCAAACTTGTTATTGCGGTTATATATAGGCCCCTTAATCAAACAGCTGATACGGACGAAGCGTTATATCGTGAACTAAAGTGAATAATAGGTAGTGAGCAGGCTTTAGTTATGGGTGACTTTAATTGCGCCAACGTGAATTACGATACAATGCAGGGTGACGCGGAAGGTAATCGTTTAGTTAATTTTCTCGAGGATAGCTTTCTTATTCAAAAGGTTGGGAAACCTACGAGGTTGGACAGTATTTTAGATTTAGTAATAACTACGGATGATAGGCTAATCACGGATATTCAAGTAATAGAACAGTTAAGCAATAGCGATCACAATATGATAGAGTTTGTCCTCTCAGTAAGTCACTCGAAACCAGCTAACTCGACGAAAATTCCTAACTTCCAGCACACAGACTTTTGTAAATTTCGAAATGAGTTGTCACACGTCAATTGGGAAAACGTAATGGGGATCTCCAACGCAAAACTAATGTGGGAATCGTTTGAAACAGTATTTAGGACTATAAATGAGGAATGTGTACCGTATAAAATTAAGCGTGCGAAAGTAAACAACAAGCTCTTGTGGTTTACTTCTAGAGTAGGAGATATTATAGAGTAGAGATCGGGCTTATAGGCTACATAAGTGCGATAAAGACAATTTGTGGTTCCGAAACAATTACATATTTCTAAGGTGAAGCGAAAACTGTAATAAAAAAGTCCAAGCGCGAATTTGAAATCTCCATAGCTTGTGACAGCAAAGAAAACCCCAAGCGATTCTTTCAATACGTCAACAATAGGAATCCAGTAAAAAGTGTCTTGGGGCCATTGTAAAATTTTAACGGAGCTAGTTTCTGAAAACAAGCAAATGGCTACCTTACTAAACGAATTTTTGATGTCAGTTTTTACTATAGAAGATGTAACGAATACCCCTACGGTCAAAGACATAATACCTTTTGATAATGGTAAGTAATACTTTGGATAATATTGTGGTTAGTGAAAGGAATGCGTTATATTGATAAAATGAAAATGCCTAAATCACCGGGGCCGGATTCCATATATCCCATACAACTAAAAGAATTAAAAGAAAGCATTGTTGTGCCGCTAACAAAGATTTTTAATGCGTCTATTTCTGAGGGGTGCGTACCAGATAATTTCAAGTTAGCAAATGTAACGTCTATCTTTAAAAAAGGCGATAAAGGTGCGGCGGGAAATTATAGGTCAATCAGTTTAACATCTGTTGTAGGTAAGCTACTGGAATCAATAATTAGGGATCGTATAGTCGAACACCTAGAATTGCATAACTTGGTTAGAAATATGCAGCACGGTTTTAGGCGAAACAAATCTTGCTTAACTAATCTTTTAGAATTTTTTCAAAGCGTGGTTGAAGTTTACGATAGTCATCGGGCGGTTGATGTGTATTTAGATTTTCAAAAAGCGTTTGACACCGTACCGCACAAAAGACTGACTGAAAACACTAAGGCTCATGGAATCAGGAGTGTAGTAATAAATTGGATAGAAGAGCGGTTGCGAGGTAGGAAACAAAAGGTGGTCGTTGATGGAGCGGAGTCGTGTTGGGATAATGTAGCGAGCGGCGTTCCTCAGGGTTCTGTATTGGGCCCCTTGCTTTTTCTTTATATATATATATATATATATATATATATATATATATATTAACGATTTAGATGTCGGCCTAGTCAGTACAGTCTCAAAGTTTGCGGATGACACGAAGTTGGGTGGTAGGGCGATTAATGACGAAGATAGAGGTAAAATCCAGGAAGATCTGAATAAAATCGTTGATTGGTCAGTCACATGGCAAATGAGATTTAACGTCAATAAGTGCAAAATTTTACATATACGTTCGCGTAACGGTAATTTTGCGTATAGTATGTCAGGGAAGGAGTTAGCAAGCGTAGAGCAGGAAAAAGATTTAGGAGTTATAGTCACTGGTGATTTAAAAGTGGCGAAACAAAGTACAGCAGTGGTCAATAAAGCGAACAAAGTGCTATGTTTTATAGCTCGGAATTTTGAGTACAAATCGCGCGATATTATAGTTCCTCTTTATAAATCATTAGTTAGACCCCATTTGGAGTACGCGATCCAATTTTGGAATCCGCATATGCGAAAAGATATAGACAAACTCGAAAGAGTTCAAAGACGAGCAACTAAGATGATTCCGTCGCTTAGGTCAAAGTCGTACGAGGATAGGCTTAAGGAGTTAAAATTGACTACACTCGAGACTAGGAGGCTTAGCGGTGATCTAATCCAGGTTTTTAAAATTATGAATGGATTCGATAACGTAGAGAGAGAGAGTGTTGGGCACTAAAGCGTTAATCCGATAACAGTTAATTAACGAAGTTAACTTTTTTTAACGGACTATTAACGGAAGCTAATTTCCATTTATCGTTATCGGACTAGTTAACTTCCAATAACTCGATATTTAGTCTGTTAAAGTCCGTTAACATGTTAACTGCGAGGAGTCATTCACGGAAGATCACCGCTCCGCGAATGAATTCAAACCGCCATAACTTGTCTGCTTCCAGATCTCGCAAGGGGAGGTTGGGGAGGCCCAAGAGGTCAAGACTGGCAGTTGGGCCTAACTTTGAGAAGTTGGTCTTTCTGAAGGGCAACCAGCACATTGTGTCATAGTCTTTAATAAATGTGCCTAAAATTTAATTTTACCTTTCAGTTCCCGCCATAATAATTCTCTGGTAAACTAAAATTTAGTTAATGGTTAGTGGTTACAAGGGTTTCAAAACATGTAATCAGTACATTTTTTATTAAAAATAAAAAAAAAAGTTATTAAGCAAAAAAGTTGCAAAACTTGATAAAAATAGTTAAATACCTATTTATTGTTGGATTTTGCATAAACAAACATTTTCTATGGGTTTTAAAGCTTTTTTCCTCAATTTTTTTAAATGTTAGTAAAGAAATAGTTATCGTTAACGGATTATCGTTAACTTCCGTTAACTTTGTAGTAAAATTATCGGATTATCGTTATCGGAGTTAAAAATTGGGGTTAATGGATTATCGTTAGCGAAGTTAACTTTTTGGTTAACGGTGCCCACCACTGGAGAGAGAGAGCTTTTTCGAAATATCTCAATATAATAAGACTAGAAATAACGGGTGTAAGTTGACAAATAGAAGGTTTGAGACAGCAGTTGCCAAAAACTTTTTTTACGCATAGAATAGTAAATAGGGGGAATAGTTTGCCGGTAGAAATAATTAGTAGCACGTCTATAAACATGTTTAAAAATCGATTAGACGCTTATGTTGATAGATTGGGTATAATTTAAGGTAGTAAAATTAATGCCTTGTGGTTCGGAACCCAAGTAAAATTGTAGGTCCTCTTCTCCACCACGGAGGACATGCACAATACACAATTACGAACACAGTTAGGTAGACCAGCCATGAGTGGATCCTAGGGTCTTTGTTGGTCTGAAACATTATAACAAAAAGATATGTTGGTCTTGATTAGCTTAGGTTAGGCTACATTAAGTTAATTTAGGTTTGGTTGGGTTAGGTTTAACTAGAACCTTACTATTTAATGACTTAACAGAAACCACCCTTCGAGCTTTCAGTTGCGTCCGAAACACTTATCACTCCCTTCTTGGTTCGATGGCACTAAGGTTAGGTTAGATTAAATTGAGTTTAGTTAGTTTTTCACGTACATGGATTTAAAAAATGTCGGTACCTCGCTTATGTGCAGATGCCCACGTGTGTGTGTGTGTGTGTGTGTGTGTGTGTGTGTGTGTGTGTGTGTGTGTAAGACAAAGCTTAATCTAAGGAAAATGAAGAGCACGTAGGTGAGTGCTGATTAGGTGTTTGCTTAAATAATTACGTAATCCTAATAAGCTAATTCTTCCACCTTAATTAACGTATGTAGGCTAAATATTAAATGAGAACTCGTGTATATAATCAATGACAAGAAACAACGGAGCTGTACGTTGATTTGCATACATAAAATGTGCATATCCAAACAACTACTATTTTAAACATACGTGCATCAAGTATATACAATTGATGGCATATAACTTCTATCAATAAGTCGCATATAGTTAGCTAATTAAATGGTTTACAACATGCGTTTAGAATATAGATTAAATCGGGATATGTTAACCAACTCGCGTTTCTAAATTCATTTTAATGAATGGATAACACACACACACACACACACATATTTACGTCATACATATTGCCACGTGGACAGTAAAGTCCTCAAGAAATCGTCTTCAAAAACTAAAAAAATAAACACATTTATGGTTCACTTATCATATCTCAATTTCTTCATAATTGTATATTTTTAACCTTTTTCTTTCATTGAAGTATACTTTGGGCTCGCTAATATCACCAGTTTTTACAAGATTTAAAATTAAAATTAGCATATAATTCTGATAGGTATTTTACCCTTTTAATACAGACGCAATATCTTGCACATTTAGTTGACATAATTCATGTGTGTGTGTGTGTGTATATATATATAACCTTTGGTAAACCTTTGGTTAGCTTCCGCCCGAATTGTTCATTCTGACGAAGGTCAAGCTTTTCACTCCACTTTAGACCTACAGTTTAACGTGGAATCCGAACCACGCCCCACCAGCAGCTCAGTGTCTTAACCACTAGGCCACCCAGGGTACCCATTTATCTACCAACCACTTTCTTTATTGTATGGAAGGATGAACAGCTGGGTTTTGCTGCGTGCCGGCTGCCGTCACTGGGTTTCGAACCCGGGGCCGATGGATTCGTAGTCAGCGACGCTAACCTCTACACTACCGAGTGGTGATTTTTTTTTAAATATCCGACACTTTAAAACGTTTGTATTTTTTTTATTAACTGAAATAAAAGTACAAAATTTTTACTGTATCTTCTCTACACATGATGAATTAGTCCCCTAATGCAAAAATACCCTATGTGATGTCTACTCAGCTCATTAACCCTTTCATACCTGATTTTAGTTTACTTTTCATGCCACAAAAAAACACTTATATCATCTCCAGAATGACTAAAATCTTATAAAATTTGATGGTCTCATTTGCGCCCATACGGCATGAAAGGGTTAATTCTTTACACACTAACAACAAAATTTTGCAGTATTCTGGACAGAGTATCTGTTCAAGTCGAGAAATTTCTTGTTCAATTGATGCTTTCAATTCTTTTATTGCGTGTGGATTTTGTTTAAACACCATTTTTCAAAGAACCCCAAAGTTAAGTCACGGGGATTTAGATCTGGTGATGTTGGTGGCCATGATATTCTTTATCATAAACCGCAGGAAATCTGTTGGACAGGACTCTTCCGTCGGAAGTATCGTGAGCTGAAAGAACATCACATAGAACATGTTTTGCACTTGTAGACTAATATCTCCGTGCTTAGGCGTAGGAGGCGGGGGGTCAAGGGGGGAGTCAACTAAACCCCCAAATTCAGCCCGACTGAATTTTGGGCAATTATACCGAAAAATTCGGTCAAAAGCCCAGTACACATTTTCAATCATCACGATTTCACCCGAAACTTTTTATGATTTTCATATAGGATATCATCCCTTTGCCCGAAATGTTCGTATGTCTTCAGATCTTGAACCACGCAATACTTGATTCTAGAAAGGAAAACCTGTTGCAAAACGGTAGTATTTAAGTACCCCATTTGATATAACTTGCTACAACTTACTCTATTGTGGCAAAATGGTGTATATATATATATATATATATATTATATATATATATATCTGATAGTGTTAATAGATTAATTCCGGTAAAAGATAGGTTGCACTGTTCCGTTCATACACCCCTTGAAGATACAAGCAACTCGCAGCATTATTGCTGAGTATGTAGACTGTAACGGGGTTTCTGAATGTCGTTCATCATCATATATATATATATATATATATATATATATATATTAGTGATGTAGCGGATGTCATTTTTTCACATCCGCGGATGCGGATGAGGATGTTTGATTTCAACATCCGCGGATGCGGATGTCTACATTTTCGTTATTTTTTAGGATATATTCGAGATTTGTTGTGTTTAACGTATATAATAAGTTATTATATAGAAAGAGCTGTAGCTATAATGTAGTATAATTGATTAATTGTACAATAATTGCTGTACTTTTCTCTGAACATATAAAATAATATCAAGCATCTAACTAATATAGAAATCAATTAGTGAATTCGTCTGCAAATAAATTTGTTATATTTTGTTGAGTTTCAGCCACAATTAGAAACCATAATTGTGTTACCAGGATGCGGGACGTGAACCCAACTCAAATGCACCCCACCGACCTCTTTCCCCAACCTCCACCCTTATAGAAAGAGATCTTTAATTAGCTTGATAACTATTTATATTAAGTTTAAAGTTTTATTAGGCATATTTATAAATGAGTAATTAAAATAAAGTAAACTAAGATGTTCATCGTTTAATGTTCAAACTTAATTATAGGAAGGTTATGCTTAAGGAACATTAATTTTTCTGCCTTTTCTGCTGCCAGTCTGTTTCTCTTTTCATCATATATTAATCCAGCACTGCTAAATAATCTCTCGCTTGGTACGTTTGTTGGAGGACAGGCTAAATGTTTCCTTGCAAGTTTACTCAAGTATGGATAGATATTCTGCGTATTTTTCCACCAACTAATAGGATTGTCACATGCAGCCAGGCGTTTTTCTTGGTGATAGCTCTCGATCATTTTTACTACATCTTTTGACATCGCGTAGGTCTCGTCATTGCTGCTTGACTCAAGAAACTGAGAGACAGATTCTGTGATAGATTTGCTTGTTGAAGGTGTTGGTTCTGTCACTGAAACTTTTATTCTTTTGGTGGGTGGCGAAGCGACAGATTCAAGAGATTGAAGCTCTTCAACTGCTTTGCCAAGTGATGATTTAACTCGTTCTAATGTACTAGGTGAAAATAACTTAGCTTTGTAACGTGGATCTAAGTAGGTTGCAAGAGAGTAACTTCATACAAGAACAGCCTCTCGGCTTGTCGCTTGCATCACTTTTGCGCACAATGAACTAGTTCTATTAATATAGTAGAATTTCATAATTTCCGCTTATTAATGACGTTTTATCTCAACGGTCCACATCCGCACGACATCCGCAGTCCAAAGTGCGGATGCGGACGCGAGAAAATGTGCGGATGTTCCGCGGATGCGGATGCGACCTACATCACTAATATATATATATATATATACACACACACACACACGTGGTTGATAAGCTAGTCAATCGTGAAACAAGATGTCTTTAAAAATGATGGCAAATATTCTAAAAGATTAACTGATGTCTTGTCCGTGAAATAAATACAAAAAATACGTCACTATTTGTTTAATTACTGTACAGCAAGATTCAACATACAGCAAATCTATTCGTCTACTTCTATACTTTGTATGAGTTACGATGTTGTTAGCACACTGTATATATGCATATATTTAATTATTAGTTAATTTTGTTTTTATCTGAACGTACTTTCAAACCGTGAAGAAGATTTTGCTGGAAAATCAGCAAAAGCAATTATCGAGAAAGTGGGGACAAGTGGAGATGTGGGCCTCCAACCTGTATCGCGATCCAGGTATTAAAAACCACTGCAATTGACCATTCGATATATCCTGAATTATCAGAGTCCATTCAAACTAGATTTAGCTCTGTTTGGTCACAAGTTAACTAATAAGCAGAAAAGTTTCTTGCGGAAACAATAACTTGCTTAGCAACCAACCGCTATGAGGAATAGTCAGATTATTTGCAATGAACCTTGAATCATAATAAGTACGAGTACAAGCAATGAACCATAATCTAATGAATGAATGAATAAGTATCACATATTACTTGTACATTTCTGTATGAATTAAAAATGATCAATTATTTCTCATAATTGTCTCTAGCAAGGTATGGTTGTTAGGCAAAACCTAAAACTACTGTTCTGTAATCAGTGTGATTTGACCACGTTTCGATATTTTGTCGCTTTTGTAAAGCATACTAATATTTTTACTGCAAAGACTGGGCTGTAATTGTAAGGTAGGAAAATAAAAAAAGGGCAATTACTGTATTGAGAAGCTTATATTGACGAGGGGTCAGAGAAGTGCTTTTCTTTGTGATTTTATACAATATATATATATATTTTTGGGGGGGGGGGAGGCCTCAAAGGAAGAAAGGAATAGCAGTGCCTCACTGGGGCTTCGACTACCAAGGTTATATTATTACGCCGAAACTAAACTAGAGAGAACACCCGAGGAAACGGTGAGAGAGGAAGACGACAGAAGGATCAGCTAAAGAGGGAATGTGAGGAAAGAGAGAAAGGGCATTAGGAACAACAAAGGAAGGAAGAAATTATAGAGTCAGTCAGTCAGTCTGACGGAGAAAGGAGAAGCGATTGTCCTTCGGTACAGGCGTGAAATCACTCGACAAAAGAGAAAGAATGAGAGCGGAGTGTGAAGGGCAAAAGGGAAGGAACTGGGAACGAGCAACAGCAAAGTCAGGACAAACTAAGAATAAATGTGAAACGAAGAGGGGAGTGCCGCAAGGGCACAAAGGAGCAAGTTCCCCCGTCATAAGATCGCCATGCGTGAGGCGAATATGACCAATAAGCAGCGCATCAGAGTGGTCTCAAAACGACGATCAAGCAAACAGGAAGGCCACGGATGAACTGAGTACTTCAAGGCCCTGGAGAAGTTCCCGAACACGTCCTCCCACTGGTGTTGCCACCGGCAGAGGAGTGCATCCCGGAAAATCCACGTGAAGTTCGACGCTAGAAGGTGTGTTGGGGTCAAAAGGTAGGGAGGACACCTCTCTCGCTGCAACGTCCGTGCGTTCGTTGGCCCGAGACACCGACGTCGGAAGGCAACCGACTTACAGCGTGATGAGGGAAGGGCAAGCCAATCCTGGATCTGGCGGAGGGGGGTGGAAGACAAGAGAGGACAGGGCCTCAAGGACGCTACGAAAGTCCGAATAAATAACAAAGAACGTAGAGGGGAGTTGAGAGAAGGGCCAAGAGAATAGCCGAGAGCTCCGCCGTAAAGATAGAATCCGCTGGGGGGAGGGATTTAATCACTGACGGGAAGGCTGCAGCGCAAACCACTCCAAGTGGCGAGCGAAAGCCGTCAGTGAACACGGGGATAGAGTCAGAATAGGAAGAGGAGTGGGATAGAAACAATTATTGGAGGGCAAGAGGGTGGAACTGCGACTTCCGTGTAGTAGAAAGGAAGGAGCAGATACGGAGGGAAGGGAGGGTCCAGAGGTGAAGGTAGAGCGGGGAAAGGGGAGCACTCGCTCCTCCACCCCAAGAGAAGACAGGACGGGGGCCATCCGAAGACCAAACGGTCGAATCAAGTCGGGACGGCGGTCAAAGCAGCTCGAAGGACCGAAGATAAATTGGAAGAAAACTGTCGAACACGAAAGAGGTATTTTAAGCCTTCTAAAGTACGATGGACATCTAACGGGGGATGGCCACTTCTGCATAAAGACTGACAATAGGAGAGGACCGGAAAGTGTCAGTGCTGATGCGTACACCGAGGAAGCGGATAGGGTTCAGCATGCGGAGGCGGGGGCGGAGGAATAGGCCTGACAGCTATAATTCAACTTATTTCGGACCATGGAGTCGAAGAGCCGCCAAAGGATGCGGCGGTCTGCACCCCCAATGAGTATGGGAAAGGAACTTCAGAAGGGTGCACATCTAAAGCCACGAAGCCTTCAGATAGAGAATCCAGGACAGGCAGGAACCGAGTATAAGACCCAGAAATCGAGTTTCGGGGACAACTGGGAGTGGCGACCCATAAAGATAGAGGGAAGAGACGGCAGTGCAGCAACGGCGACAAAAAAAATGCATCACCTCCGTCTTAGAGGGAGAAAAGCGAAACCCGTTGGCCGTGGCCCATCTGGAGACGGAATCCAGGGCACGTTGGAGGAGACACTCAAGGAAGGCGGGCCGGAAACCGGAGCAATAGATGGCAAAGTCATCAACATAGAGGGTGGCTGCAGTCCCTGAGGGCAGAGTCGTCACCACGTCATCGATCATCAAAGCGAAGTAGATGACGTTCAGGACGCGTCCTGGGGAACCCCTTCCTCCTGCGAGTGCACAGTAGAGAAGGAAGTACTCACCCGAACACGAAAGGAGCAAAACACAAAAGTTGGAGACGGAGGAAGGGAGAAAACCTTGGAAACACAAAAGATAAAATTTACAGCAGATCCACCACCGCCAGGTAGTGTCATATGCCTTCTTTAAACCAAAGAAAACTGCGTAGAGGTGACGCCTCTCTGCAAACGTGACACAGACCGCAGTCTCCAGCTGAACCAAAATGTCAGTGGTGCTACGGCCCTTGTGAAGACCGGTCTGCGTGGAAGAAAGTAAGTTGTGGCGTTCGAAGTGCTATACCAGACAGCATGAAACCCTCTTCTTGTGGAGTTTCGAGAGGTAGATGGTGAGGGCTATTGGACTGTAATTAAGGGGAGATGTCGGGTCCTTATTGGGCTTAGGAAATGGTGGTACCACTGCCTCCCTCCTGCAGGAGGGAAAAGTACCCTCCACCCAAATCCAATTATAGATGGTGAGTAGGAAGAATACAGCCAACTGGGGTAGTTGGCGAACCATTTCAAAATCATTTCAATGACGTCGGGGCCGGGAGCAGACTTGCTGCAAGAAGCCAGCGCAGAGCGCAGTTCCAACATTAAAAAGGGCGGTTGTAAGGGAAATTAATATCGGGAGTCTGGAAAAGATGAGGGGAACTAGTAAGCAAAGCCTTACGCCGGAGGAAAGTTGGATCACGGTGAACATATCGGGAAATTGAAGCGATAGACGAAGCGAAGATTTCGGCGACTGCAGCGTGGGATGACACTGGGTGCCCACTGACACTGGGATGACACTGTACTATGCACACCTTCCAAAGTAACAGAAAGACTAATCTTACAAATCACCAATCTACACATACCACTATCACCTACTCAACATGGATTCAGACCTCACCACTCAACCACGACATTACTCACTAACCTCACGCAGCACATCATGGATGGCATCAACTCCAGACGACCAGCTCAACGTACACTATTAGCAACAATAGACATTAGTAAAGTATTTGATGCTATCCCACGCTTCCCTCTCATAAACAAAATACTCAACACAAACATGCACAATAACACCAAAAGGTGGCTGAGCAACTATCTTTCAGGAAGATACTCACATGTCACATTTAATGGCAAGTCATCCAAAAACAAGCTTTTCCCGAACGGGGTCCCTCAAGGTTCTGTTCTCTCACCAACACTGTTCAACTTATACATGCATGACACTCCAACACCCATAGATAACAAGCTTACCTCATCATTATATACAGATGACATTACTCTAACATCCACCCACAACAACATCGACACCGCTACAAATAACCTACAAACATACATAAACAGTATACAAGACTGGTTCACACACAATAGACTCAAAGTAGCGCCCACAAAATCACCATCACCTTGCGAACAAATAACACAAAAGAACACCAGATAACTCTACAGATTACACTAAACAACACCAACATTCCACACACTCACAGGACTAAAATACTTGGGGTCACATACAACACATCATTATCTTTTGCAAACCACATTCAGGACATTAGAAACAAATGTACGTCAAGATTTAGCACGCTTAGGGTACTAACAGGCACAAACTTTGGACACCAACAACATCACTCATATACAAACAATATATTCGCTAAGTTATGGACTATGCTAGCCCATGCTGGGCACCCATTATCTCTCACACACACATAAACACTTTACAGACAATACAAAACAACGCACTTCGTATCATTACAAGATGTACTCAAACAACACCAATGGAACACTTGCACACAGAAACAAAAATACTGAAAATTAGGGAACATTTAATCATGAGGGGAACACAATTCATGGCAGCAGCGACAACTAACCCACAACACCCTTGCTACTACATGTACAATCATGCACCAACACCTCGTACCATTAAGATAACACCAGACACACATTATAACCAAATACTCCATTCCATACCACGCCCCACAGACATCACACAATACAGAAAACACACACACACACACCTAACCGACAAAGCACTGACATGACTCGATCCGAATGCGATCCTAGGTGCGAAGCTGCCACCCATTGACAGGTCAGAGACCAGCCTGAGCAGATCGGATCGAGTTAACTTAGCACGATTCCGATGTGGACATCACTCCAACTTACAGACATATAAACACAGACTAGACAACGTCACAACTCCACAGACGACACCTGCCACCTGTGCCAGGACACACCACAAACAATTGAACACATTATGACAGACTGTACCGCTCTAGCACAACATAGAACACAACACAACATCACTAGTGCGCTGAACCTTTAGGCCACTCCGGAGAGGGCGATCGGTTACCTGCGTGCCGCCGGCTTGCTCGATCAGGGTGGGATGATCGACTAACCAACAACAACAACAACAACCACTGGGCGCCCGTCTATCATAAGGACGGGGAGCGTAAGAGGAAGGTTTTCTGGATATCATCCGAATCTTGTTCCAGATTAGGGAAGAGGGTGTATGGGAACTTGGGAAGTGAGGGAAGAAACGTACGTTCGCCAGGAAAAGCGACGGGCTTCACAAACCGCGCGACAGGCCTGAGCCCGCCCATGTTTGAAAGCTACTGAATTAACAAGCGATGGGTTGTTGGCACGAACGGCCAGAACTGCCCGGGCCCACCATGGAACCGGGGCCATCGTTCTGGGACCTCATTTAACGGGGATCGCTGCAACGGGAAATAAAGTTATCGTAAATTTCGAAAACGTCACGCTGCGAGAGGGGAGGAGAGGCGGAAGAACGGATAACCGAAAATCGAGGGTAGTCAACGTCAGAGCCGATGGCCCCTGCGAATGAGTCGAGATGCCTGTTGGAACAAGACGATCGAGATTTCGTAGGACGAGGCGAACGCGAGTAACCAGCAGCCAGATGGGGGACGAACCCCCGAAGAAGCGGGCTTCCAGTGGTGGAAGACTCGAGGGCCTGTGGCCCATCACCCGAGATAGTAGAAGAGTTAATTGAATCCATGAAAGTATCGAAAAAAAGAAAACTGACCCAGGGAACGCGAGGAACTGCCTACCGGTAAGAAAGGTGGGGCCGAGCGCAAACCACATAAAAGTTAGACAATGAAAATTGGAGGAATTGATAATTTACATATTTGTTGTCTTTGCACTTTTGGCTTATTTACTGACTAGACCACTTGTACCACTTGTTTGGCTATAGAGCTAGTTAGTACCACTTGTTCAGCTACAGAGCCAGTTATCCGATTTACGCACTGGATTATATACAGCGCTTCAATTTACTTCAACTTGAATACTTAAAGAAACTAGGAAACTTCTCGCAGCTCCCCACCCAGCAATCACTCTGCCTTGCCTGTTGTGGTGAGTATATGAACACATTTTTTTTTAGATAATTAACAAGACTAAATCAGGAAACTACTTGTGGGAAACAAATTATTGCTTTTAATACTTGTATATCTGCCATTTGACGATTTCTACAACCTTGAATTGGAATTTTTACCTACTGTGGGATCACCTTCACCCACAAGGATACACTTCAGAATTGACCCTAAAGTCACATTCAAAACTCTGAATGTGACAAGGAAGCTAACTTTTTGTAAATGATCATGCTCCAGATAAAGAGGTTTGAACTATTCTAAATTATATTAGACCTCAAACCCTACAAAAATCTTTATTCTTCAAGGAGACCCCTTTTGTGCTTCTTTTTATCTTTTTATAATTAATAATAATCCTGTAGGCCGCATTGGTTCCCAAACTGTGTTCCGCGGAGACTTAACAAGGGTTCTGTGACACGTTTTCTAATCAGTCTAATCAGGTCTTAATATTAAGGTCTAATTAAGGTCCTAATATTTATACATAATTTTACCTTGTGGCTTTTTGTTAAATAATATTTTATATTCTTATTCTGACTTGAAATGGCACCAACGTGGATTTGGGATCACTAAATATTTTTGCCTCAAATTAAAATCTGCTAAAGTATATGTAAATAAATTTTCGCTACTCGGCTACTGCAAAAGTGTAATTTGGCAGATTTTAATTTTAACGATTTTATAAAAGACTGGTTCTATTAGTACTGTTTTAAAATAAATAAATATATAAATTCTGTCATAGTATTTAAAATTTGTCATATTATTTATGACAAATTTTAATATATATATTTTACTCCTGAGAATTTAACTGTAATTAATTTTGAACAATGTTTTTCACTAAAATTAAAATTTTCTAAGTTGCCAGTTGATTTGATGTGCACTTGTTTCGTAATTAATTGTGAACCAATCAGTATAACTATAGCCGTTGGCGTGGTGCACTGTCAAATTAATTTCTGATAGGCTTTATTTACTTAAGTGTTTTCAGTGTAAAAATTTGTAGTGTGTTCATTAGGGTTATAGCTTTTTTACAACCTAATATTCCTGTACTTTAATTCGATGAACTTTTGCCTAAAAACAAAGAAATTAACTTTCATTTTAATATCTTTTTAGAAAAGGTCACCCCGAAATAAAAAAAATCGATTATTGCATACGTAACTTTATTGCATATTCCATGTAATATAATAAAAGAACTCAACATAATCGTTATAATACTTGTACATATATTACTGCTTATTGCTTAGAATAAACCGAAGTTGCAGTTTGTTTTTGTTTCTGCAGGCAGCATACAGTTCCTGCATAACTTTCATTGCACGTTCTGAACACTGATTACTTCTTGGTATCTTGAGTGGGGATGGCTCCTGCTTCCAGTGATTTTCCAATGAGTTCAATGCTTTTTTGTAAGGTTTCAATATTTCTGACAAGTTCTTGAAGTCATTTTCATTGTACATCTGATTAGTAAACCAATATTCTGCCCAGTTGTATGAAATGAATCTGCATACCTTCTCCAAAGTCTTCCTTGTTGTAGGTATAAGAATAAATGCAAGGATAGCTAGAATGGCTCTTGAATGCCACCTCGCATTGCTGATGTTTGGAATTTTCTGAAAGTTAATCAAAGGAAAATTCCCTTTTTCTTCAAAGAATCTAAACACCCGTGTTAGATGGTACAAAAACTTAGTATCATCTCTCCATCCTGATTTCTCGAGGACCTCTTCTGTTCCATTAACAAACTGTGCCTTTAGTTCCTCATAATTCTTCACCAGTTGGGATACAAATGGATATTCGATGTTTGGAGAACTGGTGTTAGCACCAAGATCTTCGTCCATTACCAAACGGAGAATCCTGTCCAGAATGTGATGCTGACAACTGATAAATTGTGGTTTGCAGATACCCTTCTCTGAGAACATTCGTTGTAATTTGACAACAACTCCTCTCTTTTTCCCAGTGTTAACACTTGTTGTATCAGCAACGATCATCTTTATTGCATTCCATAAGGTGCATTCATCAATAACTTTTGCAATTCCTTCAGCAATAGTTTCAGCCTTGCCATCTTTCAGACGCAATGCATCCAATTTTACTTCGGTTCTTTCATTTTTAAGTACCACTACTTGATACTCATTTTCCTCAATGCGCTTTCCATCAAAATGTAAAGACCACTCTTCCATCTGTAAATTTTCAATCATTTCCTCCTTCAATTTAGCAGCCTCTTTGTATGCTGACTTGTAAATTGCTGCTTGACTTGGTGTTGGAATGTCAATACCATCAAGTGACAACTGTTTGCATATTTTAGCGGCTTTACTTGTTGATACTCCTGTGGATGTCACCAAGTTGGTTGCAACTTTACTTTTGTTATGTCTTCTGGTTGGTGGAGTAATACTCTCATCTTCATCTTCATCTTCATGCTCGCTCTCTTCAGATTCAGTACCACTACCACCAGATACATGATTGTAAGATGTTGATGCTGATTCAGCAGGCAATTTTCGTCTCTTTGAAGGGTGAATCGTTTCTTCACTTGCAACTTGACCTGTAGAGTACCCCACTTCTCCTTTGCTTTCCACTTGAAGGTGGTACAGTCGTTTGTCTTCCGAAGATAACCATTGGCCATTTACTTTAGTAATATCAAAAAGTTCATTCAGGGCATCATATTTTCCCCTCCTGACACATTCATCATAAGTCTTCATCACCTTGTCAAGCTTTGCTCGTATTACTTGATCTGACACATGCGGAAAATTCAATTTATTCTTCCATAATTTTGTAACTTCTTTGGAAATTTCCACTATTCGCTCCTTTCTTCCTTTGATTTCTGTTCCAATGATTTGGATTTGGAGTGGCATTCTGCATTTTTCTTCTAGTGAAGATTCTTCTAAAGGCACACTTCCTCTTCTTCTATGTGACTGCTGGAATCTCACCAGATTATTGGTCCAGATATCCTTGTTCTTCTGTATGGTAGTATCACTTTTCTTGTGTGACATTATATTGCTTCTGAAACAGATATAAAAAGGTATTAAGTTGATTTGTTTGTTTGTTTGTTTATATATATATTATATATATATAATATTAATATAATATATAGAAATAATATAATAATTAGAGGGCGGATTTTTAGGTGAAAAAATATGACCAAATATTTATTTTTTAGGTGATAAAATTTTGGAAAATATTTTTAGAACATCCATAGAACGTCTCACGAAAATAGTTATCACCAAATATTTTGGGCTCTATATATTTTTTGAGTTTGACTCCCCTCTACAAAACATTCTGGATACGCTTTTGTTTACGTGTTAAAATGGAAGAAAAATTCAACAAATTATTATGGTTAATAAATTTAAAAAATGTTCTGGAATGTTCAAGAGTGCAGAAGCGAATTCCACATTTCGCTACGTTTTTTAATTAAGCGAACATATTACAAATAATAAAAGCTTACCTGAAGTTGAGTTGAACTGAACAGTTGAATAACTATTGCGCAATACTGGACACAAGTGATTCGGTTGATTTCATTTCGTGCTTTTATACAATTTGCGAGTGCATGAAGAACAATGTCGTGTGTTCTAGAATTTTCTTGTATGGGTGGATTGATATTAGTCATCGAATTTGAGCACCGGAAGTGATTTTTCGGGCGATCTCACGATATATTAGCGTACTGAAAAATTCGAAAATATTTTTTAGGTTAAAACCTAAAAGTCCGCCCTCTAATAATAATATATTTATATAATTATGAGTAGTAACGTAAATATATGGTTATGGTGATTCAAACTTTTGATTTGGGGGTGACCTTTTTTAAAAACAGAGGAATTAGGGTCTTTTTCATTGTTTTTAAGCAAAAGTTCATCGATTTATGATACAGGAGATCTTTTATTTGAAAAAAAGTCTAAAAGTTATAACCCTAGTGTTCATCACTAAAATCTAAGTTTTGTTGCTCAATTAATATTTTACAGCTCCAAGTATAAAAAAATATATATATACTGTATATATATATATATATATATATACTGTATATATATATATATATATAGGTAAACCTCGCCTAACGCGGTGAAGTGACCGCGTAGAGTGAATTCGCGTAAAGCGAACTTAATATTAATAACCAATGGAAAAAATTTAAATTGTCCCATCACCTCCAAGAATTTTTACCAAAACTTTAAAAACGCATTCGTTTTTCTTAAATTATGCGTTCAATGCTTTTTAAAAATGTAAAGAAAAATGATAAACTAGTAAAACCGAAGGTTTATTGCATAATTAACCCAAAAATACATGAAAAATTATTTTTTACTGCTTAGAAAAAACCTATCTAAAGTTGTTTGCTTTCTGCTGGCTTTCTTCTTGTCGTCGTAAAGCCTACGGTACGGCGCTAGCATCTTCTCAATACCGTGTCGAATCGCCATGCTTCTTTCTATGTTAGGGTCCGCATGCAGCATCTTTTCTTTGGTGCTTTCAAGGTCTTGAAAAATGCTTTCAAGTGCCTTTAAAGTGAATTCCTCAGCCGGCGTCGGTTGTGCAGAATCTTCTTCGTCATTATCTTCAAAAGCCCGTTCTTGGTTCATGGAAATAAGTTCAGCTTCAGTAAGTTCATCTGGTCGCAAATCCAGTGTTTCCCTAACATCCACTGTTTCAAGTTCTTTAGAACAATTTTCGTTCCCGAGGACAGCTCTCTCTTTTATAACTGAGTTAAGATTTGTTTCAAAACACGCTTTGGTATCTGAGCGTGAACTGGCGCTCGATTTGCGGTCGTATGATTGGCTAGCGCTGCTGGCGTGTGATTGGCTGCTGTGATTTTGGCGCGTCATATAAAAATACTGTTCAAGAAATTTTTAGACTCTTGGTTGCTATACCGCGTTAACTGATTCTTAGCCCTCGCAAAGTGAGACCTGGTGTTTTTTTTCAAGCAGCGTTAACTGCATTTCGCGTATATCGAACTCGCGTTAAGCGAGGTTTACCTGTGTTAACAGTGATGGGCAGTATCTAGATACATGTATCGCCGATACGTATCGATCGATACTTTTGTATCGGTATCGCTTTAGCTACTTGACAAAAGTATCGATTTATCGGTATCGCTAAGGTCAATTTTCTTAAATGTATCGAAAAAAATCGATACATCGATACATTAATAAGAATTTTTAAATATGTTATAATATGACACTACTGAGTTATATTTATGAATATACATAAATAATAATAATATTAAATATTTATTTAATGACAGTACTACTCTACTGGTCACGTCACACAGTACGGCGCAACGTTTAAACACGTTTGTACTTGTGTTATTGAGATTAATTAACCATAATATAGAAATGCTCATATAATATAGAAACGCTCATTGGTGTTGCAACACTATTGGCCACGCCCACTCGGTGTTGAGTTTAAACAGGTTCATACTTGTAACGCAGCGATTCCTCTTGGTCCCACGAGGCATTTCTTATCAATCAGTCACTCATTAAGTAGACGTCACGCCGAGTAGTTGTGCGATAATGAGTGAAGATATTAATAGTAATAACGCGTCAGGGAGTGAGCCACAAAAGGAACAACATGGTGAAAATGACGCGACAGAAAATCATTTCCATAAAATTAAAGATACCAACTGGTCAAAATCAGTCCTAATAACTTGCGGTAAATATTTTAAGATTGCAAATTGTGATGGTTGCCTGCTTCCGACATTGTTAGCTGTAGAGAAGAAGCTAGAGCGTTTGAATTCGGAGGCATTGCGTCATTGTCATCCACTTCTCAATGCAGTCACAGTAGGGTTCACTAAGCGGTTTGAAAAGTTTCTGTGCCTTGATGCGTCGCATGAATGTAAAGCAGCAATACTGGCATAGTCTTCAAATCCTCTGTTCAAGTTAAAGTGGCTGACAATAAAAGGCAAATTTAATACTAACATTGTCAAAAACAGGGTTCAAGAAATGTTGGTTAATGCTGTTAAGAGCCTCAGCGAGCAGACCCCCCAGCAACAACTAAGTGATGCTGCATCTGACGGAAGTGCAGATGATTTCTTCTGTTATGAGTCTGCTTCCACTAATGTCTCTGCAACCCAAGATTCCACTGAGATGGAAGTTTTACAGTATCTGGGTGATGGAAGTAATTCTCTCCAATCTCTGAGGCAGTACCCAGGAATTCTACGGGTCTTCCTGAAGTATAACACACCACTACCATCCTCTGCTCCTGTAGAACGGTTGTTTAGTTTGGCTGGTCACATTCACGCTCCAAAAAGGAATAGACTGTCTGACCAGATGTTTAGCCAGCTGGTATTTTTGAAGGGTAATAGTAATTACTTTTAATTGTTAGTGTAATATTTTCAGTCATTCATGTATCCTACAAAATTAAAACATACTTTCATTAAATAAAGCAACTGTTTTTATTTACATCTATAAAACCCATTAAAATGTCGTTGATTTTACTTACAGTGCGTACAAATTACTAGTATAAACAATAATATCTAATACCTACATATTAAATGAATAATTATAAAAATGTACCGGCGATACATGTATCGGTATCGCTTAAGACATCTAGAAAGTATCGGCGTATCGGTATCGCCTAAGACTTTCTTCATGTATCGATGTATCGGTATCGCTTTAGCGATTTTCATGTATCGATGCCCATCACTGCCTGTGTATATATATATATATATATATATATAATTATATATATATATATATATATACTATATAGAGAGAGAGAGAGAGAGAGTTGGGTTCCGCGAAATAAAAAAATCTGTAAGAGTTCCGACAGTTAGTAAAGTTTGGGAACCATTGCAGTATAGGGGATCTTGTTGGAGAATCAAATCAATGACATCAGATCAACTTACAGTATGCTCATTTTGTTGCTTTTGAATATATATATATATATATATAACCACGAAGGAAAGGAAACACAGAATGGTGCTCAAGCGCTTTCGTCTAATGACATCCTCAGGAACACTGAAGTACATAAAGAGTTACAGCCTATATATAGGTTACAGAAAAAAAAAAAAAAATTATATATATATATATACAGGGTGGTGCAAAAGTCTGGACCCATAGGCGGTTTTATTGGAAAAAAAGTGTGGCCTGCAGGAAGTTTATTATGAAATGAAATTTAATTAATCATACACCAGTGACTAAATTATGTTAAATTTAACGTTCTAGTTCAGAATTTACAATAAGTGTTCGAATTGATGTCCATCTTCTTCCAAACACTTTTCTACTCGGTTGACACAAGACCTTTGCACATTTGTCAGCATAGTAATATTCGTTCTTATGGCTTCAATGTCTGTTGTGATGTTATCCTTTAGCGCTTGTATTGTTCTTGGTTTGTTAACGTAAACCACTGATTATAAAAATCGAAAGATATTTTTTATATAGTAAATTGCCTATGGGTCCAGACTTTTGCACCACCCTGTATACACAATAAACGGAGATGTAAAAAATAAAATTAAACATTAAAGGATTGTGGAAGGAGCATACAAATTTGTAAGGAAAAACCACCGATTTTTAGCAAGATCAAATGAATTATTTCCAACTAATGTTATAAAAAAAAAATTATATATATATATATATACTTAAACTTTTGGATATTAATGTAGTATTTTCATAACAATATTGTGAAAAATATCAGTAAAAAATAGCCCTACCAATAATTCAGGCATTATCTATAAAATTGGTTGTAAACAATGTGATTCCTTTTACATAGGTCAGACTGGAAAGGATTTGCACACGTATAAAACAGCATCAATATTCCGTTAGAACAGGACAGTCGTCCAGTGTCCTTTTTGTCCATTTGTCAGAGTTATCCCACTGTATTGATTGGAATAATGCTTCAGTTTTATTTCACTCTAGCAACATTGTTAATAGAAATATTCTTTAGTCTGCCATTATCCAACTTACAAATAACTTCAACATAAGCAAAGGTCTTTTTCAACTCGATCCTGTTGTTTTGAATTCCTTCAGAACAGATTTAGATAAGAAGGGTAGAACGCTAAATCTTTGGTAAACTTGTATGCTACTCTAATAACTTTTATTTTTCCAATTTATTTTTATATACATCGAACTTAAACAAGAAGGGTAGAGTGTAGTGATGGGACGATTGTCATATTTGAAAAGCGCGCGATTGCGATGTTTTAGCTTTAGCCTCACATAACGCTCATTTATGCTTTAAATATACCTAAACGCGTTACCTACCTCAGTCAGGGAGTTAAGTATTGATGTAGTTCCTGCTTCAGTCTGTGAGGAAAAGTCAGTTTCAACCAATGGCTTCACCAACTCCATCCGTGATTTTTTTGATACTGGTACTGAATCCTTCATTACTTTATCAACTAAGAAATGAGAGACAATATACCTAAACGCGTTTCAGCCACACATGATCATAATTTATTATTTATTTATTATTCCGTATTGTTGTTAGCTAAACTTTCCTTTAAGTACGCATGAAAGAGCAGCTTTCATAGCAACTTTTGTAGAGATTCAAATCTTTTGTTCACAATCGCACTCATTAAATGCGATTGCGATTGAAAAAAATGTGCGATTGTATCGCGATTGCGATGCATCGTCCCATCACTAGTAGTGCGCTAAAACCCGGCAGATTTCCAGTATATATATATATATATATATATATATATATATATATATATATATATATATATATATATACACACACACACACAGGGCGTCCCAAAAAAATGTATACACACTTTAAATACTTATAAAGGCAGTGTTTATTAAAATACATTTCATTTTCAAAATGTAATAGAATCTACAGACATTATTTAATTGTTTTGTCAACGCCTGTTTTCAAACTGACGTCCGTTCTGGTCCAGGCACTGCTGAAACGCGAAGCAATGGAATCGCAAACATCACGAAACCTTTCGTTTGGTATTGTGTGCATTCTCGTTCAATGGCTGCTCTCATTCAGCGACTGTTGCAGGTTTTATAGCGTAGACTTTGTCTTTTAAGTATCCCCATAAAAAAAAGTCTAGTGGTGTGAGGTCTGGTGAACGCGGAGGGTATTCTACGAAACCCCTTCGTCCAATCCACATCCACATCGTGCCAAGTACCACTCGCATACTCCACTCTTCGGTCCGGATCATCTTCATTAATAGCATGGACTAATCTTGGAATGTAACTTTTCCATTGACAGCGCTTCAAAATGCGTTGGACAGACGATTCTGAAATTCCTACCTCACGACTCGCTTGCCGCACAGATTTTCTTGGACTTTGGTGATACGTTTCCAGTACTCTTTCTTGCTTGTGGGGCTTGTCGATGTCCGCGGTCTTCCGGAACGCTTCTTGTGGACATTCTGAACAGTTCCATCGGCTTCAAACTTCTCTAATTCGAGTGATGGTAAGTCGCGTTGGTGGATCTGTTTGAAACTCCCTCCTAAACTGTCTTTGCACTTCAACTGCGTTTTCACACTTCCAGTAGCATTTTAGAATGAATTTCCTTTGTTCAAAGCTTAGTCTGACTGCCATTATTAATTCTAATGGGTTTAACTTGGAAAGAAAGAAACATCAATTGAGCTATCAGCTGTTAAAGTGTGTATACATTTTTTTGGGACGCCCTGTATATATATATATATATATATATATTTATTAGTGATGGATCGAATAACCGCAACCGCAACCGCACTACAACCGCACAAAAATTCACAACCGTAACCGCAGTTCCATAAGTGCGGTTGCGGTTGTAAAAGCTTAGTTAATTTTAATTTTAGGTTAATTAGAAATATTTCTTTTTTTAAAAAGAAAATGATGGGTCTCCTTATGCGTGGAGCGGGAACGTTGTACGATGAGAGGCGTTGCCGCTTGAAAGGTGAAAATGCAGCAAAAATATTATTCTTGAAATTCACACCATTGCCTGTCATTAAGTTTGACATCAGTTTTTCAAATGAATAATAATCCATAACTTTCCAATGGGTGGAGGCTGGGGAAAGTGGTAGGTGGGATGAACAGTGCGATGGGTCCTCGTCCCTCATCCTGGTAACACACTTAGTGCAAAATATGGTTTTAATTAATTTGACCTATTCTTTCATAATAGCTATATAAGTTTAGAATATACTTCATTTAAATAGTATTTATTTAGTAAATACCTTATGTTGAACACAAGTTTTGCAACACACAAATAGCGGTAGCGGTGTATTGCAAAACTTGTGTTCAACATAAGGTATTTACTAAATAAATACTATTTAGTATATATTATGTACCAAGTGTGGCTAAATAGCACTATAGTGGCTAAATCCAGTTAATAATTACGCATTTTTCCTAGTATATGATAACCGCAACCGCAACTGCGGTTGTGAAAAACCGACCACTCGATCCATCACTAATATATATATATATATATATATATATTTTATCTATAACATTGGTTGGAAACAATTCATTTGATCTGCTAAAAATCGGTAGTTTTTCCTTACAAATTTGTATGCTCCTCCCACAATGTTTTTTTTTTCTGTAACCTATATATAGGCTATAACTCTATGTACTTCAGTGTTCCTGAGGATGTCATTAGACGAAAGCGCTTGAGCACCATTCTGTTTCCTTTCCTTCGTGGTTTTATTCATCATAAATATTTTTCACGATATATATATATATATATATATATATGTACGTATACTGTGTGTGTATATATATATATATGCGCGCGCGCATTTACATATGGGCCAAATGGACCATGGCGGCAAAATTTTCAGGGCAGTAAAATTCTGGAGGAAAAGTCGTAACAAGAAAGGTAACAAGAAGGCACTTTTTAGGTAGGGAAAAAATTTCTGGTATTTTTTTTTAGCTAAAAAAATGGAGAAAAGTTAGTACTACTAAAAAAAAAAATCTGATCACGTTTGAACGAAGTCGATTTCAAAGTTGGTCCTTGGCCTTAATATATTTTATTAATATCTTTATTTTAAAACTAATTATTTTTATTTTATTTCAGATTTATTGTTTGTACTTTACAGAGTATCGAGCCAAAAATTGGCCAATTATTTTGTTTAAGGTTTTCTCTATAAAATTGAACTTATATTTTTTCTATTTTGCAACTTTGAACTTTGAAACTGGACATTTAAAATTTAAAGAAAGATTGTGTTTATCTCAGTTTAGTACAGTAATGGTATTTATACAAGGTAAGGCGGCGGCAGTTTTTTAAGAGAATTTTGAATTTTTTATGTTAACTTACAGTAAATGCCTGTATGTAGTTAGCTGTTAGAGACCTACTCAGCCTGCCTGGCTAAGCTATTTTTTTTTAAATATATAATTATAATATATGTTATTAATTTTAATAATATATTTCTATTTCAACCCTTTACTGCCCAAAAGGACAAATTTCTAACCTTTGAAATACACAAATTCATAACTTAACCCTACAAAATATTTGGCCAGTAATGGGTTAAAATATGTTACTTATATTTTTAATTAATTTCAGATGTATTTGTTTTTTCAGAAGAGTAATGCGAGAAAAAGACTAAGCGGCTCGGAGTATAAGAGGAGAGCTCTGGAGAAAGCTGAAAAACAACGATGTCATTGACAAAACTGCGAAAATTGATACTTTCTTCAAGAAATTTGATATAAAGAGCAAAAATGTTGAAACAAATCTGAATGTTCTTTTAAAAGAATTAGAATGTACCGAGATTAGGAGTTTCCAAGATAATCAAAATGTTAATGAAGGTCCTAGTAATTTTAGATTATCTGGTAGAGAAGTTTAAGAATCCTGCCTACCCTGTACTGTCTTGTGATGTAGGTACCATCACAACTACCTCCAGCAATACTTCCATCGGACAAGACCCAGCATTATGGGAAGTTAATGATGTTACACGGCATTGTGTGTCAGAGCATGGCATAAATCAGGACCTAGAAAACATGAACTTCTCTCAACCAAAGAGACGTTCTGGTGAACGATTCAGATATTTTTGTAAAACCTTATTTGAAACACAGCTTGTCAACGGAGAGAAGGTGAAGAGAACATATTTAATGTATTCGGAGAGCACAGGCTCATTTTTCTGCGTTCCATGTCAGTTATTTGGTGGAACTACTAAAATTGGTAAGGAAGGGTTTGATGACTGGAAGCATGGCTGTGAAGCATTAACAAGTCATGAAAATTCCTCTGAACATCAGTCGTGTGTTAGCTATGAAAATGAGAAGTTCAACTCTCGGAAGAATTGACAGACAATTTTTCTATCAAATTGATGAGAAGTATTGGAGGAATGTTCTACGAGTTGTTGCAGTGGTCCGATCACTGGCATCTCATGGTTTAGGGTCCACATTGAGAAATTTGGTTCTGTCCACAGTGGAAACTTTATAATGGGCTTTGGAACTTATTGCTGAATTTGACCCTTTTCTGACGGAACATATTGCAAAATACAAAAATCCAGGAAAAGTCATACCTCATACTTGTCTTCGTTTACATGTGAGCAATTCATCAAACTAATGGCTGACAAAGTTACCAAACAAATAACTGAGGAAGTGAAATGTGCGAAGTACTATTCCATTATTGTGGACTCCACCCCAGTCATATCACAGGTCGATGAACTTGCAGTTATTCTGAGATACGTAAAAGATGGGCATCCCGTAGAACGGATTTTTGGCATTCCTTCCCAGCGTAGGCCACAAATCAGAGCAGCTTTTCAACTCAGTTTCCAGCATATTAAAAATGCATGATCTCGACACTGCAAACTGCAGAGGACAGTCATATGATAACGCTCCCAACATGTCAGGGACTTACTCTGGCTTGCAAGCCAGAATAAAAGAAGCGTCCCCAGTAGCAGTTTACGTACCCTGCTCTGCTGCGCACTCATTAAATTTGATTGGACAGTGTGCAGCAAGTTGCTGTAAAGAAGCCATTGATTTTTTCGCACTTCTCCAAAATCTGTGTTCTTCACTGCCTCCACTCACCTTTGGGAAATACTACAAAATCATTTTACCAAATCTGAAAATATAACGCTAAAGAGCTTATCAGACACTCGATGGTCAGCCCGTGAAGAAGCGTGTAGGAGTCTCAACAAAGACTGGGAAGAGGTTATAGAGCAGGGATGGCGAACCTATGGCACGCGAAGAAATTTTGTTGGCACACGGAATGCACTGCCACCCCAAGATTTTTTAAACCCCTCATATAATAAATAAATATCTAAAAAATAATGATCATCATTACTACCAAATAATGCTGCGAATGAATTTTGACAAACAGGGAGCGGTGAGAAGTGTTCATAATGTGTTTTATCATATGAACCAAAGCTTATCATTTCACTGTCACATTTCATTTGTCACTTATAAGGTACAGTACTATTTATGTCCCATTTAAA